>OY744553.1:25778591-25858591 GCA_963556195.1 Sepiola atlantica
ATTATGCATACACTCACCCATACCTACTGGGGATTTCAATTACCTACAATAGGAGTTTTATTTACCTACTACACACCACTCTCTAATTTATTCGGTATCTCTGTACAGGGGTTTGTCAGAACAACATAACATGAGGATACAGCCCTACAAGTAAACCATGATCAAATATTAAAAAATAACATAGTATTCTTAGCACATATGACATCTTTTCGGTATGACTATACACTGGCTTCTACGAGAAATAGTTAATCTTCTCTTAGTGATGTTACCTGAAAAAAGAACACTTAGCTGGATACTCCACCATGCTAAATGAATTCTAGTCCTAGAATCTGGTAAGACCAAGAGACAACAAGTATGATAGACTATAACATAGTTAACTGGTCAATTGGGGAGAGGAAAACTGTCCTTAACTTATTTACTAACAATGTTTGACAAGTAAAGGAGAACTTTAATGGAATATTCGAATATCTATGTATCTCATATAGAGATTAAGTGTTAGCCCCAGGAAGGGGCCCCTTGATTTCTGAGTAGTAAAATGAAACAAAAATGTATGCATACATAATTTCATCTTCGAATATATATATATATATACATATATATATATATATATATATATATATATATATATATATATATATACATATAATTATTTTTTATAAATATTTATTATCAACATACATATATGTTTCATGTTACCTAACAATCATCAGTGTGATTTATATAATTTAACCGCTGGTCGTACGAATTTAACCTAAACCCGAATAACTCCAGTCAAATATTTTGAACCATTCAGCCACCGTGAGAGGTATATATATATATATATATATATATATATATATATATATATATATATATATATATATATATATATATATATATGTATATATATATATATATAAAGTTAATCCAACAAAAGATATAAGAGGCAACTAATATCTTTAATTAGTGAACATCCGGATAAAATTGAAGCTCAATATACTGGATAGAGCATTAATAGCATAATATAAAATGAAGTAATAAAATAAGGTGCGAATCAAATTTTATTAGAATTAAATGTTCAGTCAAAGTACCTTAAAGTACCTTAAAGTCCTTAACTCATGAGTTCTTGGGTGTCTTTCCTGAATATGTTTTAAATTGTACGACTTGGATGAATTGTATAACGTTAACAAAAAGTATGTTTTGGGCTGGTATATTTGATGTTTTATATACTTTTATGTATTTTTATATATTTTCAAAGTTTAATTTTATTATCTGCAGTAATGGCATTGCGGTAATGGTCCTCTGAAAAGAAGAATTTAAGTTAAGGACTTTAAGGTACTTTGCTTGAACATTGAATTCTAATAAAATTTGATTCGCACCTTATTTTATTACTTCATTTTATATTATGCTATATATATATATATATATATATATATATATATATATATATATATATTAATTAAGTGGATGTCATTGAGAGGTTGAGGAGGGTAAGATTAATACGAAGGCGCGCTCGACCAAGCCACAATTTTTGTTGTTGCCCCATTCTGCAGATCCCTTGCTGGAATAAAATCGCACAATCGCCATAAGCACTAAAAAAATTTGCTTTTGGACACTGATACGTCCACACACACACACACACATACATATATATATATATATATATATATATATATATATATATATATATATATATTTATATATATATATATATATATATATATATATATATATATATATATAAGAAGATTGTAGTTTGCTTGAAGCATTGCTGGTAAATATAAGTGCAGATTAATCGTCCGAGGCTGTAGCAATGCGGTGTAGTTGCCGTAAGGTGGAAAAGTGAAAAGAAATAAATGAAGAGAGAAAGTGAAACTCAAAACGATTTATTAATACTTTCACGAAAAACTGATTAAATACCAAAATAGTAAATACTGTCTGGTAAGTAACAGTTCGGCAAAGGGTAATCTTACATTTTCGAAAGAAAAACTTTTATTTTCAGAAGAGAACAACAAAAGACCGAGTGGGTCGAAAAAACGGGAAAAACCGGTGCAAAACATCGAAATACGGCAGCAGACAATTGGAAGTAGGAACACAGAAAATGTCAAAATTCCATTAAGCAATCATAGAACTAAAGTTAAAATAGTATAAACATTTGCTTTATAAAATCACCTAAATATATATATATATATATATATATATATATATATATATATATATATATATATATATATATATATATATATATAAATACAAATATATATATATATATACATATATATATATAAAATTATAATAATTAGTATATTAATAATACTAATTATTATAATTTTATTATATTTTAATTTTATACGATTTATTAATTAACCTTTTATTTCTTTCTTTTTCTTTATTTCATTCAAATTTAAATTTACGTGTGGGCTGTTATTATTGTAATATGCGTCATCAAAGGGGGATAAATTATGGAAAAATATATTTCGAAATGAGATTTGAAATTTGAGAAGGAATTTGAATTGTGGAATTGATAAATGCCAAGGAGGTAGGAAGGAACCGTTGGAACAGGGAAAGGGGGACTAAAAAGAGACGTTAAGGAAGGGGGGACTAGGGATAATAATAAAAAAACAACAAATAAACAAATAAATAAATAAATATATAAAAACAAAAATAAAAAAATATACATACACACATATACATACATAAAGTGCGAATATCTAAATACATATTTATTTATTCATTCACTCACCCATCCTTTCTTTTCTTTTTTTTCTAAAGTTTATTTAAGAGTATTACAAGGGTATAATACTCCTAGAACTAAATTTATATAAATCTATTCTATTTATTGATTTATAGATCCATCTATTTTACATTTATTATTTTTTTTCTTTTCCTTAATTTTCCTTTGTTATTATGATCTATTCGTATATTCAATTTATTCTTTTATTACTATAATTTCTTTGTTCATTTTTTTTATTCATTTCAATTTCAATTTTTTATCTTTTTACTTTAATTTTTTTTATTATTATTTTATTTTATTGAGCATACACATACACACATGAGAATACACCCATATTCACATACATGTACATATGCAAACACACACTAGGTCCAAATAAAGTGCATATCCTTCCACTCCACAATTATAATGTGGGGTGGGTGGCGCTGGCAAATAAAGAGGAGACAAAGGCAAGTAAGTTGGGGTGGGAGTGTGAGGATGTGAGAATCAGAGGATGAAAGGGACAGACAACTCGAATCTGTTATTCAGGGTTGGCCGAAATTTAGAGATTAGAATAGCTTCCGAAATTCGAAGCTGACCTATATTGCGGACGGAGTTGAGGATGCGGACACTAATGGAGCGATGTGTGTTGCCACATGATATTAAGTGTTTATGGAAGGAAGAAATGTGGGTGTTTAGATGCTCTTTAATGCGTTGGTGTAGAGGCCTAACGGTACTACCGATGTAGAACCTTTGACACTTAGTGCATTGTAGGTTGTATACTGTATAGGTGCGGAGGCAGAGGCCAGAGTTGGGGATGGGGCAACTAGCTAGAGAGCAGGAATCTCGGGTGTAGTGGCTTTTTTTGGATAAGTGTTGTCGGAGAGAAGTGCCTGTGTGAGAAAGTTGTATGTTAAGGTTCTCACTACGTATGGCATTGCGGATAGCAGAAGTGATACGGTCGCTAAAGAAGGGGAGTTTAAGGAAGCAAGTGTTGGTGAGAGGGTGGTTTCTACGTCTTCTTGTGTTGTTAAGGCTGGATATGGTAGTTAGGGGGAATCCGTTGGTTAATAGGGTTTGTTGGAAGGCTTCCGTGTGTGTTGTTTTATCGAAAGTAGAAGAGCATTTGTCCTGTATGCGCGTGATTTCGGTTTGTGCGTAACTAATTTTGGATTTGAGGGGTAGTGCGGATTTGTAGTGGATGAAGAGGTTCTTGCAGGCGGGTTTTCTATAGAAAGTAGTGTGGAGAGATCCGTCGTCATTAATGCTGAGTTTGAAGTCTAGAAGTGAGAGAGAGCCTGAGGTGTTGGGATGTTCGATGGTAAATTTAATGTGGGGGTCAGAATTATTAAATGTATTAAAGATAGAGGTAGCTTCCTCTCGGGATGAAGTGAGGATCAAAATGTCGTCAACGTATCTCGAGAAGAAAATATGGGAATGGCAGGTGCTAAGTGCTTGTTGTTCCAAATCCGCACTACCCCCTCAAATCCAAAATTAGTTACGCACAAACCGAAATCACCCGCATACAGGACAAATGCTCTTCTACTTCCGATAAAACAACACACACGGAAGCCTTCCAACAAACCCTATTAACCAACGGTTTCCCCCTAACTACCATATCCAGCCTTAACAACACCAGAAGACGTAGACAACACTTGCTTCCTTAAACTCCCCTTCTTTAGCGACCGTATCACTTCTGCTATCCGCAATGCCATACGTAGTGAGAACCTTAACATACAACTTTCTCACACAGGCACTTCTCTCCGACAACACTTATCCAAAAAAGCCACTACACCCAAGACCCCTGCTCTCTAGCTAGTTGCCCCATCCCCAACTCTGGCCTCTGCCTCCGCACCTATACAGTATACAACCTACAATGCACTAAGTGTCAAAGGTTCTACATCGGTAGTACCGTTAGGCCTCTACACCAACGCATTAAAGAGCATCTAAACACCCACATTTCTTCCTTCCATAAACACTTAATATCATGTGGCAACACACATCGCTCCATTAGTGTCCGCATCCTCATCTCCGTCCGCAATATAGGTCAGCTTCGAATTTCGGAAGCTATTCTAATCTCTAAATTTCGGCCAACCTTGAATAACAGATTCGAGTTGTCTGTCCCTTTCATCCTCTGATTCTCACATCCTCACACTCCAACCCAAACTTACTTGCCTTTGTCTCCTCTTTATTTGCCAGCGCCACCCACCCAACATATTGACTTGCCTTTGTCTCCTCGGTATTTGCCAGCGCCACCCACCCCACATTATAATTGTGGAATGGAATGATATGCACTTTATTTGGACCTAGTGTTTGTGTATGCATATGTACATGTATGTAAATATGGGTGTATTCTCATGTGTGTGTGTATGTGTATGCGCAATAAAATAAAATAATAATAAAAGAAATTAAAGTAAAAAGATAAAAAATTGAAATTGAAATGAATAAAAAAAATGAAAAAAGAAATTATAGTAATAAAAGAATAAATTGAATATACGAATAGATCATAATAACAAAGGAAAATTATGGAAAAGAAAAAAATAATAAATGTAAAATAGATGGATCTATAAATCAATAAATAGAATAGATTTATATAAATTTAGTTCTAGGTGTATTATACCCTTGGAATACTCTTATATTAACTTTAGGAAAAAAAGAAAAGAAAGGATGGGTGAGTGAATAAATGAATAAATAAATATGTATTTAGATATTCACACTTTATTTATGTATATGTGTGTATGAATTTTTTTTTTTTTTAAATTTATTTATTTATTTATTTGTTTTTTATTTATTTATTTATTTTTTTATCCCTAGTTCCCCCCTCCCTTCCCCAGCGTCTCTTTTTACCCCACCCTTCCCCTGTTCCAACGGTTTCTTTCATACCTCCTTGGCATTTATCAATTCCACAATTCAAATTCCTTCTCAAATTTCAAATCTCATTTCTAAATATATTTTTTCCATAAGTTATCCCCATTTGATGACGCATATTACAATAATAACAGCCCACACGTAAATTTAAATTTGAATTGAATAAAGAAATAGAGAGAAATAAAAGGTTAATTAATAAATCGTATAAAATTAAAATATAATTAAATTATAATAATTAGTATATTAATAAGCAAATGTTTATAATATTTTAACTTTAGTTGTATGATTGCTTAATAGAATTTTGACATTTTCTGCGTTCCTACTTCCAATTGTCTGCTGCCGTATTTCGATGTTTTGACACCGGTTTTCCCGTTTTTTCGACCCACTCGGTCTTTTGTTGTTCTCTTCTGAAAATGAAAGTTTTTCTTTCGAAAATGTAAGATTATCCTTTGCCGAACTGTTACTTACCAGACAGTATTTACTATTTTGGTATTTAATCAGTTTCGTGATATTATTAATAAATCGTTTTGAGTTTCACTTTCTCTCTTCATTTATTTCTTTTCACTTTTCCACCTTACGGCAACTACACCGCATTGCTACAGCCTCGGACGACTAATCTGCACTTATATATATATATATATATATATATATATATATATATATATATATATATATATATATATATATATATATATATAGAGAGAGAGAGAGAGAGAGAGAGAGAGAGAGAGAGAGGGTGTGAGAGAGAGAGTATAAGGTAATGCTGCATCAGATCAGTTCCAATGCGAGAAAAATGTATATTTTAAGTAGTGAGGCTACCAACATTTGTAAAAAACTCTTTTCAACAATTGTTTTTTATTTCATTATTTTATTATTTCATAATTTTGTTATTTTATAACGCGTTTCGAGCTTTTCTTGATTGCTCTCATCAAATATAATTCCATTTAGAAAAATGTTTTATTTTTAAAAGTTTGATGTTTCTGCGCATGTGCACACGTGTGTGTGTGTGTGTGTTTGTGTTTGTGCGCGTGCGTTCGTTGGTATATGTGTTTTAATAGCTTCTCTGGGTCAACGTTATTTGTGTTTTTTAAGTATGTGATTTTGACTTTTATCTTTGCGGTCAACTTCGTGGTTGGTGCTTGAGTATACTTCTTTCAGATTGGTTAAAGTTGGTCTTCAAATTTTATGACTTGGTCGGCACTCTGTCTGTCTCCGTGTGTGCGTGTGTGTGGCTAGCTATGGTCCGCGGCCCGCGTGTACACATGTACGTCTGCCTCGGTCCATACATACCTACACTCACACACACGCATACACACACACACGCACACACATACATATGCTCATATATATCTATATCTATATCTATCTATCTATCTATCTCTCTCTCTATATATATATATATATATATATATATGTTTATGTCATACGACATGGGTGTTCTCAAATGTGTATATATATAAATATATATATATATATATATATATATACATTTGAGGACACCCACATACGACATGCACAATAACAGAGGAGACCACAAAATAGAGGTAAGAAGCCAAACACACATCAGACACAAACATACATACACACCAGACCTAATTATTCACAAAGAAACAACATAAATATACCCACACCATACACACACACCTTTCAACAAATTCAATCCAAATCCTCATTAAGCACACGTCGCAACCACAGACAGGCACATACGCACAACAAATACAACTATCTAAACACACCAAACAACATATCAAACACTCATACCACTCAACCATACACTAACTCTTACGAATACGGCTCGACGCAACAATAACAACCTAAGTACTCCCACCCACACCAACCAATACAATCATAAATCTAACATCATACATTATACACCACACATACACACCACTACAAAATACCTTTACTAAACAACCTCCACGAAAGCCACCTCACACTACAAAACAACATGTACAAACACCATTCAAACCAAAGTAAACTTACAACCACTACTTACACCCACCATCCCAATATATGAAACATTCATACAATAACCCTCTACCCCACCACACACAACAAACCATATCCTACAACCACCCTGCCGGGCAATGGATAAAACCAAGCACTACCCACATCATCAAACAGAACCATCATACAACAATATCTACTTACATAACCTTACACAACAATACAAACCCGATAATTACTTACAGCATCAACAAATTCTGCCAAGATACCCTAACTCGAAATAGCTAACGCACAATATCAACATGTTCAAATATGTCAACATAAATCCTTATAATAACACGCACCACAGCAATTTTCCTGTAAAACAACACAACTTTCTAAAACACACAAAATATATTGAAAGTAATCACCCTTCAATAACTTCCAACCAACGAAACAAACAGCACTTATCATTTTTTAGAAACCCCTCTACAAACAATAACCCCAGATAAGACAACACAAAATAGATTGTCACCTAGCTATATGCCATGTCCCAATAAGGTTCTTTGAACACTCACAAGAATCTACTGTGTGTGCCCACTTTGTTTAGGCATAAATATACCTTAATTCCCTTTCTTTCGTAATAATCTCCCGTGGCAGTGTGGTTAGAATGTTTGCTTGCGGAGTCTAGAGTGATTATTTTACTGGGTTTGAATCTTGCGACTGTCTGAAATTATCATTTCTTACACTGATGATTGCAAAAGCTTGAAATGCCAGCGTATGTAAGTACAAATAATTTTATATTTACTTAAATGAATATATATATATATATTTTTATATATATATATATATATATATATATATATATATATATATATATGTGTGTGTGTGTGTGTGTGTGTTTAGATATCTATGCTCGCCGTTTTCAGTGTAAATATCACTTAATTTTTCCGTTTTTACGTGACAATCTCTGGTGGCCTAGGAGGACTGGGTGAATGCTTACAAATCCAAGGTGTCTCTGTGAACTGCGCCCTATGACCGTCTGAGATTGTTACTTCCCTGCACCGATGAGAGCCATAAGCTTGAAACGACGGCGTACGTAGGTAAAATATTTAAAAAATATATATATATGAAAAATAATTTTATATTATACATATATATATATATATATATATATATATATATATATATATATATATATATATATTTATGTATGTGTGTGTGTGTGTGAAAAATGACAAATGGAAAACAGGTTAAAGTGCAGGAGAAAAACAAAAACGAGAGATTTGACCGGTTTCGTTCGTGTTGGAGAACGTCTTCAAAAAATGTGATAGATAGATAGATAGATAGATAGATAGATAGATAGATAGATAGATATGTTGTATGAGTACAAACGTTAACAAATTCGTTTCCATTAATGATAATGTTCCGTACTTTTCAGGCTTGATCGAAAATAGAATAATGTTTCAAACTCTTCCAGAATGGGATAACTTTATCATTAATATTCCCGTAGTAATTAACTTCTAACTGTGTGGTTTAGTGATGAAGCCTACTTCCACGCATGCGGCCAAATTAAAATAAAAGACTCTGTGTTCTTGGAATCTAAAGCGCAAGGTCAAGTCTTTCAGAGGCCAGTGCACACCATGAAGTGCACCCTGTGATTGCCATCTCGAAACATGGCATAATTAGACCGTTTTCGTTTGAGAATGATGTTGGGCAACCAGTGACGCTCAATAAAATATGCCATCAGCGGGAAAGCGCACATGTAGAACATTTGCGAAATTTTAACAATAAATAATGAAAATTCAATTTAATTGTAACCATTTCAAAATTTAAGAAATCAAACGTTTTCTTGTCTTTTTTGTCAGTTTCATTATTTATAGGCGCGTAGATGGGTCATGTGTATTCTGAGATACCAAATATAAATGTATATTTGGTCATTTGTTTTTGTCAACTGAAGATGATTCGATAAAGAATCGAAAACGTTCGTGGTACATATGGAACATACATTATTTTTTTTTTTTCATTTTAACACAAAACACATCATTAGAAAAATTGAAAAGGTAAACAAAAGTTTCATTAAGCAGAGAATTTTGTTATTTTAAAAATAATTGCTTAAATATATATATATATATATATATATATATATATATATATATGTATTAATAGTAAGGCTTTCAATATTTCAGCTCAATGATTGACATTTTTCAAACTCCAGAGCATGTATAAATAAACAATAGAATATATGATTCCAGTAACTATGTCTATTCATTAAAAAAAAGATTTAGATGTCGAGAGACCGTTTCGTCGGCATTTAAACGACTAAAATACAGAGTTATCTATCTTGTATTTTCTATGAGTGCGACTCATCGGAAGGAAAGTCCAAACACAATCTGGAAAAACCTCAGAAATAGAACAACAAATATAACAAAACTCACATTATTTATGTATTTATGTAGGTTCACTTAGACAAATGTGTTTATAATTAATCTATGGACGCCATATTTAATACCATATATATATATATATGGGAAATGGAAAAAGGAAAAACCAATAGATTTTTATCAACGTTTCGTCTTTATTGTAAGACTTCCTCAGTATGATAATTTTAAGAAAATGTCATGCCAGTACATCGAAATATTGGGTTGACATGATGGGTTGATAAGGAAAAGTAGTAGTCGTGGCTACTAAGAGCGCTTGACGAGGGTCTGGGTTGCGAGAATTCAGTCAGTAGCAAAAAGTGAAATGAATATGGAAAGCTTTGAGTGGGTACATTAAGGTGAGGGTGTTAGTGAATTTGTCTTAGGGTTGGAGGGAGAGAGGGGAGGGGGTGCTGAGGCTCATACAAAGAATGCTGCGCCTTCTCTTAGTGATGTTACCTCAAGTAACAGCACTAAGCTGGGAATTCCACCAGACCAAATGACTTCTGGTTCTAGAATTTGGCCAAACCAAGAAAAGAGCAGAAGAAAGATAGTGTTAAGTGGTCAATTGGGGATAGGACAATTAGTGTTCTTCAATGCTTTACTAACTCAACATTTGAGAAGTAGAAGAGAATCTTGATTGAATACGCGGATATCTCTGTATCTCATATAGAATTCAAGTGCTCCAGGAAAGGGCTCCGTGATTTCTGAGAACTTACACTGAAGTAAAATTGAACTTTATGCACCACTAAATGTATAATTTGATATCATG
Organism: Sepiola atlantica; assembly: GCA_963556195.1. Lineage (NCBI taxonomy): Eukaryota > Metazoa > Mollusca > Cephalopoda > Sepiida > Sepiolidae > Sepiola > Sepiola atlantica. The sequence goes on from OY744553.1 coordinate 25,789,270, forward strand.
CAGATAATTAATATGAAGTCATTAAAAGTAAATATAGTAATAATAATAATAATAAGAACAATTCCTTGAATTGAAATCTAACCACATAAACTACGAACGTTAACACACATACACACACACACACACACACACACACACACACACACACACACATACACCCACACACACACTATGGTGGCATCAGCGTCGGCTAAAACTACACAGAATTATTGAGAAGAGTCAATGAAGATGAAAAGCCCGAAGAGGGAGAGCACTAACAGATCTCAATTGGAAGGGCACGGAGAGTACTTGCCACTCAAATCTCAGAAAAAAACCAATGATTGTTGACAGCTACAAATCAACAGTATGTGTCTGTTGCAATAACGCAAGATCATTTGCAATAGTTATCGAAAGAGATAGAGAAATACTGAAAATCTGGGAAAACTTGTCATTCAGACTCCAGGGAACACCACCGGTTAATGTTCTTTGTAGAAACATTACGTATTTCTTTTTAAACATATATTTGTTGTCCCTGGGACAGTGGAAACTTTTCTTTGATCATGCCATCAAACAAAACAACAACTGAGCAATGCTTAAATACTGAATAAGAAAGTACATTTTTTATCCGACCCCCCCCTAATAAAAACTTAAATTGTTTCACATACAAATATTCAAAAACAAAATATCGACACTTTCTATTAAGTATAGTTTACAAATTGATAAAAATGTAAACCTATCTTACCTTAGAACATCTTTGTCTTTTTTCGCTAGAGTCGCTACGGTAACTTACAAATGGCCGAACGAAATATTTACCGTAGCGTTACTCATAAAAAGGGAGATAATTGAACAAATAATAATTATCTCCCTTGGAAACGGTCTGTTTTACCTGTTTTATTATATTGAACATTGATACTTACAGAAATTATCAAATAAAAATAGTTATATGCAGTTCAGGAGTAGAAAGAGCAGTTTATCCAGGTAACGCTGGAAAGAGTTCCGCTAGGTCCTATTTACTTGCCTCCCTAAGAGGGCAAACTTAAACAGAAGGTCGGTGGGGATATGTAGATTAATTAGAATTATTGGGATTTTTGTTAGAGACAGAACCTGGTCTTCCCAAATCGTCAATCTCTTTTAATGATCACGCTCAACGTCGCTTAACGTTGGTCATCTTACGGTACGGAAATCGTAATTGATAGGTTCAATTTATGATGAAACAAACCCTAATCCCAGAGATTCTGTAATAAAATTATTATTATTAACAGTCAACGTTTTAATGTTCATCAAGATTCCAGGTACGAGGGAAAATAACAATGTCACTCGCTTCACCAAATGGAGTCCTTATTTACTTACCTCCCCACGAGGGCTGAGTTAGACACAATGTTGGTTTTAATGTGGGGAGAATCAGTTTCTAAAAAAAGGGAAACTCTAGATTCTGACATAAAATAGAAATTGTCTCAGTTTTAAAAGATCTCTCCTTCGCTGACCGAGGACAGAAAAGATGAAGTGTAGTATTAGAACATATACTACACTTTTCTCCTCGCCAAAAGGCTCAGTGCCACTGTTTATAAATATAAATATTGATGAATAAAGGGTTCAACTATTTATTCCCGCCAGCACGACGAGGCACGCGCTGACACGATAGCTGCTGCTGATTCGCTATTCTGCTATCTTGACCCATCCACGTGGGGATCGAAAAAAAAAATTAGTCGGATAAGCAGATTACTTAAAAGGAATTGATTATCCAAGGGAGCGGCTAAACAAGTATTTGTTCACGTAAACTTGAAGACGGCCTGTAGTCAGTTGGGAAGCAGACTCATAGTACCTTGTTCTATAAATGGGATGTTCTAGGAAACAAACTTTGTTCATGGAAGTTTCGTTTCTTTTTTGTTTTTTGTTGTTTTTTTTGCAAGGAGAAAGACCTATAGAGAGATAGGTCGTCTCGCTATATCTAGTAAAATTGTGCGCGTCCGTTCTCTATTGGAGACTGCACCCAGACACGTCTTTACTTTCATTATTAGTTATTATTCGTCATAAATGGTTAATTTCAAAAAGCCAATAGCAAGATGAAGTTCACAACTTATTTTTACTATTGAGTCACCGCTTATCAGGGCCAAGAGCCACTCGAGGATAAGAGTTAGTGATATTAAAAAGATTGTCAGCAGAAAAAAAAAACTAGGAAAACAATTGGATCACTGACATTGAGCAATGGTATTAACTTATGGGCTGATTTAACAAGGATCTGTTAGCATTGAACTTGAAGACGGCCAAGTTGTAATCAGGATGGAAGCAGTTCCATGTCAATGTGTCCCATAGGGGTAGAGTCTTTGCAAAGAAACTCTGTCTACGAAAATTTCGCGTGATACTAGGCCTATGGAAAGAAAACAGTATTGTGTCGATTTGGGAGTAAACGAGTTCCTGCTGTAAATGTGATGGAAGGAGGAAGCAAAGATTGAAGAACTTCCCACGGTTATAATGACAAAGAATAGAGATACGAGCAACGTCTCTTCGGTGAGAAAGGGGTTGCAGAGAAGAGAAATGATCACTCCCCAACAGATTTACAAATCGATTTTTTTACTCTGTCAAGGCAGTAAAGAGTGCTCTGCGGAGCTTCTCCCCAGATGTGACAGCAGTATTCTAGCTTTGGACGTATATAAGTAAAACGTATCATCCAATGTTGACTTCGTAAACATCAAATGCATTGCTGATTAACTTCTTCGCTAAGAGTAAACATGTTAATTTTTGGCACAATAATTGGCCATTGTTAGTAATTGATCTTAATAATACCAGTTTGTTAAATGTCATCGTCCGACACAATTACGGGAGACGACCATTGTTAGAAGACGAGTGGGTCCGCGTGGAAATTGCACGGTGCTCTTTTCATTAATCTGTATAATTTACTGTTAAAAACAATGGCACTGATATCGATCCTGACCCAGTTTTCGTGAGGTTCGACTCGGAAACGTTCGGCTGTCCTACGCAAACGCCCGAGTGTTGACGCGCCGAATGGTACCAGACGACAATTTTTATACGGTGCTGCGTCCTATGATAATAATGTTTTGCTTGTTTTTTTTTTGTTGTTTTTTTTTGTTAGGGTTAGGGTTAGGGTTTAGGGTTGGGGTTAGGGTTAGGGTTTAGGGTTAGAGTTAAAAATATGTATTTGATAACAGTAATTTCGCTCTGTTTTGCTTGTTTTATTTGTTTTGTTGTTTAAAAAATTTCTTGCAACTATAACTAAACATTATAGGACGCAGCAACGTATCAAAATAATAAAAAAATATTTATTTGATAACAGTAACTTCGCTATGATTTGCTTGTTTTTTTTTATTTGTTGTTTCTTTTAGAACATTTCTCACAAGCACAGGACGCAGCACCGTATCAAAATTGTCGTCTGGTACCATTCGGCGCGTCAACACTCGGGCGTTTGCGTAGGACAGCCGAACGCTTCCGAGTCGAACCTCACGAAAACTGGGTCAGGATCGATATCAGTACCAAACCAATAATACCTTTGGAATTATAGATGTCTCTCAAGGTCAATACTCTTAAGAAGGAATGACTCTTTCTTCTTTCATAACATTAACTGTCACTATCAACTGAATATTCGTTAAATAAATAAAACGAATAGGTCTTTTATTTATTTATTTAAAATTGTATTCCTTTTAAAACAATAACAATTCTGTCTTCTTACTTAAAATAATTGTCAGCAAAATCTCACACAAATCAATAAAAGGTATGTCAAGTTTTGAAATATAGTTATTTAAAATTGTACTGATTTAGTTGACGCGATGGCATCATCTGATTTTGTGAACAATTCATTTTAAAATGGGTAAAATCGGAATCGTTTACCTTAGCGACATCAGGTTAATTACCAATTAACATCTTTGTCGATCGGACGATCTCATTTATTTGTGTGAAAGGTGATAACGAATTGTTGTCTTTGTTTTGTAGCTTAATTCTGCGAAGTGTTTTTAAATGAAATGGCTTCGATATGAACAGTGTTTATGTTTAGACATGCATTTACACGCCCCGCAAAATAGTCTCTTGTAATCGCATATGTTCTTGGGTGAGTGCACTCACACCACCAGCAATGTGTTCCTTCAACTCTTGCGAACTGTGTAGCTGACTCTTGAACAAATCGTCATTGGCATATCTTCACAAAAATGCCATAAACGCGTTTGAAAAAAGAGTACTAAGGTTAGAATACATAGAGTGAGAGAGGGTAAAAGTGAGAGATACGAACGTAGCAAGAGGGGGGTCACTTGATCAATTAGTTCCAAATAATTTAAATGGAAGGGTTTATTTTTTTCAAGTATAACACAATCGCAAAACTGCAGAATATTATAACATGTATTTTGTGTGATTAAAATGTATAGGCAAAAGATTATCTATGCAGTCTATAGTAATATTTTTCTTCAAAGAGATATTACAAATTATGTTAGTTCTTATCTCAATTGAATTTAAATCCTACCTATAGTGCACTAAATTAGATAGATTCTATTAAGTCAATTTGGATAAATCAGCATGGTATGATTTCTTGATTCTGTGGTTGACATTGGTTCCTTCAATTCTTTCTAGATTCAAGAGCTTACAAAAGGTGCTTCGTGAAGGTTGCTAACACCCATAGTAAAAGTGGTGTTAGGCAATCGAAGGGATTCGAACTAGGTACACCCAGGTCATCAGTCCGCGTCGTTATCCATTTCACAACCTTATAATTGAGGCTTAACCTCACAAAATGTTAAACTACTATATGCCCATAGTAGTAGGCATTCGTCGGTCGTGTCCGACCATGAATGGCACTTGCAGATCTTGTTGGCTAGTTCCAGTTTTTAGAGTCCTGTCAGTGGTGTCAATATCCCAAGGGGCATACTGGCTCGATCAGGGCATTTATTGCTGTGGCTGAGAAGGCCTATGTGGACCTTGCAGTCTCTGCCACAGTTGTCACATATGAAGTGGGAGGGTTGATGAGGAAGCTCACTTGCTTTTGCCCTTTCTTTCCTCCTTGCACGCTTTTCAGCAGCTTTTATTTTCCACTTTGCCTCCCCGATGTCAAGCTGTCGTTTGAGGGTTTTTTTTCATTTATCCCTGTCAGAGGCAAGGCTTTCCCAAGATGATGGATCGATGTCAATGGCCTTCATGTCTCTCTTGCAGACATCCCTGTATCTTAGAAGAGGGCGACCATGGTCTCTCTCTCCTTCTTTTAACTCTCCATAAAGGAGATCTTTGGGAATTCTGACATCAGCCATCCTGTGAACGTGACCAAGCCATCTCAGTCGGCGTTGCCTCAGTAGTGTGTACATGGATTTCATACCAGCTATTTCAAGCACCTCAATGTTTGTCTTTTTGTCTTCCCATGTGATACCTAGGATGAAACGCAGGCTTCTAAGATGGAATATCTGCAACGTTTCCTCTTGTTTAGCACAGGGTGTCCATGTCTCACTGCCATACAGCAGGACGCTTATAATGCAAGCATTGTACACTGACATTTTTGTGCTGGCTTTGAGTAAGGAGTTTTCCCAGACTCGACCCTTTAGCTTAGACAAGGTACCTGCTGCTTTACCAATCCTTTTTTTGATCTCCGTATCCAACGAGAGAGAATCCGAGATGTTTGAGCCAAGATATGGGAATTCTTCAACAACACCTAGCTCAAAGTTATCAATTTTGATAGAGGGCTTGCCTGTTGAGCCCAGGGACAGTATTTTGGTCTTTGGAAGGCTAATGATCAGGCCGAAATCTTTACAGGCAATAGAGAGGCGGTTCATAAGTAATTGAAGCTCCCCCTCAGTGTGAGTAGCAATACCTGCATCATCAGCATATAGCATGTCCCTCATCGTTGCTTGTCTTACCTTGGTCTTTGCTCTGAGTCTGGAAAGGTTAAAGAGGCACCCATCAGATCTTGTCCTAAGAAGGATGCCTTCATTCACATCACCAAAAGCATGCTTCAAAAGCATTGAGAAAAAGATCCCAAAGAGGGTTGGGGCCAGAACACAGCCCTGTTTCACTCCATTACAAATGTCAAATGGTTCAGACAGGTTCCCATCAAATTGTACTGTTCCTTTCATATTCTGGTGGAATGATCTGATGAGACTCAGAAGCTTTGGAGGACAGCCAATTTTAGAAAGTGCCAAGTACAGCCCTTTGCGACTGACAGTGTCAAATGCTTTTGTGAGATCCACAAAAGCAATCTGCAACGGCATATTTTGTTCCCTGCATTTCTCCTGAAGTTGTCTCAATGAAAATATCATGACTGCTGTTGATCTCCCTGCCCTGAAGCCACACTGGGACTCAGGATACACCCGCTCAGCAAGCGCCTGTACCCTTACAAGTAGTACCCTTGCATAAACCTTGCCCACAATACTTAGTAGAGATATGCCCCTGTAATTGTTGCAGTCACTCCGATCACCTTTGTTCTTATAGAGAGTAATGATTTTGGTGTCTCTCATGTCCTGTGGTACTTCACCTTCTGCCCAGCAACAGCAAAGAATATCCGTATTTTCACACGATGTTCAGTATAGGCGCATCCTGTAGATTCCATTGGAGTATTTTAGGGGGTCGCTACTTGAGAACGTTTCATATATTTTTGGAGGAGCATAACTTCTCCCTACAACCAAACACACTTCAGTTGACCGTTGATTTAAATTGTACTTCAGTAAGTTCTCAGAAATCAAGGGCTAACACTTGATTTCTTTATGAGATACGTAGATATCCGAGTGTTTAAGATTCTCCCAACCTCTCAGAGATTGAGTTAGTAAAGCAGTGGCTAATATTACTTTCCTTCTCCCCAATTGGTCCCCTTAACTATGTTATAATTTAGCTTTCTTTTGGTCTTTTCTTGCTTTGGCCGGATTCCAGGACAAGAATTCATTTAGTCTGGTGGACTATGCAGTTTAGTGCTGTTACTTGAGGTGACATCACTGGAAGAATGGTACACCATCCATCGCATGAGCCAGCACGTAGCCATCCGATAGGATGTTATTTTAGCTTTGAATAATATGTTAAATAATTAGTTAGGGTGTACTTGTAGTCGAAGTATCCTCAGAGGATGGTGTCTAGTAGGCATTCAAACTCTCTCCTAAATATATATGTGTATTTATGTGTTTGAAGGTTTGTCTATAAGCATAAACGCGCGTGCGCGTGTGTGAGTGCATTCACGATTTGTCTCTTTACATGCTAATTAACAAATTTAGCTCATCTTCTTATAAAACCTTTTTCTGACATTTCAATCATCATGCTGATCCAACATTTGCGAAGATATAGAAAAAATAGCATTCAATTACCAATTAAATTTTGAAATGATCTTTTATTTTTGCAAATCTTTCAAACAAACAAATAATACATGAAACCCAAGTTATCTTTGTATAAATATCTTCAAATCATGTCTTCTTTGATAAAGATAACACACATTTCTTTATAATAATATGCTATGGTAATTGCATGTTCGTACATATGTCATCACACTTCACCCCTATATTAAAAGTTGGAATTGCCCGATCGCCGAAGATGCAATGCAAAAAACATTTTATTATTCCACCTGATGTCGCTATGGTGTAGAACGTGAAACTCGAAGTAAAATACAGTTGTTTTCTGTTCTCTCCAAACATGGTACGATAATATCGTAGGGGTTAGCGCTGCACCGGGCGTCCATAGAATGAAAATATGAACAAACATATTTTTAAGATAGATCTCTATTACCCTACTTTAACCAGAGTACTAAGATAAACATGTTTCAGTTTGAACAAAGGTGGGGCAATAATACCGTGGGGTCTGCGAACGCCCACCATACGAAATTATTTTACCGTTTTTGCATCGAACAGTTACTACCCTTTTATTCTAGCTCGAAGACCAAGAAAGGACTCACAAGTGTAGCTTTGTTATTTCGATTTTACAAATGAAAAACTTAAAAAATTAAAAAATTAAAAAAGCAAGTTATTTAGTTCAAAAATTAAAAAATAAAAAAAAATATAAAAAAACAAGTTATTTAGTTCAAAAATGAAAAAATAAAAAAATATATAAAAAAGCAAGTTATTTAGTTAAAAAATAAAAAAATTAAAAAAGCAAGTTATTTTGTTAAAAAATTAAAAAATTAAAAAATTAAAAAAGCAAGTTATTTAGTTAAAAAATTAAAAAATTAAAAGAGCAAGTTATTTAGTCAAAAAATAAAAAATAAAAAAAATAAAAAAGCAAGTTATTTAGTTAAAAAATTAAAAAATTAAAAAATTAAAAGCAAGTTATTTAGTATTTGAATGTATTTATTACTACTACACTTTGCTCCCCCTGTCCTTTGCGTCCCCGCCCCAATATCAAAGCACCGAACACAGGGAAAGGGGTAGCTTCCACTTTAGGAAATAATGGCCTATTCGGTCGGTTTGTGATTCTGAATCGATGAAATAGTATTTTCGCCGGTTTGTACAGCTTAAGTTTAAAATCGCATTTTATCGTAAAACGCGTAAATTAAATGGACACAGCTTAAGAGTAGCCGTTGCTGTTTTTTTGTTGTTGTCGTCCAGCAGCTGTGAACTAATATAGCCATTTTATCAATATGATCTAAAGTAAGCATGGCGGCCGATTGAAGACGAGAAACGAGACTGCATTGACCAACTTCGATTAATGTCTCCGTTTTTATCGTGTTTCAGTTTGCGTCTGTCATTCTATTTCACACGCCATGCAATTATATTCCACCGTCGTCTGATTAAAAAAACACACGACCCAAATTCGTCAGCACATTTTTGGTTGCTCTTATCTAATGTCCGTCTGAGTTTATTTCAGGTTACAAGTCAAAGAAGGATTTATGCGAAGACGGACAAATTAAATAGAATTTAAATGCACAGAAAGACAGGGCCAATTTTCTTCAGCGTTTGTCTACGCGTCTTTCCGTCCGTCTGTCTGTCCGATCAATACGGCACATGTTGTATTGTGGTACATAATTACCAAAATACAACATGAAAAATCCGACCGACTTAATTTTATATATTTGATGTGAAATGAGCGTTTGCCTACGAGACTTTCTTTCCGTCTGTCCGTCCGATCACTACCATACACTATGTAACAGGATACAATAAAAAACGAACGGGGCGATAATATAACGGGATGTGCATTAATGAAAAGATTCACATAATCTGAAAGATGTGAGTTCAATCGCTATACGAGGAAGTAAATCATGAGTTGTGTTTATTACGATACAATAACAGTAATTGCATATAATGCCAAGAGAGATCACTTTCTTACTTTAAAAGAACACAAAATAGACTTCACAATCTAGTGGGATGATCTCTTCTGTTATCTAGAGCCCATTTCTCACAGGAGAGAAGTTGTTAGTCTTTCTCTACTCTATCGTTATTTTCATCATAGATGTTCTACTGAGTTTCAATCTCAAGGCCCGCCTGTAAAACATTCACAGCAAGAACTCCTCAATCTATTACCACTGCAAATAACTTTCCTTTCTTCTTCTATGTACCTAAAGCCAGACGAAACTTTCATGAACATTTTTTCCAAGAACTTTTTATCTATGCAACACAATATCACAGGACTTCTTCCATACTTCTTCTTCTTTCGTGTGAATCAGATGATTCTAGTGTTGGCATTAGTTTCCCCGATGTTGTTCTAGTGAGAAATCTTTCTGGAAAGATATCGGGTACTTACGGGAAGGACCACGAGAAGGTTTCCAACATCCCTAAGTGAAAGTGATACTGTGGAACCGAGTGGATTCGAACTTGAAACACCCAGGTTTTCAGTCCGTGTCGTTATCCACTTAACCAATGTCACCTCCCTTCTTCCATGCTGACTACAACATGGTCGTCTTCAAGTCCAATGTGAACAAATACTTGTCGAATGGCCGTCTTACATAATCAAATTCTGCCATTTCCAACAATCGTTTTGAATCCTCTCATTAAAAATACCATTAACACTAATCTTCGAGTAGCATTTGGCCATAGTATGTATTGACTGATTAGTATATAAAAAATTATAGCAGATATTTGTTTTATTTCCTACTTTGTATTTTTATTTCATTTCAATCAACTCTCAGAGATGTAAGCTACATATATATTCCAGTGTTCATGTAAGGCCCTTCCATTCTTCTGAAAATTAGAGTAAGTAAAACACTGAATAATGTCCATTTTCATATTCCCTGTATATATATATATACATACAAACGCACACACACAGACATATATATATATATATATATATATTTATGTGTGTGTGTGTGTCTATTTATATATATATATATATATTTATAGGCTACTACTACTATTATTATTATTATTATTATTATAATTATTATTATTATTATTATTATTATTATTATTATTATTATTATTATTATTATTATTATTATTATTCTATGAAAGCTCTAATTAATGTTAACTATTAAGTATAGAGCCTATGTTAAACTGGGTATTGAAAAATCTCATGAGTATGAAATGCTATCTATATTTAAAAAAAATCTATATATTCATGAGTCACACCCAAGAGAATAAAAAAGATTGGTTATCAACTTCAGTTAAAACTAATATATATATATATATATATATATATATATATATATATATATATATATATATATATATATATATATATATATATAAATATTGTGTCTATTTAGGCAAACATTTTCATCCATGCAAGTATTATTAAAAATAACAGAACACTTTTGTCTGGTTATACCTTTTTTGATATTTTCAATATTTCTAATGATTTTTTTTCGTGTTTAAATGTAACTCCAAAAATAATAATAGTTACATTAGTTACATTGGTTTTACAACAATTACCCTATGCCGCCGCCTCACCATGCATCTCGTAGACTCTAATTTAATCTAAAAAAAACCTACGAACTGCAATCCATCCGAATAAAGATAAACTTATGTAAACCAAAACCAAAATAATCCATTCTGAGACCAATTTGAACAAATAAAAGATACTTGAAGCCATATACATAAAAACACAACCCCCTACAATTAATAATATCGCATATGAGACTTGTAAAACTATTTTTGCGTAGCTTAGTTTCATTTAGTTCAGTGAATCTACCCCGGCGTCGCTTGATTAAAATTAGAAAAAAAGGGGCAATTTATTAAATTATTTATTGCCCACCTTCTCATTTTTCCCCGGTCCGTAATTTTATATATATATATATATATATATATATATATATATATATATATATATATATATATATATATATATATACATATATATATATGTGTATGTATATGTATATGTATGTATATATATATATGTATGTATATATATATGTATGTATATACATATATATATATATGTATGTATATATATGTATATATATATATATATATTTATGTATATACATATATATATTTATGTATATACATATATATATATATATTTATGTATATATATATGTATATATGTATGTATATATATCTATATCTTTATATATATATATGTATGTATATATATATATGTATGCATATATATATGTATATATATATATGTATGTATGTATATATATGTATCTTTATATATATATATGTATGTATATATATGTATCTTTAAATATATATATGTATGTATATATATATATGTATTTATATATATAGGATGGGCAAAAATAAGGGTCCTATTTTTAAAAATTCATAACTTTTTATTTATTGATTTTTTTAATTTTTTTTTAGAATAAGTAAAGGACCCCTTCCGAAGCAAGCATGAACCGTATTAGCCCTAAGGAACGTACCCTCATTTAGAAAACATTATGTTTGCTTAAAAAACTCAAAACAGTGTAAAAAAACAATACTTTAGTTTTTGTAAGTTTTAAGAAGTGTTTTGGGGCTAAAATTTGTTTTGTTTATTTCAAAAAATCTCGGAAGGGTCAGTCTACACACACATAAAGTTTGGTGAGTTTAACTTTTATTTTGTGGAAGTTATTCAAATTCAAGTTATTCAAATTTAAAGATAGGACCCTTATTTTGGCCCGCCCTGTATATATATGTATGTATATATATGTATGTATATATATATATATATATATATGTATATATATATGAATGTATATATATATGTATGTATATATATGTATGTATATATATATGTATGTATATATATGTATGTATATATATATGCATGTATATATATGTATGTATATATATGCATGTATATATATATATATGTATATATATGTATATATATGTATGTATATATATATTTATGTATATATATGTATGTATATATGTATGTATATATATGTATGTATATATGTATTTATATATATGTATGTATATATATATATGTATATATATAATATATATATACATACATATATATATATATATATATGTATATATATATATATATATGAGAATACAATTTGGAACAAAATACAAAATCCATTAAATCTTCAGTTGTTTGTTAACAAAGGATTTATTTTTCCTAAATCCATGTCTTTTAAAAGATTGAAGGAAGCTAGTAAGAAAATTACCAGGGTCAAAGTTTTAAAAGATTAGAATATTAAAAACGATCATATATATATATATATATATATATATATATATATCAAATGTTTAACTTGAATGAGTTTCGTACCCAAATGACCTAAATAAACATTGAGGCAACTTTAGTAAGGAAAACAAATTATCTTCAAGTGAATTAGAATTTGTATAAATAAATTATGGAACTTATTAACTATTTTAGGAAATATTACAGAATTCAAATTTATAATTGTTCGCACAACTTTTAGGATGTACTAGCTTTGAACGAAACATTCAAAATGGCGTATTAGTGGGCTCTCCCACGTGTGAGTTTTTGCTCTCACTTTCTATTTGTTTTTTGTTTGGTTTCACCCCAAAATGAACCACTGTATAGTGTAGGTTTTTTCAAGATATTTTAATCCAATAACTTTTTACTTTTTGTGAATTTTTTCTGATCATTTTGTAGTGTTGCAGAGACGATATTAACATAAAAATGTTGTTTGGCACAAGACAAATTAAACGGACCGTAAAAAATATATCTCACAGAAATTTTATATTTTTTGGAAATGTGAAAAAAAAAAAAATTAAAACAATGGTTATTAGAATATGATATGAACTGACTTATATATATATATATATATATATATATATATATATATATATATATATATATATATATATATATATATATTATGATACTATACATCATTTTCTTTGAGTTATTCGGATTATTCGAACTACTCGGGTATCTGTACGGAATTTCAAACCACCCTTAGTTAATCCACGGAGATAGCTTGCTTTCATTCCGTCAGCTATCATTGAGTAGAAATCTAAAGACATTTGTAATTTTATTCTTATATCGCCCGTACTGAAGATTGACTTGAACTTCTAGAATACCGTTATTTAGAACTGATTATAATTGAGCCCTTCTTATTCATTGTGACATGGGTCCTTCCGCAAGAATTAAAGTTCCAAGTAATAATCAGTTGTAAGTGACATTTTTCTGAGATTGAAATTACGGGCGATGCTAAGAATACAATTACGAATTACTTTAGACTTCTACTCGATCATGGCTGGCAGAACGAGTACAATCTACCCCCGTGGATTAAATTAAAGGTTCCGTTCAAAATTTCATATAAATTCCTGAGATCGACAGAAAAATTCCCGAATTGAACAAGAGACATATGAAAAAGGTTGTAAGTGTCATCGGCTGAAACGTTGTGAGAATACCATCAAAGTAATCCAAATAATCCAATAATTTAAATTATCAATCTTCAGCTAAAAAATACGAAACAATAATTTTACGGTTCGACATTGATACCTGCGGTTTCAAGAGAGGTGGGAAATCGTGCTCGTTTAGGTTATGGAATATCACATTCGCTTCGCAGGTCAGTAAGTGACCTTATGGTGAAAAATTCGGGCCTCGCAATCTTTACATTTTCTACACAGACAGAGATATATTTTTAATGAAAATAACATTTTCATCCAAATGCTAGCCTTTATAATGCATTTAATTCATCACACAAAAACAACTTTGTCACAAAAAGGGGGTTGATGAAAAAGCGATAGTCGCGTACGATTGGCAGCACTAAATGCGACAAGACCCTTTCCTCTCGCTTTTGTGCACTGGGAGAATTAATAATTGGAACGACTGACATCGTGGAAATGTGTCTAATTACGTAAGTGGGACGAATGTCAGAGTGAGCAAATAACCTAATGTTACCACGTACGAATGGTAGCTCTTCATTATTCATAGAGAAGAGAGTGGCTCGGGCGAAGAGCGTAACGGCACGGACTGACGACTGACGTGTTCGAATCCATGCGTTCGCTAGACATGTTGACAACCTTCACGTGGCTCTTCCTATGAGTATTGATTTACTCCTCTCCAGGAGTTAGGCACAAGGCCAGTTTTTATCTTACTCCCACAAGTAAGATGTGACCCAAGGTTGGGTCGGGAAAGTGGGGTTTAAAAATTGCCTGGGCAGCCCCGTCGGCATTCCCCGGTAGGGGCGCCTCAGGCAGTAAACAATAAACTTACTCCTCCCCAAAGAGGGGAGGCAAAGCCTGGGAGGGTGGACCTCCTAGAACTGCACAGGACAGACCCATAGACCGGAGTAAATCAAGCCCCGAAGGCCAAGACAATACCAGTGTATGGGGTGCAGTATCCATCGGAACAGATACTACACTTTGATCTTAGCTTCCTATGAGTAGCTTATCCTACGAAGAATCAGTGAAATAAATGTCAAAATGTCGCATGATGCTGATACACATGAATTACGTTTATGTTTTTAATATAAAAGAATATCATGAAACTTTATTTACTTGTCGCTTCACGGGCCCAAAGTTAGACATAGAAAAGGGACTCTGGTCTGCGACAAAAGTAACAATATTACTCTCCCTTAGAACGATTTCTTCATCACTTACCGAGGACAGAAAAGATGAAGTGTAGTATCAGAACAGATACTACACTTTGTTTCTAAACAAAAAGCCACTACAAAGTTAGACACAAGATCGATTTTTAAGGTGAGGAGTGTCCAGCTATCCCAAAAAGGACACTTGCTATGATAAAAGTAAACATTCCCCCAGTGGAAAATTACACTTTCTGTCATGATCAAGGATATAACAGATACTACACATTGATCCCAGCCCGAGAAAAAGGTAAAATAAAATAAAACGTCTCATTATGAAAATAGAGTTATTGATATTTTTCTGAATTCATTTCAGACGGCTAGATCGTCTGACCCATAAACACTTAAAATGGTTTCGTCCGACACGTTTATTTACTCGTGTGACGTAAATACTAAATTTAATATTAACTCATCTATTTTTCTTTGTTTATTACTTATCATGGCCAACAACCACTCAAGGATTATTATTAATGAGATGAACAAGTTGAGAATTGAATGATGCTAAATAGCATGCGATTATTGAACATCTCCACACACCATCCATTCAAAACAGCCGATTCAGAAAACAGCAATTTTTCTCCTTTACCGGAACCATGGCTCATGAAGTAAGCTTCCATAAGATAGTCACTTAGAACTGATATACTAAGCACCTATATACGTTACGCCACAGGTCCTTGCGCAAGTAACAAAATAATATATGTTGTTAATAGTAGCGTTTACCGAAAGTACTTAGTGAGTACAAAATTGACTTAACATATCAATGCAAACCCCAAATTAACCAAAACGAAATTGGTCCAGTACAGAACGTTCAATGGCAGCGTTTTTTGTTGATTCAGTACGCATCTGTGGGTATTCTTTTGTGGGAAATGTAAGCCAGTCTGTCTGTTGACTTACAAAGTCGTTTCAGCTATCGACACTAATTGGCCGTCTTGCCTTTCGAAAAGGTGTAACGTCAAATCGTGATAAGGTTAAAAATCTAAAAGAGTTTTTCTGTTTTAGGTTCTGTGATGACTGGGTTGTTGTGGGTAGAGAGATATGGCCCGGAGGTGGGGCGCTTGGAATGTCTGGTTGAGGTGTGGGATGTGGGGGTGCACGTTTGGCCGAACGATTACTTGTCATTCTTTGGTGAGAGTGGGGATGACGATAATCGGCGCTATCGGGCGGAGTGGATGGAACAAAAAGCGGGACTGTGTACGTGTGGTGTGCGATCGGGGTCGATGGAGATTAGGAGAGGTCAACAGGTCAGGCAAAAGACGAGGCCAGAGAGAGAGAGAGAGAGGGAGGAGTAGTATACGTGGAAACGAGACAAAGATATAGAGAAAGAATATAATGTGAAAGAAGATAGATGTGAAAGAGAAAGAGAGAGAGAGCTGTTTACGTGCTACAGAAATAGAGATATAGAGATTTATATATAGAGAGAGAGAGGGTGAAGAAGCGTGGATGTGAAAGAGAAAAAGCGAGCGATCGAGAGAGAGAGAGAGAGAGAGAGAGAGTGAGAGAAAGAGAGAAGGGGAATAAAAAAAAGAACGCTGTGCACGTGCTACAGAAATATGTGTTTATAAGTGTTTTCAGGAGAGAGGGAGAGAGAGTTCGTGGTAGTGTGTGCGTGTGATAAATATTGTGTTCGTCTGCGGAGAAAAATTGTATGTAAGAGAGACACGGTATGTAAGAAAGAGTGAGGGAGCTGGAGACGGGGGTGATAGAGAGAGAGTTCAATATTCGTATGTGTGTGTGTGTGTGTGTGTGTGTGAGAGAGAGAGAAGTTATAGAAATAGATTCTAAATAAGAGCTAAAAATGTAAAAATATTACAAGAGACACAGGCAGAGGGGAACTTTCTATGTGTGATAGAGAGATTTCGCCTGTATAAGGAGAATAAAGAAGGAGAGAGAAGAAGTCACATGAGAGCGATTTTTCTCATATAAGAGAGTTATAGCCAGTGGCCTTATGAGAAAGCTGGAGGAGGAGGGCGGTGTATATAGGAGAGAAAAGAGAGAAGGAAAGTAAGATTTAATATATCAATTTAAGACATAATCTTGTCTATGTATGAGGAAGAGAGAGGGAGAGATAGAGAGTGTAACCCGCATGAGATTGTGTCTGTGTAAGAAGAAAATAGTGACACTGTCCGGAGAAGGTGTGTGTGAGAGAGAGAGAGAGAGAGAGAGAGAGAGAGAGAGAGAGAGAAAGAGAGAGAGAGAGAGAGAGAAAGATAGACAAAGAAGGAGTTAAATTGAAAGCAAGGGGTCGTGTTTGTATAACGTAGAGGTATACATGCATTGTATGAGTATAAGAAAGATAAAAGGCGAAAGAACGAAAGAAAGGAAAAAGACAGGGAGACAGAGATATTAATAGACAGACAGACATAAATTATGTCTCTATGAGAAAGAGAAGTGTGTGGGAAAGAGAGAGAGAGAAAGAGAGAGAGAGAAAGAGAGAGAGAGAGAAAGAGAAAGAAAAGAAACGAAGATAGATAAGGAGATTAAGAGATTGTGTGTTTTACTAGAAACCGATATAGGATGAGCCGGTCTGAGAGAGAGAGAGAGAGAGAGAGAGAGAGAGAGAGAGAGAGAGAGAGGGGGAGAGAGAGAGAGAGAGAGAGAGAGAATAAAACTGATAAAGAGGGAGAGCGCGAGGAGGCTTGTTTCTATTAAATAGAAGTAAACATTGTGTGAGTATAAGAATACTAAAAAGTGTTCGTATGGGAGAGAAAAGAAGACGAAAACGAGACAGAGAGAGAGAGAGGGGTGGACTAGGAGAGAATGTTAGCATATGAGAGAGGGGGATGATAGAGAAAAAGAGGTCCATATGGATGGCTAAGTTATCTTATCTACGCGGACGAATTGCTTCGAATTGGGTCGCGCATCATGTAGAACCGAGCTTAACAACCTGTTTGCGAGGACGAGTCGACTCACTTATTTAATGGGTTTCAATTTTTAGGGTTGCCAGCTGAGATTTTCAAAAACCGCTAGATCGGTACAAAAAATCACCAGAAAACCGCTACATTTAAACTTTTCGTACCTTTTATAAAAAATATTACGAATATACAAACTATTTCGTGGTTTTTATAGATATTTTACTTTGTTAGGGACGGTATCAGCTAGATCCACATTCTACTCGCTAGATTCCAAACAAAATCTTCTCATTTTAAAGTTACTTGTATTTAATTTAATTGTAACAATTACAAAACACACAAGGGGCGAAAAGTTTAACAAAATATTTACAAAGTCATGCTGGAGTAGGATTATAGGGTGGAGGGCATCCCGGGGATATTTCAAAATGTAAATTTGTTTTTGAAATGTATGACTACTACTGTTCTGCCTATACAATGCACCGAAGATAGCTTAAGAATAATACAGAAGCATTGAGCCTATGTCTCGATGCTTCTGTATTATTCGGGTAGATGGAATTTTCATTTTCATTTTAGATGAGTCACTTGAAAGGTGAGATAATTCAAACTGCTTTGTTGTTATTATTACGCTAACCCATGAGGAAGATCCAGAGAATTGGTAAGATTTTTTTTTTAAAGGGTACTTATGCAGTTTACGGATCGGTCTGAAATAATAACGTTATAATTTTGAAAACCATTCTTAACATGGGGAAGTGGGGATGGGGGTGATAAACTATTCTGTACTTTCACCTAACAATTTAATAAGCATAATAGTTAACTAACTCGCACTCCTCATGTTAAGAATGGATTTCTAAATTATAACGTTATTATTTCAGTCCGGTCCGTAAACTGCATAAGTACCTTTTTTAAAAATAAATTTCTTACTCATTCTCTGGATTTTCCTCATGGGTTATGGTTACAACAAAAAAAAACATCTTGAATTATCTCCCCTTTCAACAAACTCTTCGAAATTAGAGATGCAAATTTCATCTGCCCCAATAAAACAAATATGATGACTAGATAGGAAATGAAGACGGAAAGTAGGTTAACTTCACTCTGAAATTGCGGGTGTGTCGGTGGTGGCAAATCTCCAGATGTAAACGAAAGACAACCGCTAACCGCGAGATTCATATTTTACCCGCTTGATTACAAACTAAATGTCCAAATCTCTAGAGAAAACCGCTAACCGCGAGATCCATATTTTACCCGCTTAATTAATAACAAAATGTCCAAATCTCGCGATCAAACCGCCAACCGCGAGATCCATATTTTACCCGCTTTATTAATAACAACATGTCCAAATCTCTCGAGAAAACCGCTAACCGCGAGATCCATATTTTACCCGCTTAAGTAATAACAAAATGTCCAAATCTCGCGAGAAAACCGCTAACCGCGAGATCCATATTTTACCCGCTTGATTAATAACAAAATGTCCAAATCTCGCGAGAAAACCGCTAACCACGAGATCCATATTTTACCCGCTTGATTACAAACAAAATGTCCAACTCTGTCGAGAAAACCGCTAACCGCGAGATCCATATTTTACCAGCTTTATTACAAACTAAATGTCCAAATCTCGCGAGAAAACCGCTAACCGCGAGATCCATATTTTACCAGCTTTATTACAAACAAAATGTCCAATTCTCGCGAGAAAACCGCTAACCGCGAGATCCATATTTTACCCGCTTGATTACAAACAAAATGTCCAAATCTCGCGAGAAAACCGCTAACCGCGAGATCCATGTTTTACCCGCTTGATTACAAACAAAATGTCCAAATCTCGCGAGAAAACCGCTAACCGCGAGATCCATATTTTACCCGCTTGATTCCAAACAAAATGTCCAAATCTCGCGAGAAAACCGCTAACCGCGAGATCCATATTTTACCCGCTTGATTCCAAACAAAATGTCCAAATCTCGCGAGAAAACCGCTAACCGCGAGATCCATGTTTTACCCGCTTGATTACAAACAAAATGTCCAAATCTCGCAAGAAAACCGCTAACCGCGAGATCCATATTTTACCCGCTTGATTACAAACAAAATGTCCAACTCTGTCGAGAAAACCGCGAACCGCGAGATCCATATTTTACCAGCTTTATTACAAACTAAATGTCCAAATCTCGCGAGAAAACCGCTAACCGCGAGATCCATATTTTACCAGCTTGATTACAAACAAAATGTCCAAATCTCGCGATCAAACCGTTAACCGCGAGATCCATGTTTTACCCGCTTGATTACAAATAAAATGTCCAAATCTCGCGAGAAAACCGCTAACCGCGAGATCCATGTTTTACCCGCTTGATTACAAACAAAATGTCCAAATCTCGCGAGAAAACCGCTAACCGCGAGATCCATGTTTTACCCGCATGATTACAAACAAAATGTGCAAATCTTGCGAGAAAACCGCTAACTGCGAGATCCATATTTTACCCGCTTGATTACAAACAAAATGTCCAAATCTCGCGAGAAAACCGCTAACCGCGAGATCCATATTTTACCCGCTTGATTACAAACAAAATGTCCAAATCTCGCGAGAAAACCGCTAACCGCGATATCCATATTTTACCCGCTTGATTCCAAACAAACTGTCCAAATCTCGCGAGAAAACCGCTAACCACGAGATCCATGTTTTACCCGCTTGATTACAAACAAAATGTCCAAATCTCGCGAGAAAACCGCTAACCGCGAGATCCATATTTTACCCGCTTGATTACAAACAAAATGTCCAAATCTCGCGAGAAAACCGCTAACCGCGAGATCCATATTTTACCCGCTTGATTACAAACAAAATGTCCAAATCTCGCGAGAAAACCGCTAACCGCGAGATCCATATTTTACCCGCTTGATTACAAACAAAATGTCCAAATCTCGCGAGAAAACCGCTAACCGCGAGATCCATATTTTACCCGCTTGATTACAAACAAAATGTCCAAATCTCGCGAGAAAACCGCTAACCGCGATATCCATATTTTACCCGCTTGATTCCAAACAAACTGTCCAAATCTCGCGAAAAAACCGCTAACCACGAGATCCATGTTTTTCCCGCTTGATTACAAACAAAATGTCCAAATCTCGCGAGAAAACCGCTAACCGCGAGATCCATATTTTACCCGCTTGATTACAAACAAAATGTCCAAATCTCGCGAGAAAACCGCTAACCGCGAGATCCATATTTTACCCGCTTGATTACAAACAAAATGTCCAAATCTCGCGAGAAAACCGCTAACCACGAGATCCATATTTTACCCGCTTGATTACAAACAAAATGTCCAAATCTCGCGAGAAAACCGCTAACCGCGAGATCCATATTTTACCCGCTTGATTCCAAACAAACTGTCCAAATCTCGCGAGAAAACCGCTAACCACGAGATCCATATTTTACTCGCTTGATTACAAACAAAATGTCCAAATCTCGCGAGAAAACCGCTAACCGCGAGATCCATATTTTACCCGCTTGATTACAAACAAAATGTCCAAATCTCGCGAGAAAACCGCTAACCGCGAGATCCATATTTTACCCGCTTGATTACAAACAAAGTGTCCAAATCTCGCGAGAAAACCGCTAACCGCGAGATCCATATTTTACCCGCTTGATTACAAACAAACTGTCCAAATCTCGCGAGAAAACAGTTCAATTGGTAACATTGGTTACGCTCGCCCCAAACAAATAAAAAAAGTATTCATTTATTTATAAGTGTTCTTGTAATTTAGCAAAATTAATTAAATCATAAAATAAAAACAAAACTACTTAATTTAACGATAAAATGCGAAAAGTTAGAAAAAAAAAACGATTCGGTATTTTTCTGTCTGTTGAGCCATTAATAACACTGAGATTAAAACGCGAATTCATATTGACAATAAAAGAAGATACAACTTTCTAATATACTGATCATGTCTATGCGATCGACGTTCAGAGGTGAACTAAGTTGCATATCGCTTTGCAAAATGACATCTCATTAATTCACTATTCATTAATGTTGTTTCTAATCCAATGATTATTTTTCTTTTATCATTTCACACAGTGCTATTTACGCATATTTTTTTTATGTCGTGGATAAATGTTTTGCTATTTGGAGTTTAAAAAGTTTTTTCCGATTCTTTCTGGTAAATTACAAACAAAATTCCCCCACAAACACACACGCATATACACACCATGGCTAAGCAAACAAGTCAGTGAGTAGTCCATCCCCACACTTATTTCATTACGAAATTAAATTCCACCAGAATGCATTTCGGTTCATTCGTACACAAGTCAGTCATTTCATTATTTTGTTGTAAATTGTAAAACAAAGCCATCCCAAAATACACACATAACTTGGCCAAGCAAACAAGTCAGTAAGTACCTCACAATAACTTGAAAAAAAATTATGTATACTGTGAATAAAGATTTCGAATTTTTGGTGAAAAGAGTTTTTTAGTCTTTTTCAGTCAATGTTCTTATAGGAGTTGCGATTCTTGGTTTTTCCCATAGTATCTTATGCCTTTCATTCTTCAATAATCCTTCCGGTTTTACTTTTACCATTTGTCTGTTTTTATACTCTTTTAGGCTTGTTGCTGCATTCACTTATAATGTGCTTTATTTGTTTTCTATTGAGACACCGCTTATCAAGGCCAAGAGCAACTCAAGGATAATGGTTAATGAGACTGAAATGCTTGTCGGTGGGAGCACTAACATTGATCAATAGTATAAACTTATTACATATGCGACGGTTTTAAACAAGTATCTGGTTTTAAACAAGTATTTGTTAACATTAAACTTAAATACCTCCAAGTTATAATCATGAGGGAAGCAGTTTCGCGCCAATGTGTTCCATAGACAATAATTTACGTTTCATTTCTTTGCCCACACAATCTAACTTTGTTGTTTTACTTAGTATTATCTATCTTGGTATTCACGTATTTCGTCCTGATCGCGTTGTTTTGTGCGGATTCCAGTAGCGATTTTGTTCCGCTTATCGAGTGTCCTTTCCGTAACCATGTCCATGTGTTTTCGTGCGCTATTTCGTTGGTCAGTCTTATAAATCGCCTTTGCTTTTCTTCCCGTTTTGCCTTCTTCTCACTTATTATTACTCATTTCGCTACACTCTTTTTGTTCAATTTGGTAGGTTTTTTATTGCCTGTAATCAGTCTCCGAGATATTTTGTGCTATATGTTTTTTTTTCTAGTTTCTCTGTGCATGATCATTAGTTTCCTGGTCCTTTGATCTAGGTACTTGAGTTTTGTCCATTTTATGAAAGGTCCAGAATATCTTACTGGGGATAAAGCCAAAGTATTTATTTTTTATCAAGTTTCTACTTTATAATTTGGTTTCAAGTAGCTTTTATTGTTTTCGGATATGTATTAAATCATCGCTTTCATCCCTATTACTTTGATGAGCCATTTCACTTGAAGAATGACGCTGATCGACTCTATGTAAACACGAAAGAAGGTGGAAAAGGATTGGTAAGTAGTAAAGACTTACTATCAGGTGATTGCTCACTGGCAATAACAGTTTGAGTGGCCACAAGTCACCGAAGATGTTAACTACTTTCCACATTTTACTATAATTATTGAAAATCGTTTTGCCTTGTCGCAACAAACATTTACCAGTTATTTATCGCTGATTACGACTGTTAGATGTCCCTGGAATTTGAGTTACAATAAGCCTCCCTAAGGTACCAGTACTCTTTGAAGTCTTTCAGTAAAGCTCTAGTCAGTGCTCTCTCTCTCTCTCTCTCTCTCTCTCTCTCTTCAGGCTGTTCATCTCTCGTTGACATTTTACGACAGTTTTGTGTGGTACCAGCAGAAACTGGTGTATCCCACGCACGTGTGTATGATGGAAAATAATTTGTGAGGAAGACGAGGGAATCAGTTTCATAGATTTCTCAATTTCTCTTGTGCTCGTGAAATGTTCTTTCTATACGCTTTGCGCTTTTTCAATTTAAAATTATCTCTGCTAGATTCGTAGTTATGTTGGATTGTTTCCGTATTCAAGGATTTTCCTTAAGATTTTGGCTGGTTCTATCATTGTCGTTCGTTGTATGGTCGTTACCGCCATTTTGTGTAATACGAGCCGATATTGGTGCCGTCACGTTTTTGCGGAGTTGGCCAATGTCAGATTATGAAATTATGTAAGTTTCAGTTCTCTTGGTTTCGCGTTATTTTCTTTTTATGTTTTATTCTATTTCTATTGGAATTTACTTGTGTTTTTTGTCATTATCTGATTATGTGGGTTGGTTTCCGCTGTCGAGGATTTTCTTTAATATTTTAGCTGTTTTCATCAGTGATGTCAATATTCCCTTTAATTCCAATTTTTCCTAGTCTTCTTTCCATTATTTTGAAAAATAGACCATAGTACTCTTACAATTAACGAACGGTCTTACTATAATTTTCTTTATATTACATATGACCTTCAGATCTCTGGCAAATTTTATGTATATGCTTCCTTGATGTTTACGCTGTGAACTGATGGGATGGCAACATTTACGATATGTCTGTTTGTCTGTTCTCGTTGATTATTATTTTGTGATCTTCAAGAGCTGACAATAAATAAGACAACACGGTGGTATATTTACACGAGTGTGTATTTACAGAAATACAGAATAATAGTATGTAACAGAAAGACTGCTCTGAGACTGAGTATCTACTTCTTTCCCACCGAAGGCCGAATGGTGGGAAGAATCAAGCCAGCCACCCTAAAGAAAGGGAATTTTCGCCTATTAAAAATTGTCTGAGCAGAACCGTCGCCATTCCTCGGTCGGGTCTCCCCAGACAGTGGCAATAAACTAACTCCACCCCAAAGAGGAGGCAAATCCTTGGAGAGTGCACCTCTTTGACTATCCAGGACCAATCTTCAGTCCGACAGATAAAAGGCCACTTAAATTGACCTGTTCATGCCGGACTGATTGTCGAGAACGGATCCTCGACTGGTATCTTCCAGTCAAGAGTCTCTGAGTTACTGAAGTTGCGGAAAACCTGGGTATTTACTTCTTTCACACCGCAGTAAGCTGTGGGACAAGGCCGGAAGGTGGGGAGAATAAAACATGGCCTATTAAAAACTTCCGGGGCAGACCCGTCGGAGCGCCTTATGCAGTAAGTAATAAACCAACTCCTCCCCAAAGAGAGAAGGCAAGGCCTGGGAGAGTGGGCCTTTTAGGTATAACCAGTAACAATACCACACCACGACAGATAAAAGGCCACAGAAATGCCCCATTTTCTACCGGACTGATAGTCGAGGTCAGATCCTCGAGTGGTATGTACCGACTGAAGTCTTTAAGCAACAATATTTGCGAAGAGCTTGCTCAATTCTTCAACGTAGTCTCGTCTATACATAGTGTCTAGTCCATCTAGTCATGAAATAGAGTAAACAATTTTCACACTTTAACAATTATCACATCAGCCTCTTTGATTGGGTGAATTTCTACGTTTCCATGTCATTGGAAATGTTATTATTTTCATCCTCCACTACTGGCTTCGGTTTGTGTTTGTCCTATTTGTCTGCATATTCAAAGCAAGATGTTTTCATAGTTTCCAGTGGATGCTTCCCCAACGCAGTCGTGTATGTTTATGCATTCATTTTTTGGCTTTATTGTTGCATTTGGTTAGTATGTTATTTACTAGTTCGTCTCTTTGTCCATAGAGTCCACATTCACTTTTTCCTGAGTTTTATATATTTTGGCTTTTTTGCTGTGCGTTTTGAGCGCTCTTTTGTACAGCTGACAGTAATGAATCTTTTACTCTTTTCAAGTGTCCTTTTCCTAGCCATGTTCATGTGTTTTTGTCTGTGTTTGTTCTTTTGTCAGTTTTATGAATCATCCATGTAGATGCCCTTCTTTCTGTTTTGCTGTTCTCGCCTTTTTGCTTGCAGTTTTGCTGCTCTTTGTATTGTTCATTGCAGCGGTAATCAGCCTTTCTGTATTTTACTTATAAGTAATTATATTTTGTTCATTTCATTTATCATTTCCAATCCTTACACAATATTCGCCTTCATTCAACTGACTATCTCATTAACCCTTATCCTCAGGTGGCTTTTGAACTTGATATATAATGACTCATTATTAAACTACTAAACAAAAAAAACCCACCAAAATACACACTTATTTATTTCAATGGGAGTGTTCCAGCTGAATTGATGTTGTACGTCTATGCTACTTATTTTATTTCAGCATAACAAAAAGGATCCCTATTTTTTCATACAAATAGCAATCGGAATATTGGACATTACGAACACGTTCAACTTCGTAACAAATGTATGAAGCAACCAACCCGGCCGGAGATGATTGCTTGTGAATTTGAATTAATAAACTAATATCTAACATATAAAGTTATTTTGTGAGATTTTAAAAGTAGAAGCTGAATAGCATTAAAGCTGATATATTTAACTTTGATTCTAACAAGACAATGTTTTATTTGTTATTGTTATACCATGTTATTGGAACTATAATACCGTACTTCACTAAAGTTAATTAAAACAATTATGTAATTTCGTCAGAAAAAGGCTGATATGGAAACACTTTTAACTTATGACCGAAAATAAATAAAAATCAGCAAGAAGAAGAATCTTTATTGAAGAATGTTAAAAATGTGGCATAATTACGTTGGCACACAGGTTCTCGTTAAGCGACGTTGAACCTGGCAGCTATCAGATGGGTGACCACTTGTGAATATCAGGCGCTTTATGTGGGAGGAGGACGACGACACCTCGCTACATAAAATACAGCCCTTAAAATGCCTTATACTTATGCAATTCAGTATAATCTGGTAATCCACCAATGTGGTGACACAATGGAACACCCACCTTTCTTGGATCCAAGTTCTCTTCTAAATCATGTGGCGAATGTCTCCGGAGAGAGTATGCGATCTTTTCTTATGCATACACATATTGACTTCCTTACAAGTATAATTGTATTTCTTTTTCTGTATAAGTTTCGGAAATGTTCAGACAAATCAAAAGTGAAAGTGAAAATGATTTCACTGCATCTCGGGCAACACCGGGTAGCCACAGCTGTTATTAATATTAAGCATCATCTACAACCAAAGCCAGACAACTAAATCACGGTGTGGATCGGTTCACACGTGAGCATAAATAATAAAGCCACTGTGCTATCACAAAAAAATTATCAAGCAAAACTTTACTGGGAGTATGTGCTTTTTTTAATATAAAGGAGTTGTCTCTCTTGCAACTAAAATGTCATTTCTTTTTCTGTATATGTTTATAAAATGTGCGTACAAATTAAAAGTATAAACTAAAATGATTTAACTGCCTCCCGGGCAACATCGGGTAAGTAGAGCTTTTTATTAATAGTTAGCATCATCTGAAGTTACCAAGAAGACAGCAAAAT
This sequence comes from Sepiola atlantica, assembly GCA_963556195.1. Lineage (NCBI taxonomy): Eukaryota > Metazoa > Mollusca > Cephalopoda > Sepiida > Sepiolidae > Sepiola > Sepiola atlantica. The sequence continues at coordinate 25,816,296 of OY744553.1, forward strand.
GGCGACCTGGTCCCGGTTCACACGTGAGACGAAAGGATTAAGCCACTGTGTTATCACAAATGAATGGAAAGCATAATTTCCACGGTGAGTGTATATATATATATATATATATATATATATATATATATATATATATATATATATATATATTTTATTTATGTGAAAACGCTTGTCTCCCTTGCGGCTAAAATGGCATTTCTTGTTCTGTATAAGTTTTGAAACTCTGCAAGCAAATTAAAATTAAAATCTAAAACGGGCAACACCGGGTAAGTAGAGTTTGTTATTAATAGCTAGCATCATCTGAAGTTATGAACAAGATAACAAAATGGCGATCTGGGATTGGTTCACACTTGGGAATAAAGAACGAAGCTACTAGGTGATCACAGAGGAATATCAAGCAAAAGCTCCCCGGAAAGTGTATGCCATCTTTTTTTTTAGGTAAAAAGAGTTATCTCTCTTACAACTTAAATGTTATTTCTGTTTCTCTATAAGTTTCGAAAATGCGCAAAGCAAATTAAACTGAAAAATTAAAATGGGTTTACTGCATCCCGGGCAACATCGGGTAGAGTTAACTAGTTATTAATATTTAGCATAATTAGCATGATGTGAAATTATTAAGAATATAATAAAATAGCGACCTAGCTTGTTTCACACTGTGTTACCACAAAGGAATAGCTAACAAATAGAGTGATAACATTAAAAAAAAGAAGTCGAAGAGAAGGTGTAATTCATCAAGTGATAAAACGAGACCCTAATTAAGAAAATGAGTCATTTGAATATTTTTAAAAAGTCATAGTGTGAGAGTAATTATGCGGAGAAACGAGAAGAAATAGAAAATATATTAGAACCCCCTCCCGCTAAAAAAAAACAAGAAAATAAAATCGCTAGGAAGTAATACAACAAAATAAAAAAGACATTTTTTTAATAGAGAAAAGGTGACTGTATGATTCAAATGGACGTCCCTCCTTCGTAATTCCTTTCCCTCTACACAAAGAATTAAACCATGTGTGTTTTCGTGAATGTAACACGTCCAATTAGACCCACAGTCAAAGATTTGTCATAGAGTTCTGCACACACAATAAAGGGAACCAAAAAAGAAGACTGATATAACATTAACAATGATTGAAAGCCATTGCCAAGGTCGGTGTTGGTGAGAATTTTGTCAAATTTGAATATTTACAGTGTGAGACTAATTATTATAATAAAAAAGACAATGGAAAACACATAAACACAAGTGAATGAAATGGTGAAAACTAATAAAATAAACTTTTCGAAAATGTGACTAAGTGACTCCCGTCACTTTTTCCACCCGAAAAGAAATAAAACACGTGTGTTTTCAGAGAATGTGACATGTCCAATTAGACCCGAAGTTCTCTCGAAACAATAAAGCAAACAGAATCAAGACGAGCATTATATTAAAAATGATTGAAATCCATTACGAAGGTCGTTTTGTCAAATTTGGCGGGAAAGGCAAAAAGACTAAGAAAAAAATGAAACTATTTCAGTTAAATGATAAATTGGAAAGAAATGCACAAAAATAATAATAATAAAATTAGACTTAATTTAAAACTGAAAAGAAAACAGACTGAATAAAAAATAGTTGAACACGAGAAATTAGACTGAATGAGTTGAGAAAGAAACGCGGTGAAACAAACCAGATGACGTCAACAAATTTTGGCACTAAAAGAAGAGAAGTGGGGGTTAAAGTAACGAATAAGGAGGAACAAATGAAAGGAGGAGAATGGAAAGTGAAAAGAAAAATTGTTCAAAATTTATGTCCTCTGCAGTTTGTATTCATTACTGAAAACATTTAGTTGTTATTTCCAATTCTGAATGTGTTATGGACACAACGTTAACGAGGAAACAAAAACAACACAACATAATATTAATACTAGCAGGCACACACGGCGCTGTCCGGGAGTTAATAATTTGTATAAGTTTCTATGTTCTAGCTAGTCTATTATATAGAGGACACTTGTTTTAGTGTTCGTCTGCCTAAAAGTCATAAATTACTCCAGACACACGAACAAAGCCGACTTATTGTTTTTAAGCGTTGCCTCGGACAAAATTTGGACATTTGTTTTTGCAATATTTATTCTATTGAGGTCAACAGGAACAGAAATGTCAGGGAGGGTTCAACATTTAGAGCGATTTTTTCCAGTTGCCAGAGAAAAAAAGATGTGATGATATGGAGGGGGGAGGAGGAAAATAACAGGAGAAGAGGAGAGGAGAGAGGCGAAAAGGAGGGGATGACGATAGATGGATAGAGATGGGATAGATAGATAGATAGATAGATAGAGGGGAAAGAACATTTTTAAAAAGTTTGTCAGACACTTTTTAATACTTCTTTTTTTGCTGTCCATGCTCCGGGTAACACTAAGTAACCATGGTGCTATATTATATCAATGAAAGTGGTAATTATTTTTGCTTGTGTGTGTATTCAGTTAAAAGTTATAAACTACGTAAGATACACTGAAAACTCTTAGATCGTCCGATTTAATGTGACCCTGGTCGGACTATTGTAAAAGAAAATACTGCGATATGCATTACGTTGGATTCACCAGGCAACAAATTGTTCATTTGTACAGGTATTTGTTTACAAACAAAAGTGTAATTAAGTCAAGCGGCAATATTTGCTTTTTTATTTTCTGACAGATAGGAAGAGAGAGAGAGAGTGAGAGAGGGGGGGGGAGAAAGAGAGTGAGTGAGAGAGCGAATAAAGTGGCGTTGTGCTCCGTCCGTGGAGAGATGCGACTGTCACTATCACTCTCTCCATCCGTTTCTTATCGAGACAAACATAATGTAATATTTAAAATGATAAAACTATATATATATTTTGTACTACTATTACTATGTTTATTAAGAACGTAAGCTGCTGAAGATGTGAAGGTTATTGACGAAAATGACCCAATCTTGATAAAGTTCTGAGGCGAAATAACTATTACGCAAAAGAAACTGAAGCGAAAGACATTTTTGCATTTAAAAGAGACATGGTTCAAGAAAAAGTAAGAAACATTGTCTTGTTAAAATCAAATATTGATTTATTAGATTAGTAAATATCGACGGCAAAAATCCAAAAACTCCGGCAACATATATATACTTTCCATTTATTAATTTACACATATATATATAAGAGAGAGAGAGAGAGAGAGAGAGAGAGAGAGAGAGAGGGAGACACACACACACACACTCACATCAATATCGAAAGTTCGATCCTTGTCTAAGTTAGCCATGCTGATGACGGCTGTGAGCCAGAAACACGTTTCCATGCAATCGCCAATAAAAATCATTACATAAAAATACATTATATTCATATATATATATATATATATATATATATATATATATATATATATATATATATATATATATATATATATATATAGTAATCCAGGTAGGATAAAATCCACAGGGTAGAAATCCTAAGGGAATCAAATCGGGCTTATAAAAGAGTGCTCAATAAAAATATAGAGCTGTATTATGAATGATTTTTTATTCAAATATGTACAAAGTCTGCTACACTAGCATGTCGATGTTATCGATCTACAGCTATCAAGAGCTGAGGCTTCATCAAGCAGAAGGTTTTTTTGTGATCCAACCCGATCGGTGAAGTACAGGAAGAATGGAGCCACGCAAAAGAAGAAAGAGGAATAATAATCACCTGACCAATTTTTAAAAAAAATCGGCCGTTAGAAAAACTTAATTTTAGAATAATTCATATTTTATTTTTATTAAATGCTGAATGGGGCAGGGGGGCAAAGGAAAAAGAAAAAAGGGGAAAGGAGAAGAGAAAGAAAAAGAGATTGAGGGGATGTTAAGGATGGGTGTCTATAGCCATTTAAAAGTGGTTGGGGATGGGAGGGGTTATGGGCCTAACTTAACGTGATGACACGAGACAGATATTTTGCAAGTGAGATTTTGTCGCGTGTCAAAGGAATAAAGATATATCGACCTATTTAATATGAGCGGCTACTTTCAACGATACAACTTAGAGTAATATTTAGTTTTAATTGTTATTGGTGATAAATCAATGTATTTTAATTCTAGATAATATTTAATAATGAGTTAATAAAATGATTATCATTAGAGAGATGAAAAATATATGCCTCAAGTTTGAAATAACTCCTAACATTAAAATAGTAAACTTCCTAGATGTTACTCTCAAATTAACAAAGAAAACATATGAACCATACAATAAAGAAAACTTTAACCCAAATATATGTACACCCCCTCTCTAACCACCCCAAAACTATCATTAAGCATATCCCTAAATCTATCCAACAAAGAATAAGCAATAACTCCTCAAACGGAATAATGTTTAACAAACATAAAGAATTTTATAATAAAGCACTAAAAACAGTGGATACAAAAATACACAAATTCAATTTGTCAAACCTATAACAACTAACAATAACAACAATAAAACAAGAAACAGGAATATAATATGGTGTACACCCCCTTCAATCATGCAGTTAAAACCAAACTTGGTAAAAAATTCTTAGACCTTATCAACACACACTTCCCTCTAATGTTAGGAGTTATTTCAAACTTGAGGCATATTCTTTTCCTCTCTCTAATGATAATCATTTTATTAACTCATTATTAAATATTATCTAGAATTAAAATACATTTATTTATCACCAATAACAATTTAAACTAAATATTACTCTAAGTTTTATCGTTAAAACTAGCTGTCCATATTAAATAGGTTGATATATCTTTATTCCTTTTTCTTTCTCTTCTCCTTTCCAATTTTTCTTTTTCCTTTGTTTCCCCACTGCCCCAGCTTAGCGTTGAATAAAAATTGTAAATATGAATTATTGTAAAATTAAGTTTTTCTAACGGCCTATTTAAAAATAAAATGGGCACATGATTGTTATTCCTCCTTCCTTTGCTTAGCCCAATTCTTCCTGTACTTCACCGATCGGGTTGGATCACAAAAAAACCTTCTGCCTTATGAGACCTCACCTCTTGATAGCTGTAGATCGATAACATCGATATGCCAGTGTAGCAGACTTTGTACATGTTTGAATAAAAAATCACTCATATATATATATATGTATATATATATATATATAAATACGAAAGTTTTTCCATCTATCCTTACTATATAACATCAACACCGATAAATGTTATTTAATTCTGAAGATACTACAATATTTGGAAATACCGTATATATAGTCATCTCCAACCTTCCTCAAACAAATTTTGATATTGCTCATTTGTATATTTATTAGTTTCTAATAAATTAATATTCTGTAATATGCATTTCTAATTCGTATTGCCAAATTGTTTGTATGCAATTGTTTTATCGATAATACTATTATAATATAATTTTATCGATAATACTATCATAATATAATTACTAAGAAAGTTATATAAAGAGATTTTATTAAAAATAGCGTTTTAAAAATGTTTGCAGTTTCACTTTCAAGAGAGATCATTAACTTTCGGTATTAGTAAAGCGTCAAATGTCGCTGTGATGTGGAGAACAGATACTACACTTTGATCTTAAGCAAACTGTCAAGGACCACTAAAAGATTGTTTTTGAGATTAGGCATTGTTAAATGAACGAAAAAATTAAAAATTAAAAACAATTAAAAACTCGATTTAATCGGAATATCTTTCAATGGGGGGGGTAGTGTAGTATCGGTTCGGTTGTCATAAGATCGTTCTCCCAGGAATTACTTCTTTTGTAAGAATTCAACATTATTTTCTTTAAATTATAAATATACATCATTTGAAATAAAAACGTTTTTCACTTAAATAAAATTTGATTTTCTGTTTAAATTGTAAGATTTTTTTATGATTTAAAGTTTTCTTTCACTTTTTAATTAATTATTTGATCTTTTATTTAATCTCTCTCCTCCCCCTATAAAAAAGCTATGTTGGCGTTTCTGACAGAAATAGGAAAAGAACTGAAATACTTTTTTTATTTGGAATTGATTACGATTTCAGTCACGTAAATTATGTAGAGTCAAATATGTTTCGGCATTACCCATAAACAACTCATTTTTAAAAAACTTTTTATCAAACTAAAACAACTTTTTCATCGTACACGTGAAACGCTAAAATAAAACTTAGGTCGGAAAAATATAGTCGCCATCTAAACAAGTCGAGAAAGAGGCTAGATAAGGGAGAACAATAAATCAAGTCTTTTACAACTAGAAAATTATGAAAGAAAGTTATAATTTTTCCTTAGCTAGCATTTTTCTCGTTTAAAAAAAAAATGGTGACTATATTTTTTGCCCAATTTTCAATTCGGTGTTTCACGTTGACAATGAATCTTGTCATTGGTTTTAATGTTATTTAAATGAATAAATAAAAATATTTTTTCTCATATCTTAACTATATTAACATTAACACGGTTTATGCTTATTTAATTCTGTGTAGTATATTTTCATTCGTCACGACGCATTCCTCCCAGATATCCTCTTCATCTTTGAAGGGGATGCAGTATAGTATACGTTCATTCCTCACGATAGCATCCTCCCATGATTACGTTCTCCTTATTTGTATGTATGGGAGGAGAGTATTCTGTTGTTATGATATCATGCTCTCATGCATTAACACCTAGTTTTGTGTGGTGGTGGGGTCGTCTTAGTTCATCATGATATCATTCTCTCAGCTTAGCAAAAATATGCGACCAGGAGGAGCATATATTTGCTAGTATACATATATATATATATATATATATATATATATATATATATATATATGATGTGTGTTGATATAAATATGTAATTATTGTAATTATTAGCGCCCTTAAAAGGCAAACAATCTGTTGGAAAAAATTACTTGTCGCTGTTGAGCTGTAATGAATAGTTCTCTTCCTTTCTCTGCGATTTCACTTTTAAGGGACAATGTATTGAACTTATAACAATCAATGATGACTGAGGCTTGAGGTCCACGATTCGAGTCGTGTGGTCGGCGGGTCAGCGGTATATATAGCCCCATGGATGGGTCTTATGAAGCCAAAACAAGCGCTGGGCTATCAATTGTTTTCTCCAAGTGAAACAATTCCCTCCTAATGTCTCCTTCGATTTTCTTAGCTTATAATTTATTATTCTCCCGTTTCACCAAGAGGGTCAGACGATGAGGCCTTATCGAACATTTTAGCAATTTTCTTTTTTTCCACCCGTTTGTTTGATTGATTAAAATAATGTTTCCTCTGAAATTTATCGTACTATTTTGCTGTATTCAAAATCTACTTACACACACACATAAAATGGAAAATGGTAAACAACACTAGACCATTCTAATTTATTCCAAAATTGAACAACAAATTTAAATAAATAAATAAAACGACAATATTTTGTTACTAATAACATCGTGAATATCAGCTTCTCTGCGAATATTAACGTGTTAATACTTATTCATCTGTTCCCGTCAATACTCAGGACGGCTGTGATGGTTGATTTCGCCGTGCTGTGTTGATTATTCGTCCGTTTGTCGGATTGGCTGTACCGTTGGGCCGTGTTGAGTAGTTAATTTACACACGGGGCACAAGAGCGGACTGGACTCTGTATTTGGCTTCAAAATCTCTTTATTTCGGAAACACATATACTTTGACAGGACCCATGGCGTGTGTGTTGAGGAAGAGACAGTTCATTAGGCCATTTTCAGGCTATTTGCACCACGCCCCCCCCCCTTCTGTCTGCAGGGAGCGCGTAATTTGCGTCTTACTCGTTTGAATTTCAGCAACCAAAAAAGCCAAAGGACTCTTCAACAGATGTGACGTCGTTTTCACTTTCGCTCTTAGCCCCCCCCCCACGCACACTCTAGGGCTATCTCATACACACTGCGTCCCTCCTAGGGCCTTCCTCTTAGGCCCTCCCCCGCTATACAACAAACGTTTGTTTCCCGCAGATTTTTCCTTAAATAGTTTAACTAGCATAGTTTCCTGGGGTTTACCCGGGTTCATGGACAGCAAAATAAAAGACTTAAAAAGTGTGCGTAACATCTTTCTTTCAAAACATCTCTTACCCCCTCTCTCTCTCTCTCTCTCTCTCTCTTTCTCTCTACTTCTCTTTATCTCTCTCTATATTTGTATATCTCTTTCGCCATCGCCTTCTCCTCCTCCTCTCTCCCCCTCTCCTATCTTTCCACCCCTTCTCCCCCTCCATCCCACTCTTTCACTCCTCTTTCTCCTTTTTGTCTCCCTCCTCACCTTTCTTCCTCCCCAGTCAACAAGGACGTTCCTTCTTCTAATCGAGGTCTAAACAGACACAAAGTCCAAATGCCAAAAAAGTGGATTTTAGCTTAAGTTTCACACTAACATTCGATGTAAAAATCGCTCTAAATATCGACCCCCCTGCTATTAAATTTTGCTCGTGGTGACCCCAAAATGAATGACTATTACAAAAAAAATGTTTCCATATTCTGTCCGAGAAAATGCTGAAATGTTTTGTCGTGTTTTGTTTATCACTTTTAGCTGGACACATACACACACAGACAACTACCCTTCATATAATAGAGAAGACAAATACATGCTTCGTTTTGGGATTGAGATATGTTTTAAAAACATTTTTATTTTTATTTATAATTTTTAATTAACGAAATAAGTCACTCGCCTTTCACTTTGTTATCTACGCATCCTCCTCTTCCGTTCTTATTCTGTGTTAAGTAAACCATCTCATTTCCACCGCGGGAAGATGCGGCTCAAGACCGGAAGTTGGGAGAATAAGACAGCGCACATGATGTGGTGCACTCTGACTCCTTAAAAATGCCTGATCAGCCCCGTATGCTTTCGGCGGCGAGGGAGCCTCTAGCAGTAAGTTATAAACCAACTCTTTCTCAAAGCGAGAAGGCAAGGATTGAGAGGGTGGCCTTCCTCGAGTTAAATAAAACGAATACTTTAGTCGGACAGGAAAAGAAAGCCACCAGAATAGCTCAGTTTTTGCCAGACTTATTGTCGAGAACGGATCCTCGATTGGGACGGTAGGCGTAAGAAAGAAAACGGCTTTCTTTAACCACTCCTTAATAGTCGTTAATGTCTCTATGAGCCACTATCTCGCTCTCCCCATCTTATTTGCATAGTGTGTTCGTAAACACCGTTAACCCGTATGTAAATTAGATAACTAACCCTAACCATAACGCCAATATATACCGTCCCCATAAATAATCAAACTTTGTTCCTTCAATTAATCATGTTTAATCCTCTCATAAATTTATTCATAATTAAACTGACAATTCATCCATCGCGTGACTTCTATCCTCTTATGGCGTTTTGTCTTGATAAGTATTAGTAAAAAATAAAATAGGACTCTATACTTCTATATTGCTCATAAGGATAATATAGATGATAAGAGATGTATTGTTTATCGTCATGCAAGATTTTCTTAACAGATACATCACAGTTTGTGAATTTTCGATTGAAATCAAAGTGCAACAAATAATGGTAGTGGTTGTGACCCAACGGGTCACACTTACGTCTCGTTTATTTTAAAATTGAGTAATAGACAATGCGATATTAGTTTCTTACTTCCCCCTCCCTCCAATGTGCCCACGCAGCTTTACTTGTGCGTCGTGTGTTATTATTTCTCTGTTGTGCGCGCACGCGTATCTTATGAAGTGGACGCGATTGTTGATGTTATTCAAAGCTAATATCGCAACGCAATATCCGAGTAGCCTTTCCGTAGTTAATGACAAATGTCCAGTTTCTCGCAGTTAAGTGACCGGAATCGCCGGGTTGCTTTGAAGAGTTAAGGGAGGTCAAGGACATACACGTCAACACATTACAGTGTACATACAGAGGTATTAGGGTTCGGCTTACGATTGGTTAGGCCGATATCAATAGACATGACGTTTGGTTCAAAGTATCTAGTCTGAGAAAGAAATACGAACTGTTTTGATATTGGTTTTATTTATTTATCAAGCCTCGTTGTGATTCTTTATTTCAATCGATGACGCACTTTAATAATGCACAACCTAAAACACAGAAAGGCTGATCGTCGCAGAAAGAGGCACCGCCAAACTGAACAGTGCAAGGAACCGCGAAACTGAAAACAAAAAGGGGAGAAGAGAAACATGGGAGGAAAAACATCTTCATGAACGATTCATAAGATTGTCCGGAGAAGACACGCAGGAAAACACCTGAATATGATTACGAAAAGGACACTTGAACAGAGAAACAGAATCGCTATTGACAACCACACAGAACAACGCGATCAGAACGAGCTCTATCGAAACTAAAATAGACAAAACCCAGGATAAGAGTAAATTTATCGACAAACAGACGAAAGAGTAAATCACATAATAAGTGAATGCAGAAAATTAGCCCCCAAAATATTTTTTTAAAAACCGCAGACAATACTGCGTGGGTAGGGATGCCCACTGGTAACTAACAATGCAAATGTCTGTACTTCAAAAATGCAGACACGAATCGGAGACAGTATTTATAACTGAAAAAGAATAACATCCTCTGGGACATGGAATTACAGACAGACAAACTCGCCCAAGCAAGGAGACCTGACTTAAATATAGTAAACAAGATAGCAGAAAACATGCTGTAAACTAACTTTGCCAAACAATAAAAGAATAAACAAAAGTTTTGACTGTAATTCAATTTCCAATCGAATTTCGTGCAAATCACTCTCTTTTTCTCTTTCCCTTTCTCTCTTCAATCCAAATTGTTTCTCCTTCCTTCCCAGCTGTTCTCTTCATTTGTATCAGCTGATCTCTACATATGCAAATCAAAGACCATTATATAAACCGGCACCTATGAAGAGAAGCCCTTTTTTATCTGCAGACACGACATGCGAAGCACCTCATTCTTTTTCCTGGCGGTGAGTGTTCCTCTTTATTGTCACGCTCTCCCTCATCGTTTTATCACACAAGTGACAGATGGTGGCTGGTCGCTTTATCCTAGTACTTCTCCGTAGTGGGACAGTTATTTCTACCTCTCTTACATCAGATGTACCAGGACCTGAATTGGCAATGGAATAAAGCAGCCCAACCAAGGAACGTCTGTCCTCACCCTCAACTTCAGATGCATAACCACTACTACTTGTATCAGAATCTGGTTCTCTCTATTCAGTACTCTTTGATGATGTGTCATCATTGTTGTCCACTACCGTTCTAAACTGAAACGTGAGCTCACGTTTCCTACATGTCGAGGTGTGCCATTGACGACCACCGACTGTGGACTTATCACTTTAGTGACACGACCTGGTCTGAATTTCGACGTGCAACGTCCTTGTGGATTTTTCACCCAAAATGTGTCTCTCTTTTTATAGAGTGCGGCGATCCCATGGTGATTCAGATGGGGCACAACATTGACCCCTTTCACTCTTATCTGGTATGAGTACAACAATGAGGCGGCCACATCATCATTGGGGGTAACGTTGTACCAATTCACAGCCTTCATAACAGGGCAGCTCTTTCGTGCAGCAATCTGCTTCACTGTCCTATGATACGTTTCTAAAATACCATTTCCTGATAGTCTGTATGCACAGCGTGGTCGGAAGTTTACACCCACTCGTTCATGAGCTGCCTGAACTTTTGACTGCAAAAGGCAGTGTCATTATCAGCCAGAATCTCGACCGAGGGGCCACGATAACAAAACACTGATTCTTATTGCCGGATCACATGTGCAGTGTGTTGCCGTTGTAGTGGCCGCCAGTTTAAAAACCGCGTGGGTCCACAATCGATCAGTGTCAAAAAATGGCATCTATTGTAGTGTGTAATGTCCATGCCTAGCCGGTGCTATACGTCCTGCACACTGGGCCCTCACTTTTCCCATTGCACTGGAGCTGGGTCTATTGTCTGGCATTCCTCACAATTCCGAATAACTGCCTTTACTACCACTTTAGACACAGATGGGTCGATTCTACGCACAAAATATAATGTTCGCCTGATTCTAGGATGTCCACTATGTCGATGTATTTCGTTCAGCTGTGTTGAGTTCAGGTTTCCTGTGGCAAAATCACAAACTGGCTGTGTTGGTTCAATCTCTCTCTTCACATCATGTAGTCACCACTGTGGAACTCTTTTCAGGGAGTTTGCTCGGTTCTGGCTAGATCTTACTAGTGCTAGATCAACCGAAATGTCGTACACTTTCACAAGTGAGATTATCGTGCCCAGTCTCCGCCTTATGAGCATCTCACTTGCGGCTTTTGTGCTCAATCGAGACTTTCCCGTGAGCGCATTGGCCACCCAGTGGTACACGCACACAGAGTCTGTTTTTATGTGTAACACATTGGTCTTCCATTTGAGTGAAAGATGTAGTCCTTTTAGTACGGCATCCAGCTCTACCACATTTATATATAGGGTATTCTTTGTTGGTCGCAACCAGCATGCATCCTCGATGATGACTTCACTGGCGTCAAGAGCTACGCCCACAGTAAGCGAGCTTGCGTCCACCCACACATCCAGTTCCTTTGTGGCCACGCACCATTTTCCTCGGACGCGATCTGATTGCTGTACACGGGCAAGTGTATCTGTTATGATACACTCCAGCGGAGTATCGCTAATCTTGTCATCCCAGTTATGTGTGACAGTTGTAGCGTAATGTTTAATAAAGCCTGTTGCCACTCAAAGCCATCCACACACTGGAAAGTGTCCCACCAGTTTGTCACACATGGATAAGATACATCTTCGTGTCATAGTTCTCGGCGCATCACAGTACTGCTTCCTCGCCGCCATCGAAGTTGGCCATGCTCTGCCCAAATTTCTAATCCCAGCACTCGTTCACCATTTTTCAGTTTTTCCAGGTCCTTACCAGTAAGTCCATACAGGTCCAGATGCTTCCTTACGGATTTTGCCGACGCCACATCCTCATTAATATATGTCATCAATATACGCCGACGTTGCTCCCCATTATTTTCTCATCCTGAGCTAACACAGCCTTGAGCATAGCCTGCATTGCAAGAGGCGCCACATTTAAGCCAAATCACAACCTAGTTAGACAATATCTTTTTCTTTTAAATATCATTGTCTGGTACGACCAGAGAGATCTCTCAACATGAATCTGTAGGTATGCCTTCCTGGGGTCCAGAATGGATACATTCGTTCTTTGCTGTCACCATTTTCTCTGCGCAAACATCTGCATAGCCAGTGAATGCATCAACATAGGTGTTTAATTCAGGATAGTCCATGACAGGACGCATTTTTGGGGGCCTGTGGAACAGCCATCAGTGGTAGCATCCCCTTGGTTGGGCACACACTCCTCCTGATTATATGGCAGCAACCAACCGTTTTTTATCCAGGTCTGCAATTCGCATTCATAATCTTCCCTTAATTCATTAGACATTGGAAACCCAAGTTTCCAGTTTCTCTAGTGCATAATCTGTTGACGATTTCCATGCTGCAACCCATACTCTCTTCCGTTCGTGAAATTTGGCAACAAAATCAGCTTCGTTAATACAAAGCGCTGCACAAATGTGTTGTGCCTCCCCAAACTCTACACTTCGAGATTGTGTGATGGAACGCTACTGAGTGCCGGAATGGCATCAATGCCAAGTAACATATCAAAATCTAGAGGTTTACTATGCATAATCAGCACGTTGATTGTGGCAACGTTACCAGTCTCTGTATGAATCCTAATAGTGCCATTTTCGCAGCAGGCCTGCGTAGCACTGGTCAATGTAGTTACCACCGCCTTCTGCTTTGACCAAGACCGACATAGCTTTTCACTCAAGATAGAATGCAAGCACCCAGTGTCGAGGAGAGCCAAGCATGGTGCATCAGCAACATAGATTATAATGATAGGTAGCGCCGAGTTCACATTCTGACTGGGGAATAGACTGGCGCTGATGTCTAGTCCCCAACTTCGTTTCCCGGACAATCTCTTACCAGATGACCAGCCTTGTTGCACCGATAACATTATTGACGGGTAGTGTGCCTCCTTTGCATGCAGTCTCTCGCAAAATGATTAAAGCCGTTGAATTTGTAACATGTATAATCAGATCGCCCCATGTCCACAGGTGGTTGAGTGATTCGGGTAGGCTGTATCGCAGCCACGACTAATTCCTCTACTTCAGCAATGTATTTCATCAATGCTCGAGGTCGAGCCAACAGCTCTTCTAAAGTCATATCGTCCACCCTAGAGGGGGACCGCTACAGACTTTTCACAGGGTTGGGCAGCCCCCGTACAAACACACACACACCAGCACATTATCTGGTATTCCTCTAAATAGCACCGACAGTTTCCGCAGATCTGCCGAATATACGTCTACAGTCTCACCCGGACGCATTACACGAGCCTCGAACTTCTCATACGCTGTAAATCTGTCATTGGAAAACGAAGTGAATAGAGCTCGCTTAATTCGTGCTGGGTCGGATTTTTCTTCTTGAGTTAGTTGCTGGTAGACTGCGAATGCTCCCCCAGTTTGCCGAAGTGGGATGACATTTTCAAGCTGCTTAATTCCAGATAAGTCACCCACTAATTCAACCTTCTCAATCCATTCAACGACTGCTCCAGTCCCCTCAAACTCAGGAATTATCTTTAGGTCAAAACGGCTGTCCATTTTCAGCTAAGATAGCCTGTTTAACTGTGCCAGAAAAAAAGAAGAAAAAAGTTTCGACTGTAATTTAATTTCCTACCGAATTTCGTGCAACCCACCTTCTCTCTGCCTTTCTCTCTCCAATCCAAATCGCTTCCCCGTCCTTCCCAGCTGTCCTCTTCATTTATATTAGCTGATCTCCACATATGCAAATCAGAGACCACCATAAAAACCTGCACCTATGAAGAGAAGCCATTTTAAAATCCGCAGACACGCCATGCGAAGCACCTCATTCTTTTTCCTGACGGTGAGTGTTCCTCTTTATTGTCGCACATGCCAGATTGTAGATTTCGTTGCGCCAGCAATTTACAGGGTGAAGATCATTGACGAAGAAAAACGAAGCAAATACACGGAACTTGCTAAAGAACTGAAAGGGATATAGAACATGCAGAAAATCACTATATTACCAACAGAAACATAAGTCAGTTGGGAGACTGCATCCCTCCACCTAACAACGTAAGGATGTGCCTAAGTGTTATCTGGGACTTACTTCTCTATATTGTGTGAAGTATTTTGGAAGTTATACCTATGAAAGATAGATAACTCAAAAACTATTTATCTGGCATTTTGCATGGTAGTACTGTTTGACTGTATAGTCACTCGGGTAAAAACGACAGGAAAAATAAAAGAAAGAGTTTATTTGACACTGTTATTTGTTAAATCAGAATCAAAATTGATTAATATATACGTATATAATATGTCACTGTTTCTGGTTATGCAACTTCCTTCAGTGCCACTACCCTATATAGTGTCGATCAGTATAACGAATATATATATTACACCTAGCAAGAAACTTGAACTAATCATATATATATATATATATATATATATACATATATATATATATATATATATATATATATATATATATATATATATATATATATATATATATATATATATATAGTCTCGGAAGTTTCTCAACCATTAAAACTATATTAAAAAAAAACAAAAAAACTTATAGTCCCAAGTCTTTCAGTGGAAAATCACTCATGTAAGTCAATTTATTTTTTACAGTTATTATATTAGTTTGTTTATAACACTATATTAAGGGATCATCAGTTGTTTACCATGAAAAACTGTTTCGGGTATTTAAAAACAAAACAGTATTTAATTTCATGGCTTCCCAGCAGAGTTGATCAGACCCCACTTCCCTTAAAAGACAAAAACATAAACGTTCCTTATACTAAATCTACGTTTTGTTCCATATAAATGTTTTGCTAACTTATATTAGTTATTTAAAATAAAATTTTAAAAAATAAATTAAAAATAAATAAATTAAAAAACAAAAAATTGTTTTTTCGTTACCTGTGCTGTTCGTCCGTCTAATAAAAATTATCCGTTACTTACAAAATGTTGCTGCATTTTAAAATGTTTGGACGAAGCCATTACACTATTATTTAGATGATTAATGTATTATATTTAGTTTTATATTATAAATATAAAAAATATCAACACATCAAAAAATAAAAAAAAATAAATAAATATGTATATATATATATATATATATATATACATATATATATATACATACATATATATGTATATATCTTTAGTCTTTCCTTATCTCCCTCCCCCTTTGTTGTCCATCTCCCCGTTGTCGTCAACCTCAAATAAATATTAATCTTCCTTGTTCACTTACAGTTTTTTTAATCTGAGTTCACAACTGTCGATTTTTTCTTTTTCTCAGTGTTTCAAATCGGCGTTTATAAGTTAACCGTTAATTTGTTCTCTTTTTTTTCTTTTTCTTCTTCTTCTTTGCCCACTCCCAGTGTTTAAAATCGGCGTTCATAACTGTCCATTTTTTCTCTTTCTTCTTCTTCTTCTTCCTCTTCTTTTTTAACATTTCTTTCATTCTTTCTTTCTACTGTATTTTTATTGTTTTTCTTTTTCTCATTATAATTAGTAGATGTGTTATATATACGTTTATACATATTCTACATCATTTTTATTAATATATCCTATGATTTGTTCTATCAGTTTATTTTGAATTATTTGATAAGATTTAAAAGCATCAGGATGGCGAGTAATTGCCTTATTTAATTGTCCAAATATTTTATTTTGATCGCCACCTTGGTTAATCATTCTTATTATTAGATCAGAAATTGGGGGCATGAAATCTACTAATTTTAAGGTAACACGAGCAATCCTCAGAAATTCGGACATAATACTCCCGTAAAATATATACACAGGGCTAGTACTATTTTTATATGGCATTCGCACGATACGAAAAGGGAATGAATTTCTTTCATCAAACAGTTTATAGATAAATATTTTATCTTCAATTTTTATATCCAAATCAAGAAAAGTAGCTAGTGTTCCCTTATGTTCAAAGTTTAATTTTAACTTTGTAGGATATATTAAATATTTAGTATTTGCAAACTCTTCGCTATCATTAATGCAAACAAGGTCGTCAATATATCGCCTGCATCCATGATAACTATACGCTCTAGATATATCATTTTTTATTAATGATGACATATATATATATATTCCAGTCTATGTAAATATAGATTTGCCCAAAATGGAGACGGATCTAAACCCATTGGAATACCTATTGTTTGGAGTAATAATTTATTCCCTATTTGAAAGTAACTCTCTTTTATGAGGTGACTTATAAGCATTATCAGACCAGTTTTGGATACACTCGTCTTACCATTTTTATTTTTACACCAAAAGGCTTTAGATTTTGCAAAGTCTATGTATTTACCTTTTCCTCCTGCAAAAGCTAAACCTACAGTATTACCTAATTCTTTAATAGTTCTTTATTTGGTATTTTTGTATATAATGTACTAAAATTATATGTCGAGATTGATTTAGCCTGTCTACGAGAATTAATACGATCTAATTTTTCTTTTACTAGATCGTAATTATTTACCACCCAAAATAGGTTTATATTACTATAGAATTTACTTATTTTATGGAAATTATTTATTTGGTTTATAATTAATTTAAAGATTTTAGACACAGCCTTACTTAAAGGTTTAGTGATGCACATTTTTGAGGCAACAATGAAACGGGCGCCAACTGGTGTTTTATGCATTTTAGGTATCCAATACATAGATGGAAGTTTTTTGTATTTTTCTTCTAATTTTAACCCTAATTTTTCACAAATAACAGTATTGTTTATAATAATATTATGGCTTTTATTATTACTTAATTTATAAGTAACTGAAACTTCACCTATTATTCCTACTTCTAGCAATAAGCGTTGTATATAATACTTTTTACAGATTAAACCTATATTATTTGTCGCCTTATCAATAGGAACTATTACAAACCTATTTTGAAGCATTTCAAGCTTCGTAGTTACTTGTGGATTTCTAAGGAGGGGATACGTTTCTTAGGGTGTTTAAATTCTTTTAAACGTTCTACTTCTTTATTTACGAATCTAAGTACATTATTTTTCCATGCGTCAAATGTAAAGTGTAATAGTTTATGTTTTTTTGCCATGGATGCAGTGAAATTATCTAACGCTTTATTTATTTCCTTAACACATTTCGCATAATTTAAACATTTAGGTTCTCTATAGTGTGGGCCTTTACTTAGAAGTTTTCTTAATTTAAAATGTTCAACTATCGCTATATATATATATATATATATATATATATATATATATATATATATATATATATATATATATATATATATATATATAATCAACCAAATATTAACCATTTTGTTGTACAAGCTTTCCCCATCTTCCCTTCAACTTGAAAATTCTATTTTTTCCAGAATGGCGGTGGTTTCATGGCAAAGCAAATCACAGAATGAAATGCGATCCAAAAGGTATATTTCATTTAAATCATGTGGCACCAAAGCATCGTATTGATTTGTGTACCCAAGTTTTCCTAAATCTTTATGAATGGTGGATTTTGATATGTGGAGCATTTCTGCTAGTTCTCGTGTTGTGTAATGTGGGTTATTTTTAATTAATGTATTCATTTGGTCGTTATCTGTAGAGAGTGGTTAGCGCGAGCCTTCTTCATCATTAAGGCTAAAATCCCCAGCTCTAAACTTTGCAAAACATTTCTGTATATATCTGTCAGCCAAAACACGTCCACTGTACACTGCACATATATTGTTTTATAATTTCTCACTTTCTTTTTAAAGTGATACCTTAATGTATGCTCGAACCTGAAATGTCAATTTACTATATCTGTCAATAATTTGACATCGTTTAACGTGTCAAAACATAAACTAAACTTTCCGGACAAAATAATACTGTGTTAACAAACATAGAAAGTTATATTGTCCGATTTTAAATGTCTAACTCAAATATCATTTAAGCTTACAAATTAAACTTTGATTCTGACTAGCCAATTTTAATTTGTTATTGTTGCACTGTGTTATTGGCAATATAATAACGTACTTAGCTACAATTTATTTAAACCAAACTACTTAGACTGGTCCAGACGACTGCTAATATGGAACAGTTTTGAATAAGCACCTAAGAATAAAAATCAGCAAAGCGAAACACGCAATTTAAATTGAAGAATATAATAGGAGTTGTCTACCTTGAGTGTGAAAACAAATAAGAAATTAAAATGATTTTACTGCATCCCGGACAACGCGGATGAGTACTACCAGAGCTGGTTTTAAGCTGATTTGACCGATTTGATAAAATCGACCCCCGCACCTGAAGGAGCTCGGCGCCAAACGGGTCCTTTTTTATTATAAGAAGTAACAATAACTAATCAAACAACGTAAAACAAAGAATTATAAGCTATGTATCCCCATAAAATTATTTTGTTACGTGATGATGAATTAACAGTAAATTTTCGTTATGTCACTTCTATCAACAACCGAAATCTTATTTTTATCATGATAAACAAAATGGTTGAATTCGCCTAAAAGTTTTATTTACTTTACAATCAAAACACTTTTCCTCTCATTTTGAATTTCTGATAATTATTGGCAGAAAAAGTAGGTTTCTTATTTATATCATTGCTCTTTGGATAGGTCGTGTTTGGTTGCGTATTCAATGATATTGTTGTGTCGTAATAGTACTATCACATTACATCAGTTACGTGGATAGAAATTTAAAAACAAGCGAGACTTGATAATTTGGCGATGTTCGCTATCATTGTAATTGTCTTTCTTATATTAAACGTAAAACAATAACAGTTTTCATGTTGCCTTTCAAAACTTTATTATACGAATCATTAATGTTTATTCGTTTATTTATTGATTCTTATGTATTTTTATGTATTGTTTAATACGTAGAGTATTGATTTACTCCTCTCAAGGAGTTAGGCACAAGGCCAGTTTTTTATCTTACTCCCACAAGTAAGATGTGAGCCAAGGTCGGGTCGGCATTCCGCGGTAGGGGCGTCTCAGGTAGTAAGCAATAAACTTACTCCTCCCCAAAGAGGGGAGGCGAAGCCTGGGAGGGTGGACCTCTTAGAACTGCACACGACAGACCCATAGACAGGCGTAAATCAAGCCTATGGGGTGCAGTATCCATCGGAACAGATACTACACTTTGATCTTGGCCAAAAGGCCAATGCTCCATTATTTCTTTATTTTGCCCCGTAACTCCTAGCACCGGACCTGGCTACAACTAGATGGTTATATAATGGAGAAAAAAAAGTAATATACAAAAATGTATGGTAGTTTGCTTGCTAGTAAATAAGTATATATATATATATATATATATATATATATATATATATATATATATATATATATATATATATATATATATATATATATATGTATTCCATGAAAAATGCCAGTATACTGAAATCATATGCCCTTTATAGGGTTAAGATGAAAATTCATATACACTAAATGTACAAAAAGGAAGGAAATTCCAAAATGTTTACACTTTTATTGTCATTAAGGGTATGCGAGCAAAACAGGGCTATGTATTTTACAGGTAGGAATTTTTCTTCAGCACAGCTCACACACTCCATCCACTCATGCATAGAGATTTACACTGTAGTTATGTGATAATGAAATGGTTTGGTTGATATGTAGTCATACCTGTAATGACAATAAAAGTGTAAAAAAATTGGGAATTTCCTTGCTTTTGTACATTTAGTGTATATGAATTTTCATCTTAACCCTATTAAGGGCATATGATTTGAGTATACTGGCATTTTTCATGGAATGTCACAACTTTTGTAAAGGCTATGCCTCAATACAATGCCTTCTCATAAGTTTTTTTGGAATTTTCTGGAAAACTAAGATATATGGTAAACTGAAATTAAAATACCATCAAATAGACCCTAGAATCTCTATCTAGATATCTAAAAAATAAGTTGAATCTATCAAATAGTTGATGAGATACAGGGTGGCACATACGTACGTACGTAGGTACGTACGTACACATAGATAGCATGATTTCATGATTAAACTTTCTGGATCTCTGGGTTGCCTTGACTAATGATGCTGAAATAAAAATCAAATAAAAAATTTGTGCAAAGTTTTAACTAATTTGGTTTATTGGTTTTTGAGTTATGATTGATCAAAGAAATGAGATTTCCAGCATAGGCCATTCGTGTAGTCTATTAAGGGATAGAGCGCTCTTCAGCCTCCCTTGATTTAACAGGACCGTAATCTATGCGGAAAAAAATGGAACGGTGAAAGAGGGGATAAACAAAAACTAATAATACAAACAATGAATTCCATATTTTTCTTCAATTTATCCATTTATTTTTTAGTAAATCTTTTACATATTGTTCAGTAAATTTTTCTTCTCTTTTTTCCCCTACTGTTAATAGAATCCGGGATGGTGGAAATATTTTGATATTTCGGGAGAAACGCCCTCCTCGTAAGAAAACAAATCAGAAAAGAAGAAGAAACATTCAAAATGGCGGTCATATAAAGGATAAATATTTCCCACCATTCTGGATTCTATTTACAGTAAGTGAATATATTTTAGGGAAACAAGTGAAAGAATTACTGAAAAATATTGCTTATTTTGTCTTAAATAATTTGTTTTTTCTTCATCCCCTTTCCACCTTTACTGTTTATTCTACATTACCTACATATATACTTATATACTTGAAATAATATATAGTTTTTTTTTAACAGTGTATTAATTGTTATTAACTGTCGGACTACCATACAACAATGAATACATTAATTCAATTTATTCAACATTGTCTCCCGTCTATTTTCGTAGGTTTTCTTGGCGGTAAGACGAACAATACTATTTAGTCGTTATGTCAGCCACAGGTTGTTTACGATACTTCAAGTAGCAACACGTGCACCGGATTCAAGAAATAGTTGTATTTCGAGAAGCCCTTCAAAACGAGACTCTCGGTATCCAGTACAACAATATTGCCCACCCAGACGCGTCTCCCTCTCTCCTTCTTCCTCGTCGCGTTCTCTCTTTTACGTAAAAACTCTTTCACACACAAATACGGAACAGTTGTCAATCGCACGTATATACCCTATGTATCACCTCTTATTACTCCCTCCCCCCTCTCTCTCTCTCTCTTCTTTCTCTCTCTCTCCTCTCTCTTTCTAACTCAAACATCAAGGGCCTACTCCCCCTTTACGTATGCACAACTTCTCTCCCAGACATACATAACGTGACTCTCGGTATCCAGCTAACAATATTGCCAACCCAGACATCCTATCTCTCTCTGTCTCTATCTCTCTTTCTGTCTTTCTCGCTCTCTATCTATGTATCTATCTATCTATCTATCTATCTATCTATCTATCTATCTATCTATCTATCTATCTATCTATCTATCTCTCACTGTCACTTACAATGTCTCGCACATTAATACGGAACAGTCGCACGTAGACATCCTGTCTGCCTCTTCTTCTTCTTCTTCTTCTTCTTCTTCTTCTTCTTCTTTACTCCCCCCTCTCTCTCCCTTACGTACAATTTTCACACACATACGGACACAGTATCTATAACAGACACACAACCTAATCTCTTCCACCCTTACGCACTCTCTCTCTCTCTCTTTCTCTCTCTTTCTCTCTCTCTCTCTCTCTGTCTCTCAAACATCCCTAACGGGATTCTCAGTATCTAAATAACAATATTGCCCACCCAAACCTTCTTTCTCTCTCTCTCTCCCTCTTTTTCTCTCTGCTTCAACGCGCAATGCGACACTTCCCTTTTTTATCACGCTCTCAGTCTACTGATCCTTCTTTATCCCAATAGGTCACCACTTATTAAGGTTCACATGTTACTCGAGGATAAGTTTTAATGAGATTTTCAGTTGGACGATGAACAACAACGTAAAAGGATTGGGAACGTTGAGTGAAATGGGCAGAACTTTATTATTTAAGACAACGGCTCGAAAAGTATTTGTTAACTTTGGATAATGGTGGAGTCAGCTAGTGAGCAGAAATCTGGAAATAAACTTTGTTCATGAAAACCAGAAATTCGAGTTCAGTCGACCACCTATCTGTCAAAATAGATTGAAGTTTTTACCCTGTTCTTCAGCCACACACATACATATGTCAGTAAATACACGATTGCGAAAACCAAAAATGAAAAAAAATGAGTGCCGAGAAGAATCCAGCAGAATAAGGAATAAAAAGAAAAACAAAGCGAAGAAGAAGGAGTGAAAAAGACAAAGATCGAACATTGGGAGTGTGCTTTGTATTAGTTTTATCATTTATACTAATGTTCTCATAACGTTTCGACCGATGTAGTCTCCGATTTCTATGTCTTGTCGAACTCGGTAATCTATGCAGAATTCCGTACTGATCTTTTTATTTAATTAACAGGGGTTAATTGTTCTCAGTCTGTCATCCATGACCAGATAGAAATCCTAAGTATTTTTTTTATTTAATTAACAGGGGTTAATTGTTCTCAGTCTGTCATCCATGACCAGATAGAAATCCTAAGTATTTTTTTAATTTAATTAACAGGGGTTAATTGTTCTCAGTCTGTCATCCATGACCAGATAGAAATCCTAAGTATTTTTTTTATTTAATTAACAGGGGTTAATTGTTCTCAGTCTGTCATCCATGACCAGATAGAAATCCTAAGTATTTTTTTTATTTAATTAACAGGGGTTAATTGTTCTCAGTCTGTCATCCATGACCAGATAGAAATCCTAAGTATTTTTTTAATTTAATTAACAGGGGTTAATTGTTCTCAGTCTGTCATCCATGACCAGATAGAAATCCTAAGTATTTTTTTTTAAATTTAATTAACAGGGGTTAATTGTTCTCAGTCTGTCATCCATGACCAGATAGAAATCCTAAGTATTTTTTTAATTTAATTAACAGGGGTTAATTGTTCTCAGTCTGTCATCCATGACCAGATAGAAATCCTAAGTATTTTTGTTTTATTTAATTAACAGGGGTTAATTGTTCTCAGTCTGTCATCCATGACCAGATAGAAATCCTAACTATTTTTTTAATTTAATTAACAGGGGTTAATTGTTCTCAGTCTGTCATCCATGACCAGATAGAAATCCTAAGTATTTTTTTTATTTAATTAACAGGGGTTAATTGTTCTCAGTCTGTCATCCATGACCAGATAGAAATCCTAAGTATTTTTTTAATTTAATTAACAGGGGTTAATTGTTCTCAGTCTGTCATCCATGACCAGATAGAAATCCTAAGTATTTTTTTTTAAATTTAATTAACAGGGGTTAATTGTTCTCAGTCTGTCATCCATGACCAGATAGAAATCCTAAGTATTTTTTATTTTATTTAATTAACAGGGGTTAATTGTTCTCAGTCTGTCATCCATGACCAGATAGAAATCCTAAGTATTTTTTTTTTATTTAATTAACAGGGGTCAATTGTTCTCAGTCTGTCATCCATGACCAGATAGAAATCCTAAGTATTTTTTTTATTTAATTAACAGGGGTTAATTGTTCTCAGTCTGTCATCCATGACCAGATAGAAATCCTAAGTATTTTTGTTTTATTTAATTAACAGGGGTTAATTGTTCTCAGTCTGTCATCCATGACCAGATAGAAATCCTAAGTATTTTTTTTTAAATTTAATTAACAGGGGTTAATTGTTCTCAGTCTGTCATCCATGACCAGATAGAAATCCTAAGTATTTTTTTAATTTAATTAACAGGGGTTAATTGTTCTCAGTCTGTCATCCATGACCAGATAGAAATCCTAAGTATTTTTTTTATTTAATTAACAGGGGTTAATTGTTCTCAGTCTGTCATCCATGACCAGATAGAAATCCTAAGTATTTTTTTAATTTAATTAACAGGGGTTAATTGTTCTCAGTCTGTCATCCATGACCAGATAGAAATCCTAAGTATTTTTTTTAAAATTTAATTAACAGGGGTTAATTGTTCTCAGTCTGTCATCCATGACCAGATAGAAATCCTAAGTATTTTTTATTTTATTTAATTAACAGGGGTTAATTGTTCTCAGTCTGTCATCCATGACCAGATAGAAATCCTAAGTATTTTTTTTTTATTTAATTAACAGGAGTCAATTGTTCTCAGTCTGTCATCCATGACCAGATAGAAATCCTAAGTATTTTTTTTTTATTTAATTAACAGGGGTTAATTGTTCTCAGTCTGTCATCCATGACCAGATAGAAATCCTAAGTATTTTTGTTTTATTTAATTAACAGGGGTTAATTGTTCTCAGTCTGTCATCCATGACCAGATAGAAATCCTAAGTATTTTTTTTTTATTTAATTAACAGGGGTTAATTGTTCTCAGTCTGTCATCCATGACCAGATAGAAATCCTAAGTATTTTTTTAATTTAATTAACAGGGGTTAATTGTTCTCAGTCTGTCATCCATGACCAGATAGAAATCCTAAGTATTTTTTTTTAAATTTAATTAACAGGGGTTAATTGTTCTCAGTCTGTCATCCATGACCAGATAGAAATCCTAAGTATTTTTTATTTTATTTAATTAACAGGGGTTAATTGTTCTCAGTCTGTCATCCATGACCAGATAGAAATCCTAAGTATTTTTTTTATTTAATTAACAGGGGTTAATTGTTCTCAGTCTGTCATCCATGACCAGATAGAAATCCTAAGTATTTTTTTAATTTAATTAACAGGGGTTAATTGTTCTCAGTCTGTCATCCATGACCAGATAGAAATCCTAAGTATTTTTTTTATTTAATTAACAGGGGTTAATTGTTCTCAGTCTGTCATCCATGACCAGATAGAAATCCTAAGTATTTTTTTAATTTAATTAACAGGGGTTAATTGTTCTCAGTCTGTCATCCATGACCAGATAGAAATCCTAAGTATTTTTTTTAAAATTTAATTAACAGGGGTTAATTGTTCTCAGTCTGTCATCCATGACCAGATAGAAATCCTAAGTATTTTTTTTTTATTTAATTAACAGGGGTTAATTGTTCTCAGTCTGTCATCCATGACCAGATAGAAATCCTAAGTATTTTTGTTTTATTTAATTAACAGGGGTTAATTGTTCTCAGTCTGTCATCCATGACCAGATAGAAATCCTAAGTATTTTTGTTTTATTTAATTAACAGGGGTTAATTGTTCTCAGTCTGTCATCCATGACCAGATAGAAATCCTAAGTATTTTTTTTTTATTTAATTAACAGGGGTTAATTGTTCTCAGTCTGTCATCCATGACCAGATAGAAATCCTAAGTATTTTTTTAATTTAATTAACAGGGGTTAATTGTTCTCAGTCTGTCATCCATGACCAGATAGAAATCCTAAGTATTTTTTTTTAAATTTAATTAACAGGGGTTAATTGTTCTCAGTCTGTCATCCATGACCAGATAGAAATCCTAAGTATTTTTTATTTTATTTAATTAACAGGGGTTAATTGTTCTCAGTCTGTCATCCATGACCAGATAGAAATCCTAAGTATTTTTTTTATTTAATTAACAGGGGTTAATTGTTCTCAGTCTGTCATCCATGACCAGATAGAAATCCTAAGTATTTTTTTAATTTAATTAACAGGGGTTAATTGTTCTCAGTCTGTCATCCATGACCAGATAGAAATCCTAAGTATTTTTTTTTAAATTTAATTAACAGGGGTTAATTGTTCTCAGTCTGTCATCCATGACCAGATAGAAATCCTAAGTATTTTTTTTTTAATTTAATTAACAGGGGTTAATTGTTCTCAGTCTGTCATCCATGACCAGATAGAAATCCTAAGTATTTTTTTTTTATTTAATTAACAGGGGTCAATTGTTCTCAGTCTGTCATCCATGACCAGATAGAAATCCTAAGTATTTTTTTTTTATTTAATTAACAGGGGTTAATTGTTCTCAGTCTGTCATCCATGACCAGATAGAAATCCTAAGTATTTTTGTTTTATTTAATTAACAGGGGTTAATTGTTCTCAGTCTGTCATCCATGACCAGATAGAAATCCTAAGTATTTTTTTTTAATTTAATTAACAGGGGTTAATTGTTCTCAGTCTGTCATCCATGACCAGATAGAAATCCTAAGTATTTTTTTTATTTAATTAACAGGGGTTAATTGTTCTCAGTCTGTCATCCATGACCAGATAGAAATCCTAAGTATTTTTTTATTTAATTAACAGGGGTTAATTGTTCTCAGTCTGTCATCCATGACCAGATAGAAATCCTAAGTATTTTTTTTTTAATTTAATTAACAGGGGTTAATTGTTCTCAGTCTGTCATCCATGACCAGATAGAAATCCTAAGTATTTTTTTAATTTAATTAACAGGGGTTAATTGTTCTCAGTCTGTCATCCATGACCAGATAGAAATCCTAAGTATTTTTGTTTTATTTAATTAACAGGGGTTAATTGTTCTCAGTCTGTCATCCATGACCAGATAGAAATCCTAACTATTTTTTTAATTTAATTAACAGGGGTTAATTGTTCTCAGTCTGTCATCCATGACCAGATAGAAATCCTAAGTATTTTTTTTATTTAATTAACAGGGGTTAATTGTTCTCAGTCTGTCATCCATGACCAGATAGAAATCCTAAGTATTTTTTTAATTTAATTAACAGGGGTTAATTGTTCTCAGTCTGTCATCCATGACCAGATAGAAATCCTAAGTATTTTTTTTTAAATTTAATTAACAGGGGTTAATTGTTCTCAGTCTGTCATCCATGACCAGATAGAAATCCTAAGTATTTTTTATTTTATTTAATTAACAGGGGTTAATTGTTCTCAGTCTGTCATCCATGACCAGATAGAAATCCTAAGTATTTTTTTTTTATTTAATTAACAGGGGTCAATTGTTCTCAGTCTGTCATCCATGACCAGATAGAAATCCTAAGTATTTTTTTTATTTAATTAACAGGGGTTAATTGTTCTCAGTCTGTCATCCATGACCAGATAGAAATCCTAAGTATTTTTGTTTTATTTAATTAACAGGGGTTAATTGTTCTCAGTCTGTCATCCATGACCAGATAGAAATCCTAAGTATTTTTTTTTAAATTTAATTAACAGGGGTTAATTGTTCTCAGTCTGTCATCCATGACCAGATAGAAATCCTAAGTATTTTTTTAATTTAATTAACAGGGGTTAATTGTTCTCAGTCTGTCATCCATGACCAGATAGAAATCCTAAGTATTTTTTTTATTTAATTAACAGGGGTTAATTGTTCTCAGTCTGTCATCCATGACCAGATAGAAATCCTAAGTATTTTTTTAATTTAATTAACAGGGGTTAATTGTTCTCAGTCTGTCATCCATGACCAGATAGAAATCCTAAGTATTTTTTTTTAAATTTAATTAACAGGGGTTAATTGTTCTCAGTCTGTCATCCATGACCAGATAGAAATCCTAAGTATTTTTTATTTTATTTAATTAACAGGGGTTAATTGTTCTCAGTCTGTCATCCATGACCAGATAGAAATCCTAAGTATTTTTTTTTTATTTAATTAACAGGAGTCAATTGTTCTCAGTCTGTCATCCATGACCAGATAGAAATCCTAAGTATTTTTTTTTTATTTAATTAACAGGGGTTAATTGTTCTCAGTCTGTCATCCATGACCAGATAGAAATCCTAAGTATTTTTGTTTTATTTAATTAACAGGGGTTAATTGTTCTCAGTCTGTCATCCATGACCAGATAGAAATCCTAAGTATTTTTTTTTTATTTAATTAACAGGGGTTAATTGTTCTCAGTCTGTCATCCATGACCAGATAGAAATCCTAAGTATTTTTTTAATTTAATTAACAGGGGTTAATTGTTCTCAGTCTGTCATCCATGACCAGATAGAAATCCTAAGTATTTTTTTTTAAATTTAATTAACAGGGGTTAATTGTTCTCAGTCTGTCATCCATGACCAGATAGAAATCCTAAGTATTTTTTATTTTATTTAATTAACAGGGGTTAATTGTTCTCAGTCTGTCATCCATGACCAGATAGAAATCCTAAGTATTTTTTTTATTTAATTAACAGGGGTTAATTGTTCTCAGTCTGTCATCCATGACCAGATAGAAATCCTAAGTATTTTTTTAATTTAATTAACAGGGGTTAATTGTTCTCAGTCTGTCATCCATGACCAGATAGAAATCCTAAGTATTTTTTTTTAAATTTAATTAACAGGGGTTAATTGTTCTCAGTCTGTCATCCATGACCAGATAGAAATCCTAAGTATTTTTTTTTTATTTAATTAACAGGGGTTAATTGTTCTCAGTCTGTCATCCATGACCAGATAGAAATCCTAAGTATTTTTGTTTTATTTAATTAACAGGGGTTAATTGTTCTCAGTCTGTCATCCATGACCAGATAGAAATCCTAAGTATTTTTGTTTTATTTAATTAACAGGGGTTAATTGTTCTCAGTCTGTCATCCATGACCAGATAGAAATCCTAAGTATTTTTTTTTTATTTAATTAACAGGGGTTAATTGTTCTCAGTCTGTCATCCATGACCAGATAGAAATCCTAAGTATTTTTTTAATTTAATTAACAGGGGTTAATTGTTCTCAGTCTGTCATCCATGACCAGATAGAAATCCTAAGTATTTTTTTTTAAATTTAATTAACAGGGGTTAATTGTTCTCAGTCTGTCATCCATGACCAGATAGAAATCCTAAGTATTTTTTATTTTATTTAATTAACAGGGGTTAATTGTTCTCAGTCTGTCATCCATGACCAGATAGAAATCCTAAGTATTTTTTTTATTTAATTAACAGGGGTTAATTGTTCTCAGTCTGTCATCCATGACCAGATAGAAATCCTAAGTATTTTTTTAATTTAATTAACAGGGGTTAATTGTTCTCAGTCTGTCATCCATGACCAGATAGAAATCCTAAGTATTTTTTTTTAAATTTAATTAACAGGGGTTAATTGTTCTCAGTCTGTCATCCATGACCAGATAGAAATCCTAAGTATTTTTTTTTTAATTTAATTAACAGGGGTTAATTGTTCTCAGTCTGTCATCCATGACCAGATAGAAATCCTAAGTATTTTTTTTTTATTTAATTAACAGGGGTCAATTGTTCTCAGTCTGTCATCCATGACCAGATAGAAATCCTAAGTATTTTTTTTTTATTTAATTAACAGGGGTTAATTGTTCTCAGTCTGTCATCCATGACCAGATAGAAATCCTAAGTATTTTTGTTTTATTTAATTAACAGGGGTTAATTGTTCTCAGTCTGTCATCCATGACCAGATAGAAATCCTAAGTATTTTTTTTTAATTTAATTAACAGGGGTTAATTGTTCTCAGTCTGTCATCCATGACCAGATAGAAATCCTAAGTATTTTTTTTATTTAATTAACAGGGGTTAATTGTTCTCAGTCTGTCATCCATGACCAGATAGAAATCCTAAGTATTTTTTTATTTAATTAACAGGGGTTAATTGTTCTCAGTCTGTCATCCATGACCAGATAGAAATCCTAAGTATTTTTTTTTATTTAATTAACAGGGATTAATTGTTCTCAGTCTGTCATCCATGACCAGATAGAAATCCTAAATATTTTTTTATTTAATTAACAGGGGTTAATTGTTCTCAGTCTGTCACCCATGACCAGATAGAAATCCTAAGTATTTTTTAAATTTTATTCTAGTATAGTCTGTACTGATAATTGATCGTTTAACCATCGGGAGACTGTCTATTAGAAGCTGAGCAACTTAGCACTTTATCCGTGTTACCACCATCCCATATACACCCGTGACACAACGGATAAAAGATAATGATAACTTAAGCAGTAATAACATTAAACTAATCATTAAGATAGTGGGCATCTTGTACGTGCTTGTACTAAATTTAACTACACTTGAAGATAAAAGCTTATCTAAGGAATAATTGTTCTATCCAAGTTAAAGTATCCCAAAATCCACTGTCTCCCCGCCCGGAAAATAAAACCCCCAATAGTTCAAGTTTAACATCGAATCATTCGAGAGTTGATAGTTAGAGGCTTAATAAATTTAACAGGCTTAAAGAAAAATTATGGAAAAATGCTAAAAATTTATTTATATGAATTTAAAAAAATAACAATTATAATCTAGTGTTTTAAATTTGAAAATGAGTTTTAAATATCGATGTAGCCATCATTAAAAATAACGCATTTCAGGCTTATACATATACAATGAAACACGAAAATATACGTAAGTTCAGACGTAAATACAGCACACGTGGGGATTCGTTCCAGACACACCCGCGAATAGTGAAAATCCACAAATACATTTAATACCTCAAAGTTGACTAAAAATCAGGTTTTTGTACATTAGCATGTGGTTTTTGCATGGAATCCTCACAATTAGCGTAGATTAGCCCTTTCTGTTTTCAAGTTGGTTGATTTTTTTATATTTCAGTTTTCTTATAAAGTTAGCGAAAGTTTGGAATACCAATGCTTTTGTATGAGCCGCATTTCATATGAACCCTACGGAATAATTAGCGTTTTTCATTCTTTTTTTGTCATATTGGCCCCAGTTGGACTTGAATGATTATATTTGTAAGTTCTATCGAATTTATGAATGACATTTTACGTCAATCCTTATGCCAGACATCTGCTGATTTGTGAAACCGCGAATGGTGATCCTGCGAATAGCGAGATCATATTATGTTATATGTGTGTGTAAAAAAGGACAAACGGAAAAAAATTAAATACAGGAAAAATCAATAAACGGGAGATTTTATTGTTTTCGTTTGGATCAACGAACGAACATCATCAGAAAAAGTGAAGATTTTAAATTTATTCGATAACGGTAAAGACATAGGAAAAAGAAGAACACACAAAGAGACGTCATGTACACACGTATTTGAAAAAATAAGGAATAAAAAAACCCGTGCGGAGAGACGTTAAAATGGGGGGTGGTGGAAGAGGGTAGAAAACAGAAAAAGAAGGAAAAGTAATGAAAAATATGGATGAAATGTAGTAAAAAAGAAAAGTTACTTTAACCAGGGTCGCAGTGGTGCAATATAGTGCATTGTTTCAGTGCGATATAGAAAAAGAGTATTCGATCTCTTACGTCGCTAGTGCATCGAAAGCGCTATAATACTTCTCTCGTCATCATTTAATATAAACCTCAGACTCGGATCTTATTCATTAACATAAGACCTGACAAAAAACCGCACTGAAACAATGCAATATATTGCGTCACTGCGATCCCGGTTGAAGTAACTTTTCTTTTTGTACTAGATTTCATCCGAATTTTCCCTTTTTTCCTTCTTTGTCTTCATTTTATCTTTATAGACGATGTTGTTATTTATATTTATATTTATAATTGTTCTTGTTATTTTTATTTTTTAGATAGCGATCGATTCAAACATTGAATGGCGTAGAATTATACTATCCGATTAGAGTCTTACTTCTTTATCCTCCAAAGGTATGTCACTCCTTCGCTTGGAAAAAGGAAGTGAAGAATAATCGTAGTGGTTCCTACTTGATCATGAAAAGTTCCAAGGAGTGTCAACTTAAACCAAACTAAACGACCCGTAAAGCGATGAAAACATTCCAAGTTTTTATAAGGCACATACGCCGACCATCTCCAAAGGTAAACAATAATAATAATAATAATAATAATAATAATAATAATAATAATAATAATAATAATAATAATAATAATAATAATAATTACGATGGTACGCTAAACAAGTGTGATGTACACTCGCATATATATATATATATATATATATATATATATATATATATATATATATATAAGTGTTTAAGGTTCATATTTTTTTTTTAAAAGCATCTATTGTTAAATTTAAATTTAAACTTAATGCTTCAAAAGGTATTTATTTTACCTATTCCTTCTTAAATTTAACAATAGATGCTTTTAGAAAAAGAAAATATGAACCTTAAACACTTATACAAATCACGTGCTGCATTCACGTTCTTCATATTTGATGATGGGAAACAACATCTTGCCCATTTGGCCCGGTTGTATAACAACAAGCCGATAAAGAGATAAAAAATACAAATCCGATGACATCAGGATATATTACACACCGAGGATGCCAGGTTTTGGCGAAATATCTTTATCACTTTAAACTAACAAAAAAAAATGCTAGTTTTAATAAAAAAAAAAATCGGTTTCGATTTATTATTTTTCTTTTTTATAAAAAATTTTAAAAAATTGATATCGCATCTTAATGCTTCAAAGGGTATTTATTTTACCTATTCTTTCCTATATATATATATATATATATATATATATATATATATATATATATATATATATATATATATATATATATATTATTATTATTATTATTATTTCATGTATCCACATACAATGTTGTAAAGGGATATAATCTTTTATGTCTCGATTTTCAGTATTTACTTTAACAGTGCTCAATACGTGAGTAGATCTAAATAGTAAGTTATGAAAATATAGACAATATACAACAGAACATTTAAAAAACAAAAACGCCACATAAAAACAGCACTAGTGAACCATTATTGGGAGCTCAAAAAAGCGGACGGTCACCAAAAATCGAATGGAAAAGAATACGACAGGCCAGTACATGTAGAAATTTAGACGCCCCGTGTAGATTATGTCTAGAATGAGAAATTTATAATACTAAACTTTAAAGACCACCAACACCTGTTAAACTGTAGAAGTGAAATAGAAAACAACTGCTTACACAGACTAAAATTAACTTTAGGTTAACAATACATAATAAACAAATAAATAGACAAATGAATTAATAAAAAACTCAACTAAACTAAAACCTAAAATAGAAATGCAAGCGAGCACGTGTTAAAATAAGTTCATCCATTATTCCGACACAACAAAGCAACAGGGATGGGCCACCTTATAGAAAACAGAACAATAGAATAGGAAGTAAAATGAACCGAACCTTTTCTTTGCGAGAAGCTCAACGATTGGCTAATGGAAGCATTAACACGTGAGAGGGAATAACAAAGAATTCGATTTGTCAACAAGCTAGACTAAACAACACGTGTGTATATAAGAACACCCAGCAACACACACTCTATGCATTTTAGCCTGACAATTCCCTACTGGGATTGCCATAAATATATTTTCATAATTTACTATATATATATATATATATATATATATATATATATATATATATATATATATATATATATATAAGTTAATACAAGAAAAGATATAAGAGCCACCTAATATCTTTAATTAGTGAACATCCGGATAAAACTGAAGCTCAATATACTGGATAGAGCATTAATAGCACTAGATAAAGTGAAAGAATGAAATAAGGTTCGACTCAAATTTTATTTGCATTCAATGTTCAAGCAAAGTCCTTTAAAGTCTTTAACTCATGAGTTTTCAAAGAAAATCTTCTCCTCAGAGGACCATTACCGCAATGACATTACTGCAGGTAATAAAATTACACTTTGAAAATATATTAAAAACTTTTACATAAGAATACATAAAAGTATATAAAACATCAAATATATCAGCCCAAAACATACTTTTTTGCTAAACTTATACAGTTCATCCAAGTCATGAAGTTTAAAACAGCTTCAAGAAAGATATCAAAGAGGTTGATTAAAACAATCCAGGTGGTGAATAGTATTCCAAAAACGAAAAAGTTATCCAGGCGGGACATTTGTTTTCTATCGATGCAGTATATGACAGTGAAAAGTGTATCCAAGGTGTATGCAAATTAATAAAACGATAGAAAAAAACAAATCATGTGAAAAGTTCAGAAAAAAACTCACTTGGTGTTGAATATTATAATGTCCGAATTCAGGGTCCTTATGAGTTGATAGGAGTTGTGCAAACCATAACTTCTTGATTAGATGGAAGCTCCTCTAAAACCAATTCGAATAAAATTAAACTGACTTTTTCATTAAAGGACTTGCTTGAACATTGAATGCAAATAAAATTTGAGTCGCACCTTATTTTATTTTTTTCACTTTATCTAGTGCTATATATACACATATATATATATATATATATATATATATATATATATATAATTACAATGTTACTCTAAACAAGTTGTGTTTAGTCAGAGAGCGATACAGGCAGGGATAATGCACACATGATATAGATTAGTGCTTTTCATAATTAAATGGGGGCATTTGCGGGGTGATTCGTCAAACATCATAAACGCCAATGAAACCGAATGTAAAATCACAATGAAACCGGTGCTAGAAAGTTAGCGCCATTAAAAAAACCGAGCAAATAGCAAATAGCAAATAGTTTCATTTTTTTTGGGGGGGGGGGGGGGTTCGTTGTCGGCTCTTTTATGCCGCCATTACTGTCGTCATTCATATTGGTTAATGGCCAATTAACGCGGCATGTCGCTCGGAAAATGGTGCGCGTGACTTTGCTAAATATCACTCTTTTGTTAAGAAACTTATATTTAATTATTAGACCTCTCTTCTCTCTCTCCCTCTCTCTTCCTTGATTCGTTTCAATAGGTTCTAATGTCCATATTATACTCAGACTGTTGGATCATGAAAAGATAATGTCTTGATGACCTGTGACATTGTCTAAAATTAAGTTACTGTTTAATAATATGTTTACTTCGTTATAATGAATTTATTTCTCTTATCAAAATATGTGAATAGGAATAAATGCTTAAATAATGTGTTTAAATCGGTTTGCCTATATAATTCATATCAAAAGAGGTAGGCTTATATGCTTATATATCTGTTTATACACTTCTCATTAACCGATAATTATGACTTTTGGTAACGTTGGCACACAACTAATCCGGTTAACAGGTCGTAGTGTGTACTATATTTAATTTGTTTAGTTTTATACAAAGGATAAATTGGTGGCGGAAGACCTTCGTAAAAATATAGACACCTATGATATTTGGGAAATTGTAAGAATAACTATTATACATCTATTAATACACCCCCCAATTTTCAGTTTTTTTAGAGTATTTTAAAGGGTTTAAGACGTTATAATATGAAAACAACCGTCCATTTAAAAA
The DNA here is from genome assembly GCA_963556195.1 of Sepiola atlantica. Lineage (NCBI taxonomy): Eukaryota > Metazoa > Mollusca > Cephalopoda > Sepiida > Sepiolidae > Sepiola > Sepiola atlantica. The sequence goes on from OY744553.1 coordinate 25,852,015, forward strand.
TTCAAATATTCTTCTTAAGATTTGTTAAGCCTTACATTTTAGACATTCTCTAGAATCAAAATCATGTAATGGGCTAAGGACAACATTTAAATAAGTATTTTAGACATTAGGTTTGGTAGGATTATATCTTAATTTTTATCTTCAAAGAATTAATTCCACGTGTCCTGGGACGAGTATTCTTCTAGTATTTATATAAATTTATATATGTGTATGGACAATATTCACTCCTTAACTAATTAAACTATCATTATAAATTTTAGAACGCAGCTGCTAGGCATGAAGTGGCGTAGTGTGGATTATATTTAGTTTAATTTAGTTTATGCAAATGAGACAAATGAAAATTCCAGTACCATTGACATTTGTGAAATTTTAACGATTAGTATTAGACATCAATATAGATATTCTCCAAATGTAAGTTTATTTGGAGTATTTTAAAAGAGTTGCAGGAGGAATACAATTAACACAACTTCATATTTAAAAATTACAATTTATATCATATACATGAAATGTGATCCATAGAATTAAGCAAAATTCCTTAATTTTCTCAATTTTTTTGAGACCTCTTACGCTTAAGCCTCATATATATATATATATATATATATATATATATATATATATATATATATATATATATTATTATTATTATTATTATTATTATAATTATTATTATGGGGATGATTCGATATGTTATCGCCTGGGCTGTTCCAATCTACCTTAGTCCTCATTATATAGGAAAGAAAATGGAACAAGAAACCCACGGAACTTACATGCAGAAATTTGACCAAAACACTAAATGGACCATTCGGCAAATTGAAAAAATAAAAAATTCTTATCAAGCAAAAAGACTCCGTGTTTGCTTAAATGAAAATATGCTGCTTAAATACACACACACAATATATATATATATATATATATATATATATATATATATATATATATATATATATATATATGTGTGTGTGTGTGTGTGTGTGTGTATGTTGTAATATATAGTCATTTGTAGAAATATATAGTGATAAGTAGTAGCGTATATAATGAAAAAGAAAAAGTAGATAGACAGAATATAATATTGATGTGTTGGATGCGATGTTACTCGGGTTTAAATTCTAAAATCCGACAATATAACTTTATATATTCGATGGATCGCCGCAACTCGTTTAATAAAAATGAAACAAGGTTCAAAATAGAACAGAAAATTCATAAACGATTTCTAACCCTAACCCTAACCCTTACCCTAACCCTAACCCTTACCCTAACTTTAACCCTAACCCTAACCCTAACCCAAACGATTTCTAACCTAACCCTTACCCTAACCCTAACCCTAACCCTAACCCAAACGATGTCCAAGAGGAGAACATTTTTAGTATTGATTAGTATCTTTAGAATAATGAGAAAATTAATCGATAAAATTAAGATGCAATTTTAAAGAGGATTATTTTTTTTAATGAAAAGCGTTTATTATGCGTTTGTTTAATTCAGTTAATCCTCAAATAGATTATCCAAAATAAATTTGTTGTCTATTATAATAATAATATATAAGATTTTATGAAGGATAAGCTTATTTTTTTGCGTATTTGTGATTGAATAAACTCCAAAGTGTTGATATGTAGTAAAAAGACGTGGCTTTCTAAGAACTTCCACGACTAAACAAGTCACACCATTTAACACGCCAACTCACCTGATTGCAACCACATGGACTATTATGTGTGAGACGTAGACTTTAAGTGTACGGCTTGAAACAACAAGGACGAAGTGATTGGCAGAATGAAACTGATGTTCAGGCGTCTCTCGAAGGAAAAGGTGAAAGCGGCGTTTTTTTCAGGTTTAGGTTTCCCTTGAAGACCGAGAGAGAGGCTCAAAGAGTCTTCTCCGGCTGAGCTGTTCCTGACAAAAAAAATATGTAAGAGATTCACTTTAAATTTGGACAATACATCAATTACTGGCCAAGATGATTGCACGGACGAAATTTTTCTTTGTGTTTATTATTTTTGACTAAGGGAAGTTTCTTTTCCCGAAATATTAAATAAATGATTTTTAATTTTTATAATCATCCGGACATCACACAAACAGCTAACACCACACTTGCTGTTATGTAAGATTTTAAGAAAAAATAAATAGTAAGTCACATTTCTTATTCGATTTATTATTTTTGTTCCTTCCAGCTTACATCTTACCCGGAATTTACATTGCCCACAGCCTTTTAAAAACATACTACTACTATTCCCAGCAATGCTTCAAGTAAACTACCATTCTCTCTCTCTCTCTCTCTCTCTCTCTCTATATATATATATATATATATATATATATATATATATACTGTACATATATACTGTACAGTGACGAAGAGAGCCTCCTAATATAAGCTAGTTGCTACTCCAAACCGGATGAAATACTGATAAACCAGACAGACACTGTAATGTTGAGATTCTAAATAAAATACTTTCTATTAGATCTTGTTGAATCAAGTACTTGATTGTATTTCGTCAACTAAAATATGATACATGCTAAATAATTTTTTTCATTTTTTGGACATTTGAAGACATTCTGCTATTCACCCGACATTTGCTCAACATTCATGATTTTCTACATTTGCTCTTTAACTTTTTTTATTGAAGATAACAATATGCAGAGTTGTTTTTAGCAAAGAGAATTACTTTTCTAAAAATGTATATTTTTATAAGAGGTTTATGCAGCACGCTTGAACTTGAGTTGAGCACGGTTCTGAAGAAGTGAAGAGTTCTCGAAATATTAAAAATACAGATCTTGATACAGTTATTACATAAAATAAAATAAATGTAAATTGTGTAGATAGACAGATATATGTGTGTTTGTAAAAAAATAAATAAATAAATATATATGTATGTGCGTATGTATACATTGTATTAAGGGTGAAACTATTTAATTTGTTCCACCTTATTTGCTCCAACTTGTGTCTATCCGTCACACCTCTGCATTGTATTGCCTTCAAAGTATCACATTTCTGTATATTTTTATATTTTTGATGTTTTTATATTTTCGAATCTGTGCTAAACAGTAATATACATTTTTCTGTTTTATCCCTCCTCAGATCATATAAGCATAAACTTTTGAAAATCCATGGGTTAAGGAAATAATTTTTTTTACATAATCCTTGTCAAAAATAAATTAAACTGAATACAGCGCAAATCTGGATCCATTCCGTCTAACCGCTGCGTTCCAAAATGTATAATTGTTGGTTAATAAGTTTATGAGTTAATCCTATGCATAGAAATATATAAGAATATACACATACATTACTTAAACATTAAAGACCAGAGAGTTCTCTTTCTTCACGATCTTTCTTGTCAATTTCTCGACGCGGCGAGCGATTCTTCGGTTTTCGGGTGTTAACCGGTGGAGTATTGCACTTAGCATTGTGTCATGGGCTAACTCCTTTAGGGTCTCTCGACCGTCTTCAGGAGGCTGCCTTATTGTAACTAAGCTTTTATCATATATATATATATATATATATATATATATATATATATATATATATATCTTTGTCAATTTATTTATTTATTTTTGTTATTATAATTATTATTATTATTATTATTATTATTATTTATTAATTGTTAAAGACTGATAGGGTGTTAGAATGTATATATATATATATATATATATATATATATATATATATATATATTTATATATTTTGATATTGAGCACTTTTTATAAACCCGGTTAAAATTCTCTGGATTACCACCCTGTGGATATTTTTCACCTGGATTATTACCATTATTATATATATATATATATATATATATATATATATATATATATATATATATATATATATATATATATACAGTTATGATTTAATCGTGTATTAAAGCATAATACATTATTTGTTTGATGATTAAACATTTTAAAATGAAATCACCTGAAAGCCTTTTTTCTCTGTGTCATCCATCAATTAATGGTAAAACATGTTTTCGTAAGGCTGATTGCATATGCGACTAACCTGCACATTGTTCATGGTACTTCCACGCCTTCCTATTGCCAAATATATTCTATCATCAAGCTGTTCTCAGAAGCAAATCATCAAGTTGTAGATGAGTGCTACACGTAGAAATAGCAGGATATATGGTCATCTATAATAAGATGTAAAAAACGAAGTGAATCGTGATGTAGGCAGTAGAGGAATTTCGGTCAGACAAACACATAAGCTCCACTATAATAACATATAAAAGCGTTATTTATTTTTATCACCCATTGTCGTAAGAAGCTTTTGAAAAACGACTCCCTTTAACCGAATGTATTTTTATTTATTTATTTTTATCATCCATTATCATGATAAGCAATTGAAAAATGACTTTTTTTTAAGCGGATGTATTTTTATTTATTTATTTTTATCACCCATTATCATGATAAGCTATTGAAAAATGACTCCCTTTAAGCGGATGTATTTTTATTTATTTATTTTTATCACCCATTATCATGATAAGCAATTGAAAAATGACTCCCTTTAAGCGGATGTATTTTTATTTATTTATTTTTATCACCCATTATCATGATAAGCAATTGAAAAATGACTCCCTTTAAGCGGATGTATTTTTATTTATTTATTTTAATCACCCATTACCATGAGAAACCTTTGAAAAGTGATTCCCGTTAACCAAATGTATTTTTATTAATTTCTTTTCATCACCCATTATCGTGAGAAGTCTTTAAAAAATGACTCCCTGTAACCGAATGTATTTTTATTAATTTATTTTCATCACCCATTATCGTGAGAAGTCTTTAAAAAATGACTCCCTGTAACCGAATGTATTTTTATTTATTTATTTTCATCACCCATTATCGTGAGAAGTTTTTAAAAAATAACTCTCTGTAACCGAATGTATTTTTATTAATTTATTTTCATCACCCATTATCGTGAGAAGTCTTTAAAAAATGACTCCCTGTAACCGAATGTATTTTTATTAATTTATTTTCATCACCCATTATCGTGAGAAACCTTTAAAAAAAGACTCCCTTTAACTGAGTTTAAAAAAATTATTTTCATTACTTATTATCGTTAGAAGCCTTTAAAAATGACACCCTTTAAGCGGATGTTTTTTTATTTATTTATTTTGATAACTTATTATCGTGAGACGCCTTTGAAAAATGAGTCCCTTTAACCGAATGTATTTTTATTTATATATTTTTATCAGCCATTATCGTGAGACGCCTTTGAAAAATGAGTCCCTTTAACCGAATATATTTTTATTTATTTATTTTTATCACCCATTATCGTGAGACGCCTTTGAAAAATGAGTCCCTTTAACCGAATATATTTTTATTTATTTATTTTTATCACCCATTATCGTGAGAAGTCTTTAAAAAATAACTCCCTTTAACCGAATGTATTTTTATTTATTAATTTTTATAACCTATTATCGTGAGAAGCCTTTAAAAATTAGTCCCTTTAACCGAATATATTTTTATTTATATATTTTTATCACCCATTATCGTGAGAAGCCTTTGAAACATGACTCCCTTTAAGCGGATGTATTTTTATTAATTTTTTTCTTTTTTCATAATAATTTCTATATAACTATTCAATTATAATTTTTAATCATTCATGTATTGTAATTTCGGTATTAATATTGCCTGTTTCATTACAGGATGAAAGAGGCAATATTAATAGCTAAACCAACGTACAAATCAATAAGAGATTATCACTCAACACGAAATGCTCCATTTAAAGCATGTGCACACACAACACATACACACAGACTAGCCGACACATACACTATTGAATACAGAATACGACGATATCCAAACACCATTTCCCTCTGGCCTATTTAACGGTTATGAGAATGGAATACGAAATGACACTTTGAACATCCGGTTTATTTTTAAATAACTTTAAATAATTCAAATATAGCAATATATGATGCAAGTTTTCCAATGTATCTTTGTAGTTTATGACATCGTGTCGGACATAAACACACGGAGAGAAGATTAAACTTCCTTTGTATATAAAGACAGAGCTAAGTAAGTGTTTGTACTAGTCGGGCATACGTCCTTAACAATCAGTTCGCCAGTGACTTTGTTGCTGTCAGGCTGAGGTATGTTCTTGTTCAGTTTCAGGGGGTTCACAATCCCAGGCTTAACCTTCTATTTGAAAGGGTTAGTTTATTGCTAATCGCCTAAAGCGCTCCTTCCAGTTTCTTTGCAGAGTTTGAGAACTGGGCTTACAACACATTTTTGAACGTTTCACACGTTTTCTGATTTTTTCTATTGTCAACCTTTCCTTTCTTAATTTGACGATTTTTGCTTTGTCGCTTAAATCAGTTTTATTTCTTTTTGACATGATCGATATTGCGTGACTTGCAGCAGTGATGATAATTAAAGTTTTGAATATTTATTTTCATTCTTTTATACAAAAAAAAACTACTGTTTTAAACTTTAAACAATTATTTTTCCTTAATATTCCTTAATTTTGGACACTTGAAATCTGTAAAATGGTGGATAACTAAAAAAATATTATTTTAATTCATCTGAAAATCTCGGTAAAAGTCCAACTACATAATGCGTATATTCAGTGAAATTTTCACAAAAATTAATATATCAT
>OY744553.1:25863591-25973591 GCA_963556195.1 Sepiola atlantica
CCATCAAGTTTCACTCATGAATACTCTAACCTCAAACACCTCCATCTTATTTAAATAGAAATTGTGTCCGTCTGTTTGCCCGTCACAATTTATTTAACCTAATAAATACATATTATTAACGCACAGTAGAACTAGTTCGACGAAGAGAAACTCTTTTTTTTATCTCGCTTACTTTTGAAGGAAGGGGGAGTTTAGAGGCAGGCACCCTAAATTGTAAAGTTTACAAACACATAATGTGCCCTATATAGCCACCTGTTGCCCAGAATATATACTCCATAACTATTGTTTGATTAGTTTAAGAATGAATCCTAAACATTATATATATATATATATATATATATATATATATATATATATATATATATATATATATATATATATATATATATATATATATATATATATTGAGACCAACAATAATAGCTTTCTAAAAAAAAAAGTTATTTCTCAATTTTCCATGACTCATTTTCGAAAGTTTTTACAGTTTAAATTAGCTGTAAATCTTTCGAAAATGAATCATGGAAATAATAATAGAAGTGTTGCTAAAAAAATATTTGTTAGAATAACTGAATGTTTACCGCCAATGGTAATAGCTTTTAAATTAAAACAACCGAAATTAACGTTTATTAGTTGAAATAAGGAATAAATAGATAAAGTAAAGATGAATGACGTTATATTTAACAATAATTTGTATATAATTAAATATATAATAATATATAGTTCAATACATATAATGAACAAACAGCTTATTTACCCACATAACAACCATGGACCTTTAAACGTCAACATACCTTGTATTGACAGAATCAGTCAATTTTTTAATAGTGGCTTGTGGCAATGCTACTGCTGCAGCAATAATGGCTTTTCATAAGTCCGTTTGAGACGTAAATTGACGTCCATCACATTTTACGGTAGACCAACATTTTTCTATTGGGTTTAAATCTGGGGAGCATAGAGGCCAGCTCATCAAATTTGTAGTTTTGATGCCAAAAGATGCTAAGAATGTTTGAGGGGCATAATTCAGAAAGAGAAGGAGCATTGTCGTGCATAAAAAACAAGGTCCATTAGATTTATATCATTTAGCCAACGTACCAGAGATTCTCTCAAGAGATTGCATTAGGTAGTAGACGTAATTTTTACGCCTTCAAAACGCGTTTTCGTAAAAATGTGTACACCTCTTCAAATTGATACAAGCGTTGTCACGCTAATACACACATCTAAAAGGTTCACTTTCTTCAGGATCGTCAATGAGATCAGACGAAACTTTTCCTCTTGGAACCACGTGTGGATTTACTTGTGATTTTAACACTAGAAAAATGAGAAAGAAAACAAAAAAAGAAAGAAAGTTTATAACTCTTTGTTAAAGCCGTTTTACGACGAAAGTCTTAAGACACATATATTTATGAAAAATGATTTTATTAATTTAATAAATATATATTATATTTTTTTAAATAACGTATCTTGGTATTTTCAAAATTCTATAATACATTTCAAAACGCGTTTTGTTAAAGATGTGCATTCCTCTTTAAATTCAAATAACTATTTATTTATAAAAAAATATTTTTTGCGCTGTTCGGACGTTTTAAACTCACAGATTTCAATTCAAATTAACACAAAGCTTTTGAAAAGGAAAAATCTTCTCTCTCTCTCTCTCGCTCTCTCTCTCTCTCTCTCTCTACATATATATATATATATATATGTTATCCAGACACGTGTTTCATCGTATTTCCGGTTCATCAGTGTCATTAGACGTTGCGAGATTTGACAATCGATAGCAAGTTTTTGGCACCCGGTGCTTTACCGATTGAGCTACAGAAACTGCTAGTCGCAGTGGGAGAACTTATACCGCATTTAAATGAAGCTATTACTATTTTGTATTATTTTACGATAACTGAAAGCAATGAAATATTTCTACGCTTGATTATTGCTTTTATGCTAAGTTGAAACTATCATTTCCTTTACCAGAATGTTCCATCCATAGAAGAGCATATATATATATATATATATATATATATATATATATATATATATATATATATATATATATATATATATATATATAGTAGCAAAAACCGCAGCAATTGCGGAGACACTAGTTTTCTTTACAGAAAAAAAAGAAATAATTTATATTTGATATTTTAGTAATTTGGAGGAAAGCAACAAAAATATGATTGTCATAGTGTTATTTCATATATTCTAATGTTAGGGGAATTTTCTGTGCATGAACATAGTCAACTTTAATTTATTAGAAAAAAACAACAACAAATGTTAATTGATATGGTCTTTAAGATATTCAAAGTCGACGAATTTGAATTTTTTCAGCATAAAAATGAAAATGAATTCCCCATTTAAAACTGGTTATATAATGAAATGAACTAATGAAAAAGTGGAACGTCGTGGAACAAGTTCATATTACTGAGTTATTCAAACTGGTGACTTACTGCCTTTCGCTTTTATTATTAAAGACAGAAAAAAGACTTAATGAATGATAAAAAAAATATTGATTTTTAGAAAGATTAGAGGAAGTCTTTTTTTTTTTACATGACCAATGTTAAAGTTATCAACATCATCAGCAGCAGCAGCAACATCATGTTTTAGGGTATCTGCACGATATCGGCTAAAAAGAAGAATCTCATTTTTCGGGGGTGGGAGTAGGAGTGTCAAGGGTGTCAGACTACAATAACACCCACACTTTTAATATTTTTATTTACTCCTTAAAAATAAGATATTTAATTAGCCAAGTTTAAAGAAGTCATTTACTTAATTTTCACGGTGAAACTAACTAAACAAATCAATTACTTAAAATTAAAAGTAAAATAGGGATATATAATTAACAAATAAAAGATTAAAGAAATAAAATATGGGTAAATTCATATATTAACAGCCTCTGCTAACTCCTCTTTAAATGGAATTCTGCTTTTTTAGGCGATTACGTGTGAAGAGTGAACACTATGAAAAACGGAAAGACGAAATAAAAAACGTTTATTTAGAATTTAGAGTAGGCGATCAGTTTCATATATATTAAACGTAAAATGATCCTCCATTTCCGGGCGATTCTAACTTATGAGGGGAATCAATCATTTTTTTTAACCACTGACCCTAAATCCAAGCAGCAACATTACAAAACCACAGTAAAGTAGACACCCCCTAAAAAAGCGCTACAGATTTAGCTCCCATAGCAAAAAATAGATTTTATTTAACTGCCCTAAAACGCTAGAATGGTCCGGAAATTATGGGATCATTTTTAATTTAATGTGTGTACGAAACTGATCCTTACTCTAAATACTATAATAAGCGTTATTTTCTTCTTTCCGCCAAGTTTGTAAAAGTGTTCATACTGTTGGATTATGACTGGCCCTGTATTTTAAAGTGTTAGGTCGACTAGTATGAATTGTGAAGGAAATAAGATTAAGTACAATTTAAGGGCATATGTGATTTTGGGACAAACAACTATGTATCATAGTGACTCATTTTGTAAAGCCATAACAAATGTTGATGTATGCCGCCCGAGAGGAAATGCTAGGGTCAAAAAAAGGTTAAACAACATGAGTGAACGAATGTTTTAGCATGACAATAACACGTGTACATATGACGTCACACCCTGTTGGTGAAAGATTTTTTAGTTTTGAAAGCAAGTGACTAGTTTGGGAGCAAGCGAGACAGTCGACCCATCGGAAGACTCCGAAAGCTAGGAACGCGAAGTCGAGAATGTAAAGACTCGTCGTGAGGACTGGGTCTCCGGGGAGAGACCATGTAGCAATCACCGTAGCTTCCCCCAGCAGGAAGAATGAGAAGAACGAATGAGGCATGAATAGAAGAACGAATGAAAACAGAACCCTTTTCGCAACGCACGAATAAAAGGTTGAATCTCTCTGATGGAAAATCGTCTCCGCATTTCTCTTCTGCCTGTCAATAGACTTTGCCCACATAAAACAGATACTCCACGACGATCACGAGCCAGCAGCGGAGATGAGGTGCCAACGAACTCACGACCAGCGACGAACGAGAACTGCAAAGGTAATTTTCTTAGTTTATTATCAAAAGAGACTTAAAAGACTATATTTAAATTGTTATATTGGAAATATATATGCTATGTTTGAAAATGAACCGACAGTTTAAAGACTTAAAAGTGCCATTAAAATCGTCCTAATAAAACTGTGTTTAAAAGTGACTCTTGAGACTGTGTATAGAAATTGCCTAACGAAATGAATATTAAAAAAGTATTGTAAACGCTTAATAGTCTTCTCTCATAAACTTTCGCATTGTTTTCGGCCAAACGCTTAATAGTCTTCTCTCATAAACTTTCGTATTGTTTCGACTACGAGAAGATTAGTTCACTAGCGTTATGTAACAAATCCCCTTTTGGTGTCACGCCGTTTCAGTGGTTATGTAACAATACGTAATAGTTTAAATATAAAATTATGATTAAAATTATATATCAGAACTAATGAATGCTACTTTTCAAGGTAAAAACTACGCTTTAAAAATGAGGTATGTAAAATAATTAGTGGGTTAAAAAAAATTGTTTTCAATTAGGGACTCGTATATGGGAACTAAAGGATGAGGGAACACCTTTTACCATAAGTTGGAAATTAATTGAAAGGCGAAAACCATATTCCCCAATATCAGGCCGCTGTGCACTTTGCGATGCTGAAAAATATAACATCTTGTGAACCATCAATGACCCTAACATTATATGCCTAAACAAAAAAGGGGAGATATATAAGGACTGTATTCACAGGAGAAAGGCACTTCTGATAAATTGGGCAGAACAAAATACATAGGTCATAACCGCAGAGTACCCAGAATACGGACTTTTAGGATTTGGGATTTCACGATGATGGATTCGGCTTCCGAATTTCGGATTGAACTGTATGGTATCCCGACTGTGGCCCTAAACTAGATTTCTATTATTGCATGTTTTAATTATGGATTGTTTTTTTATTTTTTGTATTTATGTATATAACTGTTTTTAAATTTTACATTCTAATTTAAAATTTCTAATGTGGAGTACCCCATATCCCCATTTTTCCTTCTCTTGCCTTTTATCTTTTATTTTTATTTTTACACAATTTTATGTTATCCTTTATTTTATTTAACAGTGTATTTATTTCATCTTTATTTTTCTTCATTTTTCTTTATTTTTCTTCATTATTTTTTTTCATCTTTCTTTATTCCCCTCCCCTTTTATTATTAGTACCTTAAATACATTTTTTTATGATTAGTACCCTTAGGACTTCATATATTTATGAATGGTGTGACTACAATTTATTTAATTATAAGTTTTATTTTTAATGATTTATTATTTAATATTTTTTGTAATATATTATTACATTAGCATATTATTTCATGATAATTTTTAACTTAATATAAATTTATTTTTATTTTTTACGTTATCTCCATTTACTTTCGATAAAATATATAGCGTCTCTATTAGTTAAATTTGAATCCTTTCCATAACGGGCTACGTAATTCCACGCACGTGACAATTTAAACCTGCTAGGTTCCCATCTGTCCAACTGTTAACGTTATTCCCATTTAATTTTCTTGCTTTTTCGATGTACAGCGTCGCTGTTGTTTTGATCTGAAACTTTTCCATAACGAACTACGTATATTCCACGCACGTGACAATTTTAAATCTGAAAGTGTTCCATCTTTCCAACGGACAATATTTTGAAATTCTTGGCGGTTGTTCTCACTCATTAAGCTATACGACTCCGCTGATGAAGGTCCGATTGTTGTTGTAACACTTTGTTTAATATATATATATATATATATATATATATATGTATATATATATATATATATATATATATATATATATATATATATATATATATATATATATATTACGCATCCTGCGTCAAAAATGACGAAAAAATACGCTTCGCTAGTGTTCGCACTATTATTAACATGAAATAGTAGAATTGTATCAGTAATTTAATTTTACATATATAAATTATTATTATTCTTTCTGATGACCTAAAGAAAACAAAAACTTGCCGTTTATTTTTTCTTTAGCATAGAGGGTTTTTTTCCAAATTAATTTCAGACAGCGAAGGGTGGCTTCAATAGCATAATTACGGACTAAACTATTGTGAGCTGAAAACCTAATTTTGATGACCTAAAGAAAATAAACACAATCCATTGTACTTTGCTTTTTTATTTTCTTCCTTTAATTGTCTCTCTTTGATTATTGGGAGGTCGGAAGCGGCTAGATATTCAAATCATGGCGCCAGATTTAAAACATCAAAGACGTTAGCAGAAGGAAAATGGTTCAAAATGTAATTGAAAGAAAACGATTTTCGCTCACATAAGAACGAAAGAAAGAAAACGTATGAAACTGGATTTTTTTAAAAGCAAAATAGAAAAAAAACGGCTCATTATAGAAATAGATTTGCGTTCCGTCTTTCCTTGCACGTTAAGCATGCAATTCTGTTACGGAGCGAATATATATATATATATATATATATATATATATATATATATATATATATATATATATATATATAGATAGATAGATATTTACAAATAAATAAACATTGCTTTTTACTATGATTAGAAAGGTCAATATATTTTAATAATAATTATGTTAATATTAATGTGATGTGAGAATCATATTATCTGTTAGATGTGGTATTTTTTATTTTCAAATGTGGTACAAAGAAAAGTGTGCGTTTGTGTGGAAGTGGATAATTCGAATAGGTGTATATTAGACATATTATTTTCAGCCCATACATACTCCCTGGCGAATAAACCCTATGAACCAAGAGCAAGAGAGAGATACAAACAATTGCGCTTAAAGGGGCGGTTAGAATCTTCAAACGATCTCTCGGTTGGAGTCTTTGAAAAAGCTGGTAAATGTCTGGAATCCGGTAGGATGCCTCATCCCCAGCAAAAGCAAAAAAATAAGGAAATTAAAAATAAAAAAAAGAGAACATGACTATGCAATCTCTATGTCTATTCAACCCTTACAGCTATATACCTACAAACACGGAGTTGTTAAACTTTTCATAGTGATATTGGACAATAGAGAGATAGTAGCAACCCTAGTTAGAGCCAGTGCCCCTAATGGTGCCAGCTTAAACATAGCTGAAAAGGAAGAAGATGACCAAATACCAAGGTTTTATGTGCGACATGAAGTGAAACTGGAACCCTGGGAATATCTCCATCATACCTATAGTAATACGAGCAACCGGGCCCATTCAAAAGAATTTCAAAAACTACCTGTCGAACATATCCGGTCAATCAAGTGCAAGGGAGATAAAAACAATGTTACTGAAAAGGACGCTCAGAATCCTAAAATTATCTCTCAGTCTTTGAAATTGTGGGTAAATGTCTGGCATCCGGTAGAATGCCTCATCCCCAGCAAAAAGAAAAAGATAAGAAAATTGAAAGAGAAAAAAGAAATTCGGAGACATACAAGACACCATCGTCGAGTCTCTTCAGTCTCTCTATGCAGGTGTTTGTCAAGACAATTTTACATGAGGATTCACAAAGTTGGATACTCCATCAGACCAGATTAATTCTGGTCCTTGAATCCAGAAAAACAAAAGCCACAATAACAATAAACTATTATATAGTTCATTAGTCTATTGGGCGAGAGAAAAAATATTATTTTTCACTGATTGACTTAATCAAGGTTTCAGAAGTAGAGAAGAACCTTAAATAAACATTCTGATATCAATGTATTTCTAAAAGAGATCAAGTGTTCAATGGCTTCTTTATCTATGAGAACGATCTGAAGTAAAATAAACATATATATATATATATATATATATATATATATAATCGATTTCTACTTTCGTCTCATATAAATAGTAAACAAGTTTCATACATACATATCCTTTGATAAGTCATCTAAATATCTGCATAATATTCTGTAAATATTTTACTTCTTGCGTTAATGTGTCATTTAATTATATTTTATAGTCGAATTTCTTGGCCGGTTACACTTGATAAGAAACCTTGACAAAAGAAACACATTTCCATCGTTAATGTACTCCCCCCCCCCCACACACACAATATAACGCTTCACTTTCATATTACAAAATATTAAGCACAAACACGAATTGTCTCTCGGAATTACCCTTTTCTGCAGTCTTCATTCTCATTAATATTATCCATTCGTGGCAAATTTCTAATTAAATTTATTATCATTTCTATCTCTGTTATCAATATTGCTGTTATTTTAGACACAAATGATACTTTACCTTTTTCTCAATTCTGGAAGTAATGAATCAAAAACGTAGTTAAAATTACATTACAAAGTCAGGTTGTCAGCAAGAAATAACACATTTTATAACACAGATTTATAACAGATAGAGCAGTTGCTTTATTCGTTGTCGAAGAAGTCTCGGAATAAATAGTTCTTTTTCAGTTCGTGATCATTGTAGTATACTTTATTTATTTAGTTTTTTAAAAAACTTATATTCACCCCAAACAAGGCATATTGCCATTGAGACGTACTGTGAATTCACAGTACGTCTCAATGGCAAATTCATAGGGATATCATAAGTGGCGAGTTGTAGAGTGTGATGTTTGTTAACATTACATTTAAATTTATGCATGTTGGTACAGTCGGAAAAAACAGGGAACAGGGAAGGAATTCCAAAAGCGAGCAGTTCAAGGAAATACATTATTAGAATAAAAAGCTTTCCAGCAGCTGAAGACCTCTACATTTTACTTGTCGGGTCGGGTTGGTTGGGGGTATTTACGTTGAGGGGGCAAGTACAGCAAGTTCGTAGAAGCACATTCAATTGAAGTACTAGCAAAACAAGCACAGGGATGTAACATTGTGGTGATGGGACAGGGTCTAGAGCTTCGTAGACTGTGTGAGACCTATTAAATTGGTAGCTCTTTTTGGACTCTATCTAAGAGGGAGTGACTAGATGTCTGTGCACCATCCTAGACGTGAAAAATATTCCATGCGTGAACGAATAATAAATTAGTAAAGATATAAGATACTGGTAAGTGTGAGCATTTTTCTAGTCCGGTATAGGAAGCCTACCTTATTTGCAGCAAACTTGGCAGTATTTGCTCTAATTAATGTTACCTGAGAATGTTAGGTCAACGAGTTTGACTGTTGAACCCTCACGTATGGTGCTGACGTAACAGAGTTCTCTAGACACTATTTAATTGATTTCAGCGGGGAGCTACTGTCACACGTTTGTTTCTGGTCACGTCGCTGCTGTTGCTGAAACTTTTATTTACACCTCTATTAGTAGAAAAATACTTCAGAAAAATACCTCAGAAAAATACCTCAGAAAAATACTTCTTTTAAGGCTATATATGTTCTCACACTGCACACATGTGTTCGTTAATGAATTAAATATATCATAATTCGTTATATGCAGAGTTATTTTAATCGAAAGCTTCCGACTTGCATAAGTGTTCATGTGTCTTGAAAGCAGACCCCAAAACGCAATTCGTCAACAATTTCACTAATATGTTAGTAATTGTAGTATTTTTAATTACTATTTTCAAACGAAATAAGAATACGTTATCATTAGTTTATTTCTGTATTGCGTTCAAAGTTCAAAATTGAAACGGATACTGAGAAAATAACTTTTTCTAATGAATGTAAATGTAAACTTTCACTTTGCAAAACTAAGTCTGTGAAAAATGTAAATGGAGCAGTTTTAGTTATAATTAGAAATACAACAAATAAACATAAATGTTTTAAAAGGGTTTCCTAAAATTCTGTGTACATCCATAGATAAGTGTGTGTGTGTGAGTGTGTGTGAGTGTGTGTGTGTGTGTGTGTGTGTGTGTAATGCCTGTACTGAGAATACTCGGGATAATAATAATACTTTTCAAACTTCTCAAATTTGAAATTTCGAAGTGTCAGAGTAGTAAACATATGCCAGCCATTTTAATATATCTTCTCTCTAAATGAATGAATTTTAAACTTGGTCCCACTTCTCGCACCAACGGTAAAGTCAAAACGCCCTATTTCAAGTTACTTCTACTTCTATTTATCTTCCTCCAACAGCAGTACGATGTGACACAAGATCAGTAGGTGGGATTTGAAAAGCCAGCGCCCTAGAAGGTGAGCATTCTGGCTTACAAAAAATTCCTGGGCAGCCCAGTCGGTATTCCCCGGTAGAGGCGCCTCAGGTAGTAAGCAATAAACTTACTCCTCCCCAAAGAGGGGAGGCAAAACCTGGGAGGGTGGACCTTCTAGAACAGTACAGGACAAGCCCACAAACTGGCGGAATAAAGATCCGAAGGCCAAGCCGATACCGGTCTATAGGGTGTAGTATCCATCGGAACAGATACTACACTGTGATCCCAGCCAAAAGGCCAAAAAATTAATTTTATTTACCTCCCCAGGAGGTTAGGCACAAGGCCAGTTTTATCTTACTCCCACAAGGTAAGATGTGATCCAAGGTCGGGTCGGGAAAGTGGGACTTGAAAAGCCAGCGCCCGAGAAGGTGAGCACTCTGGCTGTTTAAAAATTGCCTGGGCAGCCCCGTCGGCATTCCCCGGTAGGGGCGCCTCTGGCAGTAAGCAATAAACTTACTCCTCCCCAAATAAGGGAGGCAAAGCTTGGGAGGGTGGACCTTCTAGAATAGTACAGGACAAGACCACAAACTGGCGGAATCAAGATCCGAAGGCCAAGCCGATACCGGTCTATAGGGTGTAGTATCCATCGAAACAGATACTACACTGTGATCCCAGCCAAAAGGCCAAAAAATTAATTCTACTTCACAGACAAACAACCGTTTTTATTTTTTGTATACTGATATCAGTCGAAAGGTGTACTAATTTGCATATTGGTTTGGAAACAAGACATTTTATTAATTAACTATTATTTGTTATTGTTTTTTTTAATTCAATAATTGTTTTAATTTGAATATAATAAATAGTTCTGTTTCGAAAATATTGTTTCATTTACTCGAAAACATTTAGAATTTGTGTTTGAATGTTTCTTTTTTTAAATGAACCGACTTGATGTTTAACAAGTTGTGATCTATTTCTAAATTGTAAGCCAAAATTAAAATTAATTTCCTTTTTATTTTTATTTTATTTTCCCATCACATTTAAAAGATTGTGAGACAAAAGATACATTTATATCGAAATTACCAAAATGTAAATGTTTCTCTAGTTGAAGAAATGGGCATATTTTGTTTCATGTTTACGGCAACGTTATGAATGAAAGGTTTATTCTTTTTTAATTAATCTTTCAAGTATTTCAAGTAGAGAACTTTGCGAAGTGATAGCGAGCCGGCAATGCCAGCTAGTCAAAATAAAAAGGATAATCAAGCAAATAAAAAAAAAACCTGCCTTGTTTGGGGCGGCTAATTAAAACAGTGAAAAAGTTAATTATATTTCATGATCTAAAAGAGCGCAATTCTGGGTTTTTTTTCTACAGCTGATAAAACTAGCGAAAAGAGACCGAGTTTCCAGCGTTAGTATTCCCCCCTATAACGCTACACTTTTACACGATAAACTATTAAACACATGCACGATTTCCTCTTCTTTTTTTTTTCTATTAAAATTGCAATTTCTGCATTTTCACTCTGATTAATATTATTCATTCGTGGCAAATTCTTAATTAGATTTATTATCATTGCTATCTCTGTTATCAATATTGTAGTTATTATGTTATTCCTATCATTACGAAAATTGGCATAATTAATGTCAAGGTTATTTCCAGCCTATTAATCAATGGAATGATATTTAACGTAACTGATCGATATTTCTCTTATTTCATCAGCTGGTTTAATGGATAGCGTTGATGTATTCCCCAGTTGAGCGGAATCAAAGGAGTATTGATCTTTCGCAACGTGTGCGCACCATTCCCAAAATTGATATTGACTTTATTAAAAAAAGTGAGAACAAAAATACTCCCCTCGGAAAAAAAATACATGTTCTGCGCTTCAGAAATTGCTCGTAAAAGCAAAGTTTATACACGCATCGGTCGATCGAGTATGTGATCGGGTTAATGGATATCGTCGCGTATTATGGAATCAGTCATCCAGAGTTCGAATCCTAGCGGATGCATTGTGTTCGTTTCCGACCTAATACCGGCCGATTTGCCATAATTGTCAGTGTTTGTGTAACGGCTCTAACAAGACTGGCAAGACAACAGATTCAACTTTTGAAATGTTTTGAAGTGACTGTTGACCCTAAACTTAATGCGTTAAGTCTTGTATAATTTAGATTATTCGGACTACTGCTCTCATGTTGAGTGTTATTCTCACAGAGTTTCGGCCGATTTAACTTCCGACCTTCTCTAGGTGTATCTTGTCGAACTCGGGAATTTTTCTATTAAACTTGTGAATCTGCACTAAATTTCGAACGAAACCCTTTATATTTAACCAACGAGGATAGCATGCTCTTATTCCGTTAACCATAATCGGGTAGAAGTCTTCCGTTATTCGCAATTCCTAGTATTGCCCGCACTGAGGACTGAACCTTCAACCTTCAGAAGATTGCAGATAGAGCTTAATTTTACCTAGTACTTTATCCGGTGCTTGTATAATAAAAGTCCGAAAACAAGTTTTTTTTGTCTTTTACTGTTTGAGAGGTAAATAAGGGGCAGGTAACTCTTACTTCGAATTTTAAGCAAGATTTTCGGTGCTTGTATGATAAAAAGCCGAAAAAAGTTTTTTTTGTCTTTTAGTGTTGGAGATGTAAATAAGGGGCAGGTAACTCTTCACAACAGCTCTAGCTTTCGAACAATATTTTTCTAACCCTTACCCTAACCCTAAACCCTAAACCCTAACCCTACCCCTAACCCTTTTATGTCTAATTGACGTTCTCCTTGCACAGTAGCCACATGTGCAACGCCAATTAAAGCCATCAGTTTTGATTATTGGAAAATCTTGCTTAAAATTCGTTGTAAGAGTTACCTGCCCCTTATTTACCTCTCAAACTGTAAAAGACAAAAAACCTTTTTTTCGGACTTTTATTATACAAGCAGCCTTTATCCGTTACACCACAGGTCCTCGCGAGTCAGTGCGGGCGATACAAGCAATTACGAATTACGTATTTATTCGTTGCGTCACGGATTACTGTGAACCATTGTGAAAATATAGTCTGAATGATCGAAAGCATACACATTATTAAGCCTCATCTTAAGAATTCCAAATCAATAAATTGATAATTCTGTTCATAAGTTTTTATAATAGGAAGAAACCTTTTAATTAACTTATAACATAGAAAAATAGGTACTGCTGCTGTTTACGACCTGTGCTGAAACCGACGGTTCGTCGAAATCTTCCGTCAGTGTACGTAAACCGGCGGAAGATACCGAAAATCTTAGCTAATCAGATTGCAGCAGACGACAATTGTCAATCGCGAATTGAATATAGCAGAAAATTAAACCAGTTAAGACAATTGATTACATCGATCATGAATTTCATCGAGTAAGGACAGACGCTTCAGTCTCCGGAAGGAATTATTGTTTTTTTTTTCAGAAAAGAAAACTTATAGGCCAAAAGATAAGTTTGAGAACATGCGCACATATGTGCAAGCTAACAAGAAGAAATTCGCTAACGGACAAGTATGATTGGCGATGATCTTTTCACCCTAAGCTTACAAAAAATACTTAACTTAACCCTAACCTAATCCTAACCTCACTCTAACCTAGTCGGTTACGTTTAGAAGCTGTACCAGTAAAACAAAAAATTAATCGAAAAAAAATATTGCAAACATTCGTTTAATTATGTTTTCTTCGTAAAAATGAATATTTTGTCATTAAAATTACTAACACTGCTTTTTTTCTTTATTAAACTGTTGTTTCGTTTTATTTCAGTTAGATGGCGTCTTAATCTGTCAAACATTGTTAGTAAAGAAGTAAAGAACATCATTTTTTCTCTTCTAATTGACCAGTTAACTGTGTTATAGTATATCTTTTTTGTAGCTTCTTTGTCTTACTAGATTCCAGGACAAGAATTCATCTAGTCTGGTGGACTATTCAACTAATTTCTTTTACTTAAGGTAACATCACTAGGAGAAGGTGCATCATTTCTTGTGTGAGTCAGTGTATAGCCGTGTCGAGGGGATCTTATTTGGGCTTCAAATACTATCTTATTTTGAATAGTTGTTGACGGTTAATTTGTACGGTTGTCTTAACAAACCCTTGTACAGAAAAATTGAAGACACTCGAGGATGATGTCTAGTAGATAATTAAAACTATCATTAATGTCTTGTCCAGTGTATATTAAAAATAGTTGAAGCACGTAGACTCTTTTTTTTTTCGTTCCCAGCCAGACTAATAGAAAGAAACGGACAGAGACGTACGGCCAGAAATGGCTGGATAGTGATACTAATTGAGAGAGGAGAGCGAGAGAGAGAGAGAGAGAGAGAGAGAGAGAGAGAGATAACAGCTTGACAGAAATGGAGAAAGAGAGGGATACAAACAGAAAAGTGCAGAGTGATGTAGATGAATATAAATGCATATCATTAAGCTTAATGACGAGATGTGTGTATGTCTATACGCTTTTCCATCTCTCCGTCCAATCACTACCAATCATTATTCAAAAGATGCCGATAAATGGCGAATACAGATGTGAGACGTGAAGTTTCCAGCCCAGTAGAGATCACAAAGGCTACAAGTGATGAACTCTATTTCCTTCATTGACGTGAACCAATGGTAAAACGACTGAAGTCAAAGAGAAGCTTCCTCAACTAAGCCGAGCCCCTAACAATATCTCAGGAAGAGCCAAGAGTACAGCTGTGGACCAGAAGGCTAAAGAATAAACAGTCTCCTACTGAATTAGAATACGCCATTTCTGATGCCCTCCTTACTGGTTAAGAAGCCCTTTGGGTCCAGTGGAAAACATCCAACCGCCTGATAACTGGAATAGGAAGATTAAAAGTTGCTATGGCTTATCAAGGCATAGCAACTGCAAAACCGATTCAATCATCAGTACATGTGGCGATGAATGCCTTAAAGTGCAACACTCTCTACTGCCCAACAAGTGTAGCTTGAAAGATGTTGCAGAGTACAAGAATAATGCAAAGGACTTCGTAAAAAAGTGTAAAACTGTCGTATCACCACATTCTTCAAAGACACGTAAATAAGAAGAATAATTGGACGAAAAATGGTTGGAGGATGGTGTATAGGTCGAGACAGGTTAATCAAATACAAAATTCTTATAATCTGTAAACTGTGGGTTCGAACCCTGTTACAGGCGAGCACATTTTTCTTTCAATCTTTCCCTTAAATTAATTTCACTCAACAATATCCAAGAAGAAAGTGGTGATGTTTATAGTTAATTATTTCAGTGTAATGCATTTTGTGGGTCCGTGTTTCCGCTATCCATCCATACAAAGGAAATAAGACGTCTTGCTTTACTTTATTTATTGTATATCAAATTTTCAAACTATAGAAATAAAAAAGATAGATGTTAATAAGAGATCAAGGGCACAGAGCAGGGTGCAAAGGGGTCCTTATTCATTCCTGAGAAACCTCGAAGTATTCCAATAAGTCTCGCTATACTCTCTCTCTCACACACACACACACACACAAACACACACACACACACGCACACATACTCTGCCCCTCTTCTTCTCTCTCTTTCTGAGAGGAATACTTTCAATCCTTGGGGTGATTCTGAGGATTGCTGAAAATCGAGCAAGTGTTACACGCTCCCCCCGCGTGAAACAATTCCTTTTCGTCACTGTCTACACGCTTCTATGAACACATGGTCTGCCAAGCATATATTAAATGACTCAGTTGTTTACTTTATTCAACACCGGTTGCTTTCTGTTTGTGCTGGCGCTAGACAGTTAATTATTCCCGTTCTCTTCCCTGTCATTCGACTTATATTAGTAGTTCCGATAATATATATATATATATATATATATATATATATATATATATATATATTCAGTCGATATTAATACAACATATTTAATTCAGTTATGTTCAATACTAGTCGAAGTACCCATATACATTGGGCAATCCTTTGTCACGCTTAGTTCATAATTATTGCGTTTTTTAACAAATGTTATTTAGCAAACAATAACAGATTGACTGTTATTAGTCAGAACGCCGGTTTTGAACCCGGATCGTCTGCAGACGAAGGTGAGATCAAAATTAAAAAAAAAACAAAAGAACAAAGAATCTATGAAAAGAAATACATAAATCAAAAACATTTCATTGTATATGACGTAAGTAGAAAGAAAAGAACGATCTACAAACGGAAAAACAAAACAAAATATAATAAATAATTTTGTTTATAAATGGTCATATTAAGAAGAGATATGTAAATTATCTGTTAACATAGAAAGAAGTATAGTGGTTTCAAAGATAATAAAGTAGAATTAGTAAAGATAAAGACAATATGGAAAAACTGATAAACGTTTTCCAAAGCCGATCAACAAAAGAATGGTATTGTCTGAGAAAGCTGTGATCGGGAATTGGATCATTGCCGTCGATTATTTTAACATGTTCACTGTTGATGCCGGGCAGAGAGGGAAGTCTGGCGAGCGGACGTGTCGTGGGGAAGACGAGAGAGTCGGTGTGATAGAACTGCGCAGGTTTGAAATCTGTTTTTTTTATTTTGTAAATGAATTAAACTTAGTGCGATCTTCGTTCTGATTTGCCAGTCAAATACTGAGGAAGGTTCAAATGCTGAGGAAGGTTCAAATGCTGAGGAAGGTTCAAATAGAAAGAAAAGCGTAATAGAACAATCAGAATAATATAAATTTAATCGAATAGAATTGATTATTCAAAACAAAATAATTTTTCAACATTCATTTACAGTTCGCTGAGTAAATAAAATACTTTTAATCAACGTAATATTCTTATGAAGTAACGAATACAATTTAAACTTTGCGTAGTACATGAAATATTTTAGTCAATCTCTGAAAATTAAATAACCGGCGATTGTATTCATCATAGACTTGAAATAAAGAAATAGATAGAAGCACATAGATAAGTATTTTTTATTATGTACAGAAATTTTGAGCCCAAAAATGGGAAATAAGGAGAAAAAGTAAGATTGGTTAATTATTTACTCTCTTTCTCTCCTTTCATTGTTATATAGTAAAGTACTATTTTTTACCTCGCCTCACTTTTTAGCGACTAGCCAACTATTTTCAAATAATATTTTCTAACTTTGACGCAACTGAGATGTTCTTCAATGCCCACAGTGCTTCCACTTCGTCGGCACAATCAGTTGGTCGAATTTCTATAGTTGCGATGATAAAGTTACAGCCGAAGCGTCCTACCCCCTCTTTCTCTCTCCCTCTCGTTGAAGGAAAGGAGGTTTGTCTTTGCGGCATTAAAAGTTACCATCCATTTTTGATCCCGATCCACTACAGACTGGACGTCATTTTCTAAGGATTCAGCCATTGCCTCAGATATGTGCGCGTCGGTTTTGTCCACATGACGAGAATAAAGCGTGGTGTCGTCAGTAAATATTCCTATCTCAGACTCAATGACATCAGGGAGGTCATTTATGAAAATCAGGTACAGTAGAGGTTCAAGGATAGATCCCTGGGGTACACCACCATTTATGTCATGTTGCTTGGATTAACGGCCATCGAGGACAACCTGAATCTTTTTTTTTTGTTAGGAAGGATTTAATTATATTAAATATTTGTCAAGTTTTAAGAGAAGCCCTTCATGGCAGACTTTGACAAAGGCCTTGTATAAATCGAGCAATATCGCTCTGGCTTCAGCGGCCTTGTCCAGTGTATGGTATATGCGTTTAGAGATGACCGTTAGGATATCTGCAGTAGATCGTGCTTGTCTAAATCCGTATTGATAATCAGAAAGAAGTTTAGAATTAACTAGGTGCCGGACTATCGCTAGATTAAAGATTAAAAGATTTTAGCAAAGATCAAGAGTAGACTGATTGGACTGTAGTTTAGAGGATCAGTTCTATCTCCAGAATTCTTTAAGACTGGTACCACAGAGCCAATTTACCAACTATCAAGGAAACAAGATTCAGCAAGGCATTTGTTGTATAGTTTGGAGAGGACAGGGACCAGCTCAACAGAGCATTTCTTGATTACTATTATGGTATAAAATCAGAACCACATGCTTTGGAGGTATCAAGGTTTTTTATGATGTCTCTGACTTGAGATGGGGTGATACCCAGCTTCTTAAGTGCGACTTCAGTCCGCAATGGGAATTTGAGGAGGGGGTTGTTTTCTGTATCGAAAGGGAAGTTTAAGGCGAAATGCTGGGCATGTAGTTCTGCCTTATCAGTTTCCGTGCAAACAACATCGTTGTGATTTGATAGCGGGGGAATTGTCGATTGTCCATTGTTCATCACACTATTGTAGATTTTCCAGAAATCACGAGTACTTTGTTTCTGTGACTGAATGCGTTTTTCTTGTTCTTTCTGTATACATTCACGTGGCTGCATCTATTATTACTTTGCAATCATTTCTTGCCTCTATAATTTTTTTCTATTAGCAGTTGACTTATGGCGGCCAAATTTTCGGAATGCTTTCTGACTCTCAGCAATAGTAGCTGCACATTCTGAGGTGAACCATTGAGGAGAGTGGGATTTGCTGAAGAATTTTCGCGTGTGGACATAAGCATCAATGTCTGCTTTGATCCAGCCTGAAGAGCGGAGGCGAAGATGTTTCTTGTTGGGTGTCTGATTTAAGTTTAGTTTTTTTATTTTGTAAATTCATGTTTGTTTTGAGATAGAGTGGGGAGGGCAAAGTTGGTGCTTGTTTAGCGCCAATAAGCACACACAACCAGTCCATTAGTCGTGACTTGGTCCATGGGAATTGTGGCATCGGGAAAGCCCACCTGGGATAACTGTACGGCCCGTTTCCACGCGCGACATGGCACGTACAGTTATCCACGAAATATGCAACTGTTGACGGAACAGCCGTTCTTAGCGCTACCTAAGAGTTAGGGCTCTTAACTACCAGTCGGAAACAGCAGCCAGACAAGCTGTCTAACCTGTACTCCCAACTTGTCAGAACAAGAGCGATCCAAACTAGTTATGTAGAACTTAGTGAAGAAAACACTTTCCCCAAGTTGCCCAGATAGAGAAAAAGAGAGACGTCTTTCATTGCCCTAGTCAGGAAATAAGGCCAGCACTTGGCGTCTTTAGCGTCGTCCCAGTGCTTGTACCTCTACGCGTAGCTAATAGATAAAGAAGGAGTGCGATGACATGGCGATAAGCAGAGCCAATCTACTCCTTAACCAATTATAGGTTTGTAAACTGGATACTTTGTTCGATATTCCAGCTCTAGGAAGGTTGTCGATCAAGACTAAGGAGGCCCCCCTCCCCAACGGTTTTCTGCCAAGATGTAAGTCGTATGTAGCAAGGCTTTATTGTCAGAGTTTTCCTTCTTTTAGATGGATGACTTGACAAGGTCTATGGGTCTAACACTTCGACAGAGGATAGCCTGCGCCCGTGTACTAGTCGGGTATTTCCAAGCCCCCGCAGGTAAAAAAATAAATAAATAAAAAACAATTATTTCCTCCACATATATATATATATATATATATATATATATATATATATATATATATATATATATATAAAGTCACTGTACACTTATCAGAAGGAACAGAAATTGAAGATATGTTTCTCTCTCACAAGTTAGTACAGATAAGAGATAGACAGCCAGTAGGGTAACAGCTGAGAAAAACTAGTTAACTATTTATACAATGAAGGCTACGGAGAAAAATAGGTAAATTGAAACTCAAAATTAAATTAAAAAGCGCAAGGTAAATACAAGTAATATGGTAACATGATTAGAATTAGTCAAATTTAAGACAGACACAGTTCAGAAATTAAAAAAATAAGAACTTAGCTTTTTTTTATTACACCCATAAGCTTCAGTTGAAATTTTGGTCTTCATTCGCGGTCGGTGGCAGATATTAATATGTTTTATCTAGTGGCTCATTAACTACGTCAGGTTAGTGTGTTTTGTTGGGACTACACCTTCCTTTTTTAACTACATTTGGTAGTGGATTCCTCCCCCACCCTTTGTTTCTCTCTTTCAACCTCGAACGCGTTGATTCCTCTAAAACCTAGCAGAATATTAGCAAGAAAAAAGACAGACAAATAAAAATTTGTGCAACAGGCAAAGGAAGCAAAAACTTGGAAAAAATTGTTTAACTAAATTGTTATCGCAACGTTAATACATGGATTATTTAAGACGGATTATTTAAGACATAAGGCGTTGACTGTGTTGTTGGTTTTAATTACTTTTTTTTCTGATAAATTCTCTTCTCTAGGTTGCGCTGCGTCTCCCCAATGTAGACCTTATCACAATCGAGACAAGAGATGGAATATATGCCAGCTTTGACATTAGGTGTAGTCTTGAGTTTTCACAAACTGCACCCTCCTCAAGACCGAATATTCTTTCCAACGTCGCAAGTGCATCAAAAGCGCTATAACACTTCTCTCATCACCATCTAACATAAAACTTAGACTCAGATCTTTTTCCTTAAGCAAACATCTGGCAAAAAACGCACTGAAACAACGCAATATATTGCACCACTTCGATCCCGGTTAAAGTAACTTTTCCTTTTTTAACACATTTAATCCATATTTTTAATTTCTTTTCCTTATTTTTGTTTTTTTTTTCTTCTTAACCCAATTTCGCTATTTTAACGCTTCTCAGCACGCGTTTTATTACTCTTTCTTTTTTCTAAGACGTGCCAATGATGTCTAGTTGTGCTTTCTTCTTTTTCCTGTTTTTATCGTTATCGAATACATTTAAAAAATTTTGAAGACGTTCGTTGGTCCGAACGAAGCCGGTAAAATTATTTATATCTTGATGATTTATTCCTGTATTTAAATCTTCTTTTTCCGTTTAGCTTTTTCACACACACACACACACACACATACACACACCCATATATATATATATATATATATATATATATATATATATATATATAAATGTAGAAACTTAGACGACCCGTGTAGATTATGCCTGAATGAAAAATATGAAATCCTAAATTTTAAAGATCCCCGAAACCTATTAAACTCTAGAAGTGAACAGCTGTTTACACAGAAATAAATTTACCTTAGGATGATATATAATAAATAAAAAAAAATAAATAAATAAAAATAAATAAATAAAAAACTGAATTAGTTAAAATTTAAAACCTAAAATAGAAAGACAAGAAACCACGTGTTAAAATAAATTCGCCCACTGTATTGACAAAACAAAGGAAACAGGATATAGGAAAATTCATTGTTAACAAATAATAGGAGCGTCACCAACAATGCCTTTGTTCGAGAGAAGCCCAACGATTGGCTGAGGGAACAACAAAGAATCTGATTGGTTAACTAGCAAGCCATGTATATAAAAACACCTGACAAAAATAACTCCATGCATTTAGCCTGACGATTCCCCCCGGGGATGAAACACGGGAGCCTCTGTGTAGCTTGATTGCCATATATATTTTCATTGCTTACTATATATATATATATATATATATATATATATATATATATATATATATATATATATATATATCAAGAACTTGGGTAGTGCATCACTATACAAAGCTGGAATTAATGTTTATATCATCACAATCAACTAACTTAAATTATAACATATCTTAAAACGATGTATTTCAGACAGGACCCTCGAAGCTTAGTGGCACACGATTACAGTCACTGTGGTCGAGGTTTTGAACGCTGTCACAGCCATCCATGCTGATGAGCCGCAATAACGACGAAACACGTGTCTGTGGACAACTATTTTCTCTCTGTCTTTCTTTCTCTCTCTCTCTCTCTGTATATATATATATATATATATATATATATATATATATATATATACATATATAGTTATCTACAACTGGTTAACTGTATGCTGCTCTTTCTGCTTCTCTTAAAGTTGGTTTTCTTTATCGCTCTAAACACTTTCTTATAAGTGAGGTTATTCTCTGTCTCTACACATCTGCTATCAGACCTTGTTTGGAGTAATGCTGTTATTTCGGGACTGATTAATCTCTGTCCGACGTGGGGGTTCTTGATTGCGTTCAGAAGCGTATTTGCAATTTTGTTGGTCCCCCATCCTTTCTTTTTCTTTGTATACACACATTCTCTTCCAGCTAGTCCTAGTCTCCTCTACAAGTACTACTATAGCATGTGTTCTTCAGAATTGTAGTATTTATTGCCTGCTTCCTTTGCTTCCGCTCGTTTGTCTCGTCGGTCCAATGGTGTTCACCAATTTGCTGTTCAGTTACCTCGCTGTAATACATCTTCCTATTTCAGTAGCTTCTTTCCAAGAACTCCGGGATTGATGAAATCTCTTCTTGCTTACTGTTTTCCTCCTACACCGTTTCAAGTTATTTATCTACCTCCAACAAGGTAAGATGTGACACAAGGTCGGGAAAGTGGGATTAGATAAGCCAGCTTTCGAGATGTGAGCACTCTGGCCATTTAAAAATTGCCTGGGCAGACCCGTCGGCATTCCCCGGTAGGGGCGCCTCAGACAGTGAGCACTAAACTTACTCTTCCCCAAAGAGGAGAGGCAAAGCCTGGGAGTATGCACCTCCTAGAACTGCACAGGACCGGCAATCCCCAATAGACCGGTGTAAATCCAGACCCAAAGGGCCGAACAATACCGGTTTATTAGGCGGGGTAAAAACACGGCTTCTCCTGTTTTTGTGTTAATCATTTTCCTCTTTTTAGTTCTTTACATCAAATAGTGCTATGTCTTGTTTTGAGCGACTTCCATAATAAACGAACAGATTTTCAGTGTTATTAGATGTGACGAATTATTCAATATCAGACTAAATCCGACCATTCGTTACAATGTAAAAGTACTTATATATATTCACATTATAATTGGTTAGATAAGTTGCCAAAATGTATTCCCTCACTAGAGAATAGAGATCAAATATAGTCAGCTACAGACACACTGAGATCCACATTTACATTTACATAGTCGACTTCCGAGGCTGCTCAGTTTTATTTTACTATTAGAGAAAAAATGACAAAGAATGTGTTTTCAAAAATATTAGAGATTTATTTTTATGAAATTCTCTTTGACTGACTACATTAACTTATCTGTATTAATAGAACTATGCTACCGTGTGCATGATGGTCTTCTTGCCTATATGGAACTTGGATAACTATACATGGAATTATCTTTTAATTTACTTGTATTCTGATATTTCTTTCAATCAACAGTAGAACAATGGAAAACTAAAATGCATAAACAATCCTACTTTAGAGAAAATGTAAATATGATTGTGTTTTAAATTACTTTCTCTAATCCTTCCATCCGGAAATCTGTTTTCACCCAGACAACGCCGGGTACAATCAACTAGTATATAATATAAATGCTCACTCATCTCCTATAATTGTTTAGATATACTGTATATCATCATACGCAGTGCACGGGAAACAAGTAAATGTTTCATGAAGGCCAGCAAGCAAGGATCATACGCCTCTACTTGTGTGTGCTCTTGTCAAACGCTGACTTTTTATTGGTTCCCGGGGCGAGAGAAGCTCAGCACGAACCTTGTTTACGCAGGGAACGTTCGAATCGGTATGATTCAATTTCTTATTGACAATTTCTGGAAACAGCGTTTGCGATACAAACGACACTATCTTGACAGTTCATAGATTATATCCATTGGCTAAGACAGGCAAAGACCACCGGTATCAATGGCTGTTACAATGACTATCCGGGTAAGAAACTAACTTATTCTCGTTCTGTAGTGAGGCATACTAGAAAACAGATAGTAAAAGCCGTTACCGTCATGTTATTGTGTGTAGCAAAGATGGTGTTGAGGTCAATGGTAATTTTAGGGGGGGGGGGCTCTATAATCACCAAAACTACACAACTTATGAACTGAATTCCGATTATTTACATTATTTGGACTACTATTCTTATCCTATGTGTCATTAACACAATGACAATCCGTCCTCACCGTGGTAGGATCGGTGGCAAGTTCGCAGTATCAGAGCTACCCGGTTAACAAAGCTATGTTGATAACCAAGCAGGAGTCAACATCAGTATTCGTCGTTCTCTGGTCATCTCTGCCTCTGTCTCTGTCAGGCGCGAAACCAAAAATCTGTAGGGTAAGAAGAAGTGCATGTCTGTGCATGTGCAATTATGAGTCCCTTGTTTTTTGTGGACCAAAACTTCCCCGACTTCGTGTGCAAGCGCTGGGCCTTACTGTACTGGGTGTCGAGGATAACAATCTGTAGTCGTACATGTATAACAAAGATGTACGACCAACGGATGGGGTTATGCAACAACGGTAGCGGCATCAAATATTCTATGAAATAAACGCATCGTATTATGAATATATGCATTATAGTAAAAACAGGTATTCCTTATTGGGCGTGAAGCAACGGACAAACGACTGACGTGAAAAGGAGTAGTGTCTTACAACATCCAGGAACAGATCAGACTACAGAATACAACTGTGAACCAGAAAACTAGAGAATGGCCCTCCTACTAACATGGGAATACCTCTATCTGAGGCCCTTCATCCTAGCTCAAAAGAACTCTGGGTTCAGTGGAAAACACTTAACCACCTGAGAACGAGAATTATGCGATCGAAAGTTGCTATCGCTAAATGGGCCTACAAAACCGACCTAACCATCTGTGTCGAGGAGAGCCATAGGATGCAACACGGTCATGTCTGCCTTCTACTGCTTAATCTGTGCAGCTGGGAAGATCTTGCAGAGTTCAACAAAAATGCAAAAGACTGCGTAAAATGTGTGAACTGTCGTATGACCACGTGACGACACTTCAATGTGTGAACTGTCGTATGACCACGTGACACTTCAAAGTGTGAACTGTCGTATGACCACGTGACGACACTTCAATGTGTGAACTGTCGTATGACCACATGACACTTCGATGTGTGAACTGTCGTATGACCACGTGACACTTCAAAGTGTGAACTGTCGTATGCCCACATGACACTTCAATGTGTGAACTGTCGTATGACCACGTGACACTTCAATGTGTGAACTATCGTATGACCACATGACACTTCAATGTGTGAACTGTCGTATGACCACGTGACGACACTTCAATGTGTGAACTGTCGTATGACCACATGACACTTCGATGTGTGAACTGTCGTATGACCACGTGACACTTCAAAGACACGCAAAGAAAAAGAAGTAAAAAAAAGGATAACTGAAAGAAATAAAGTTAGATGTTAGAAAGTAAATGCGTGGAAATTTGTATCCAACAAATCAAAATTAGTAAAACAACGTTTTTAGTTTGTAAACAAATGCCATTTATCTATAGAATCCTTCATTTTCTAGATGCATTAAGGGAGATCATCGGTGATAGATTGCTCTCATCGCCAATTTTGGGTACTTTCGCATCATGTCGGCTCAAACAACTACCCCAACCTGATACCGGTAGATTCAGGTCCCCTCAATGAAAGCGAAGTACTACACCTTAACATAACAAAACTGTTCAAGTGCAAATTTCTCGACCTCCAACAATGTACGTGAGATCACGAACCCCAACCAATCAGAATTATAACTGAACCTTTTATAGGCAGGCAATTAGTTCTATGCATAACGATTCAGATGATTTGAGGATATTTGATACATCTTTTCATGGTTCTATTCTTTTCAGCAAAATCCATTTGCTATGTGCATGATGTTTTTCAGTGCTTTTCAGTAGAATCAGAATATTCAAAAGTGCAGAATCGGTCTTACAACATACAACACTGTGTTCTCTTTCACGATGAACTTTCATTATTGTTTCATTCAAGCGAATCACGACAGCTCAAAGCAATTCGCATTTTCACCGATTCACTTCTTTCGTTTAATTCTTTTCAGTTAGCAAAATAACATTTAAATCAAACAATAAAATAAAAGCAGTTATTTTGGCATATCAAACTCAATAAACATACTTTTAATGGTTTTTCCCATACATTTTATTCACATAAAATGGATGCTAAACCATTCCTTAGTTCTAAGGTAAGATTATGTTCGGTGAAAACATATTTTAAGTGTTTTAATTAGCTGTAACTTGCAATTAACTCACCATATATATATAATGTACATGTATTGTATTAGTTTCTGTAGATGTAAATCCGTTGAAACTCAAGTATTTATAAAAAGTGCTCAATAACAAGTAGAGCTGTGTATAAGTATAACTTTTTATTTATGCAAACAGTATTGGTTACATATGTGCATACATGTTTCGGTTGCACTTTTCCCAGAAAGTCAACTTTATCAGACCAAGAATTTCAGAGAAATGGATCTGAAATTCTTGGTCTGATGAGGTTGACTTTATGGGAAAAGTGCAACCGAAACATGTATGCACATATGTAACCAATAATAATAGTATAAATAAAAAAAACTATACTTATATATATATATATATATATATATATATATATATATATACTGTCTCATTTTACTTCGAAGTTCTCAGAAATCTAAGGAGCCCAGTTCCTTGGGTAACACTTGATTTCTATATGAGATACATAGATATTCGAATATTCTATTTAAGTTCTCTTTTACTTGTCAAACGTTGAGTTCGTAAAGACGTTAAGAACATTACTTTTTCTCTTCCCAATTGACCAGTTAACTATGTTTTAGTATATTTA
This sequence comes from Sepiola atlantica, assembly GCA_963556195.1. Taxonomy (NCBI): domain Eukaryota; kingdom Metazoa; phylum Mollusca; class Cephalopoda; order Sepiida; family Sepiolidae; genus Sepiola; species Sepiola atlantica. The sequence continues at coordinate 25,890,095 of OY744553.1, forward strand.
ATATATTGTGGTGTCTTGGTCTTACCGGATTCCAGGACAAGAATTAATCTAGTCTGGTCTAGTATTTAGCTAAGTGTTGTTACTTGCGGTAACATCACTTGGAGAAAGTGCATTATGTATAGCCGTGCTGAGGGGATCTTATTTGTGCTTGAAATACTATATTATTTTGAATCTTTGATCAGGGTTTACTTGTAGCATGAAGTATCCTCATGTCAGGTTGTCCTGACAAACCTTTGTACAGAGAAACCGAAGATAGTGTCTAGTAGGTAATTCATCTTCCCTTTATATATATATATATATATATATATATATATATATATATATATATATATATATATATATATATATATATATATATATAGTAGTTGTACTTATTCGACCCTTCCTGGGATGCAGTTAAGAGATTTTATTTTTAAAATTTTATTTGCTAGCACATGCTACTTATCAAAGAAAAGAAATAATTTTTAGTTGTAAAAGCAACAACTGTTTTTATATCATTCAATAAAAATATGAGTTATTTCCCTTGACAGTTTTGATTGTTTTCGCTTGAGTATTTTAACATGTTTCCATTTTTCAGTTGTCTCAGCGCGACTACATAGCTTTTGAAATTTAACTTAACCGAACGACAGCTACATACAAAAACGAGTCCAAGTGAGAGGAGGAGGCGCCGATATTCACGTGCCGTCCGGGCAACTTGCAGTTGAATTCAGTGAAAGACGCAGAAAGAAAGGAAGTATGATTTTAAATTATAAAGATTTAGAATCATACCTGCTCTATTTTGCTTTCTCGATGTTCAAGCGAAATGATCTTGCCTGACGATGTGAAATCTCGGTGTGAAATCAAAAGTCGACACGGCAACTACAAAAGGGGATAATCAAATAACGCAGTGTTAATGGAAGATGGGTTTCTTCAGCCGAGTTCGGATTTGCTGCCACATAACAAGAGGGTAGCAAGAAAAGGGGTGAAAAGCGGTGGCTTTATTATAACGGCATTTTTTTCGTTCAAAATGATTTTACGGCATCTCATAGATTCTGGTCGCGACGCTTACACAATACAGCCTGACTGCTTTGGCGTTCTCCGATCCATCGCCCCACGTCATTTCCGCTCAGTCATTTCCGGTAAATTTGAGGCGATAGCCCCAAAGGGTAAACCACCTGAACCCTTGATATACTCATCATTAAATGGGTTAGAGCGAAATGATGAAACTAAAGTCATACTAATTGAAACAAATTTCAGTAAATTCATATTTTAACCGCCTAGAGGCACAGCCTGTGTTTCCCAGGAACCAATGAGGGCTCTTGTGCACTCTGCTCCAAGCCCTGAAACCATTATTAATATTCTCAATTTTTTAAATTTCTATAATTATAAAGTTATGAATATAATAATGTTGTACCGATCAAAATGAAATATACTTATCAAATACCCTGGGTAATCATCTTTCAGAATTTTGTTATGGGGATCTATATGAACGTTAACGTTATAAATAAAAAGAATCGTTCTACGCGAACAGACACCCCACGATATCATTGTAAAACTTTTAATTAAAATGATATATTATTACCTAAGTACCCGGGGTAACGTATTCAGTTAATGTATAGTTGTGTGGGATTATTTCTAAAAAATGACTAGGAGTTCGTAGACAAAGAGATTTGAACTACAAATTTATATCTAGATATACTTAATTAGCATATGCTACTTAAACACTTTTATTACTTAATAACAGATACTATCGGCGTTGCACGGATTAAATGAGGACCTCTATATACTTTTGCTCCCATCCTATAACCTCATTTCTATTCTTATTTTTTTAAATTTCTATAATTGTAAGCAATCTATTACTAATAGGGTAATGATATCTGTCTATCTGAAGCCGAAACTATACTATTACTTTGATTACTAATGGCGATTTAATATCTGTCTGTCTGAAGCCGTAACTATACTATTACTTTGATTACTAATGGAGATTTGGTTTCTGTCTGTCTGAAGCCGTAACTATACTATTACTTTGATTACTAATGGAGATTTAGTATCTGTCTGTCTGAAGCCGTAACTATAATATTACTTTGATTACTAATTAAGATTTGGTTTCTGTCTGTCTGAAGCCGTAACTATACTATTACTTTGATTACTAATGGCGATTTGGTATATGTCTGTCTGAAGCCGAACTATACTATTACTTTGATTACTAATGACGGTTTGGTATATGTCTGCCTAAAGCCGAAACTATACTATTACTTTGATTACTAATGGCGATTTGGTATCTGTATGTGTGTAGCCGTAGCTATGCTATTACTGCTATTAATGTTCTATTATACTATCTTCTAATGCTCAATTCAGCTTACTATACTATTTCAGACTAATGTACTATCTTTTAATGATCAGTTCAGGGGAGATTGTAATGTAGTATATGTTCGTTCGTCATGATACCAGCCCCATGCATTACCTCCTCCTTTGGTGGATAGTGTAGTATATGTTCGTTCGTCATGATACTATTCTCCCAGACATTACCTCCTCTTTAGGGAGTGTAGTTATATACTAACAAAAATATAATCAAATAAAATAAAACGTCGTCATTTAAATTCATGGAAGCCCGGCAGAAACACAAAAATTGTTATTGTAATAAAAATCTAAGATAACATTAATACCACTAGTTTCATTCGTGTGAAATTTTACTTGAGAAAAGTTTCATTTGATCTTGTTATAGGGCTTCGCTTTCAATTACATCCATGAAAGACGGACAGATATACCAAAAAGCGTATAGTATTTTCGGTGTAGCAAGTGTTTTCAATTGTGCTTACACCTTCTCAAGACCTTTGACCTTTCGCAAACTCATGTATCTCTTGGTGGGTAGGAGGTAATTCGGTTTACCCTTTTGTAATGTTCGCCGTTTATAAACTTGTCGTTCGTGTATGGAAGAAAACATGGCAATTATCGTTTATCTTGAAGGAGGGGAGATTTTTCACAAAAGGTCAGCGCTCGAAAGCAGGTGTAGACATAAAAGCAGACACTTACCAAACACAAAAAATCTGTAACATCTCCAACTATCACAAGCTACCTTGGTGAATATTTGTATTTTAGCTCAGGTTGCTCTCAGAAATCAAGTGTTAACCACCTTCCCGATTTATTTATAAGATATATCCGAGTTTTTATTTAAGGTTATCGCCTTGTTCTCAAACCTTGAGTTAGTAAAACAATGAAAAATGTTATTCACTTCAGTATAAATGTAAACGTGTATGTTTTGAATGTTTTAGAACAGAGTTAAAACCCACATCACAAGAGGAGACTTTTCCCCGAAGTATTATATCATATGGACCCTACATCAAGCCACAGTGAGAGCAAGTAAGATTTGTAATTCTAAAAAAAATCATATTAATAATAATAAAAAGGAAGAAACCGAAAACATTATTTTAATTTAACTTTTTATTTTGCTTTCAATCCGCTTATATGCTGTTAAATCTCTGCGTGGGAATCCCCTCCCATAAATTATCATAGACATATATATATATATATATATATATATATATATATATATATATATATATATATATATATATAAACATATTATTTTCTTCCTCTCAACTGACCACTAAACTATGTTATAGTATGTCTTTCTTGTAATCTTTTATGGTCTTACCGGATGATAGGACAAGAATTCATCTAGTATAGTGGGATACCCAGCGTAGAGGTAGGATCACAAGGTAAAAGTGCACCATTCCTCGTATAAGTCACTGTATAGCCATGCCGGGAGATTTTTGGGGGGCTTCGAATGCTATGTTATTTTAAATAGTTGATTAGGGTTTACCTGTATGACGAAGTATCTACATGTCAGGTTGTCCTGATAAAACTTTGTACAGAAAGACCAAAGACATTCAAGGATAGTATCTAATCGATATCCGAACTGTCTCCACATTCAAACTCTCTCAGTATCAATATATGTACTATATTGTCTTGAGTCAAACATATGCAAATCCATTATGTACTTTTGTAATCAGAGTTTCTCTCTCTCTCTCTCTCTCTCTCTCTCTCTCTCTCTCTATATATATATATATATATATATATATATATATATATATATATAGCATAATATAAGATGAAGTAATACAATAAGGTGCGAGTTCAATTTTATTAGAATTCAATGTTTAGGAAAAGTATCTTAAAGTCCTCAACTCATGAGTTTTCAAAGAAAATTCTTCTCCTCTTATATATATATATATATATATATATATATATATATATATATATATATATATATGACTACAGCCACGCTGATAAATAATAAACGACGAAACAGGTGTCCGTGTATAATTATATATATTTATATATATATATATATATATATATATATATATATATATATATTGGTACAGAAAAATTAGTACAACATTCGTACCGTCGGTTTCAAGCTTGAAACCGACGATACGAATGTTGTACTAAGTTTTCTGTACCAAAATAAATAAATATTACGCTCTTTTTAAAAATGTTTAACTTTAATTCTTAATTAATCGATCACTCTGCTGGGATTTTTCATTTTACATTACAAAGAAGTTACATATATATATATATATATATATATATATATATATATATATATTATACCACAATAATACCCATTCCGGTCTAATTCATTCTCCGAACAGGGCAGTTTTGAACAGCGTACGAAGATTAAAATTAAGATAAAATATCACTAAACCTTATGTCTAGAATCTTCATTCTTATTTTCATGAAAAGCTATTACGTAATGTTTATTCTTAAAAATGTCTAAAAGTTAAGGCTTAAGCTTAAGGGATTATAAAGGGAAATTGAAATTCAGGGCATCTTGTTTTATTTGTGTCTAATGAATATGGAGAAAATTCAATGAAAATTTGAAATGTTTGACTTTTCAACTTAGAGGTTGTCCTTAAATATTATCGCCTAAACCTATTTTTAATACTCAAAAGAAACTGAAATTTTGTCAGTATTTATAAATACATGTCTTATATCTGTTGTTAACATTTCACAACAATCGGGGGTACCTGAATTTTGACGAAGGGTGTCCACATCTTCTTTACTCCCTTTGCATAAAACTAAAATTAACTTAATATAGCTCACATTTGGAGCCTTTACCCCTCGCAACTCTGTTTCAAATTAATTAATGAGTTAATCCTGTACATACAAATATATAAACATGTGTACATGCATAATTTTTTATCAACATATATCTCAACGAATAAATACGATTATCTTTAATTATCATACCACCAAAATGCTTCAGTCTTACTTAACCCAATAAAATAACATAGTCTTTTAAATAGTGTATATATAGTAGAGAGTAAAGATAAAAAAGTTACTTGTAGGCTTAATTTGTATAACAAATTTTAAAAATTTTATCATAAATTGTGGCTTAGTGTTATTCATTTGTGATTTTGTTGTTCTATTTTCTATATATGTATGTAATATTTTTTCGATATTTACAATAGGTAATTAAAGTCATTTTATTTAAAAAATAGTAAATTACCAAAATCTTTTTTAAAGTAATATGTTCGTTAATATTCAAGGAAGGTGATTTAAATGAAAACTATTGGTATGTTTTTATTACAATAGAGTTACATTAAAGATTTGTAATGTGAGGTATACATCTAAAAAGTATACGTAGAGCTAGATTAATAGCCACCAGATGGCGTTTCTTAATATATGGCGTTATATATATATACATATATATATATATATATATATATATATATATATATAGAGAGAGAGAGAGAGAGAGAGAGAGAGAGAGAGAGAGATAAAGAGAGAGAGAGAGTTATGAACTTATACGCGCACGTATAGGTCAATGCGGTAAAGAGATACATTTTTATAAAACAAGGAAAAAAATTTACATCTCTATTTTTTTTCTCCTAAAAATGGTATAATTTATTTTTACGCTTTCCACCCTTCTGATTTTGTTCGTCACGCCCACGTTCCGGAAGAGCGCTCAAGAGCACCCATGAATTATCTCCCCTTGCCTTCCTCAAATACGCGTTAGAAAAACGAAATGTGAACATGAAAGAGAATAAAGAAAAAAAACAGCAGATTGAATATATGACTAACACGAGAAAAAATAACATGAATAACGATTATTAGTGTTCAAAAGAAAGGAAAAAAAACTGTGTGAAATGAACTTTTTCTAAAAAGAAAACTATATAAAGTATTTTTATTCTAAAATATTGGCAAAGACTTCAACGAGTCTAGAAAAAAAGGACAGAAAAAGCAAACTATGTGAGCGGCGCCTGGCGAAAAGTGCAACTCACTGTGAAACAGGAAGTCAGGCACGCGCATGCCCAAACTTCCATTGTTCTTTATAGAAAAAGGTATAATAAAATTCTAACTGCTGAAATATATTTCTCTCATTTTATTTTTAACTTAAATTTATTTTATTTATTTGTTTATTTACTTACGTATTTTATCTATTTCTGCCCTTATTAATACACTACCGGCTAAAATATCTATTCAACGGCTTTATCTAAAATGTTAAATCTTATTCATGAGGAATAAGTAAATGATAGATAAAGTTATTAGTAATAAAAATTACGGAAAAAACTATGCTTCGCCAATGTTCGCACTAATTATCATATTTTTTGATAAATTAAAAATAAAGAAATAAAGTAAAGTATTATTAATATACGGGTGTTATTATATGATATAAAATTATGCTTCGACAGTGTTCGCATTAATATTCTTCAACAGCAATATAACATATAAACAGAATATCAAATGATTTTTCAATCGGTGAAAGTAAAAAAATAAGAAAGTAAGAAAACGTCTCAAACTGGAAAGTTAAAACAAGAAAAAAAAACTAATGTATAAATCCGCATAGAAAGAAGAAACGAAAAAAAGAAAGAACATCTTTCAATATGAAAATAGCTATTTGCTTTATTCCCTCCTCCAAACACTTGGAATAGCTACGTACGGCAGTTTTTACTAGGTTGTGACACCTTACTTTTGGAACTTTGGGGATGTATAGAGCTAACCAGGAATTGCCATTAATCTTAAACCCATTCTAACCTGCCTTGGTCGAACTTATCAGTTATATACATGAGTTAAAAATATTAAAATGTTACTAGAAACAAATACTGACTCATTAGGGCACCCATTGAGACATTTGTTTGAATCAAGAAAAAGTGAGCTTTCAAAATCAGGTGAATATGGAAATAAAAAACAATATCCAAAATTAGTTTCTTTTACTATACATCGGCAAGTCGCATTTACCTTTACACGCCAATGCATCTTCTCTTTATGTATTGTTTGCCTTGACAATACGTGTGTATTTCTATTGTGTCTGAGATATTTATGTCGAATAAACGTTTTTAATTATGTTTGTGGCTTTTACCTATTTTATGTATCCTGCTTTATTGTGTCCCTGTTACGTTTGTATTTGACACACATTCTCTGTAAGACTAAATGTACATACGCACATGTAAATACAACCGTTTCTTAATCATTGTCTCAATTTCCATTCATATTCTGACCTCGTGTGTACTTAAAAAGAGACTCTAACATGTTCGTCGCTATAAGTCGTAACATTGAATAAATATTCCTGTTGTTTCACCTGTTTCGTGCAGTATATTAATATTGAATTTAATTTTAGTTTCATATCATTTGATCTGCACGGCCACTCGCGGATGGATATCCTTTAACGTGGACTATCTAACACGCCAGATTAATTATTTTGAATTATTTGTATTATTCGGACTACTGTCCTTATCTTGGATGTTATTATCACAACATCACAGCCGATGTACCCTCTGACCTTCTCTAGGTGTATCTTGTCGAACTCGGGAATGTTTAATTCGAATTTAGGAATCTGTACGGAATTTCAAAGTGTCATGTCGCAACGGATAAAAGTGCTAAGTGATAATCAGTATTAATGGCAGTTTTCTGGAGGTTAAAGGTTCAATTCTTAGTACGGCCGATACTGAGAATACAATTGCGAATTACTTAAAAGTTCTATCCACTCCTTGTTAACAGAACGAGCGCAAGCTGTCGTCATATAAAGAGTCCGTTCGAAATTCCATACATATTACCGAGTGTGTCATAAAGATTTATGAGCTTGACAAAACGAATCAAAGAAGGTTAGAGGTTATATCAGCAAAAAACGTTGTGCGAAAAACATTTTAAATGAGAACAGTAATTCGAATAATCCAAATAATACAAAGTATCAATCCTCATCTCAAAAATAGAGAAACAAAATCAGCATTTTGACACGAATATTCTATCCCTTTTATGAAGTAAACTGATCTTTCCCCTATTTTATTGACCAATATATTTCCGTTAACAACAGCTTCGTATTGAATCTGCCTTCATGTGCGCTTCAGTTTGATTCTCGATTGGTGTTTACAGAAATTATAGATTTGTTGCATTCGCGTTCACTGATTTTTACATTTCATTCGGTCAACTATTTTTTCTTACTAATTTTAGCATAGTTATTAGGATGCCTAACCTCACATAATAATACGCACTCTTCCTTTAACCCAGAACACCGTACGACAAATACAGAATACATGTAATTAGCGTCACTTTTTGTATTGCACTATGGGCTTTTATAATTACTACGCCGACTAACAATTTAACAACTAATAAAACAACAAATATCAACATCTATTTTGTATATAGACACAAATCCGATGAGGGGTGTGTCGGTTTCTTGGATCTTACAACTTCCCCAGGCAACATCCGTAAACGGATCTCACTAGTTTAAAATAATAGAGAGTTTCTGGTTTTATTTAGCTGAATTTTAATATCAATAATAATTGCAAATTTTGTTCAGATTCATCAAGAAGAAAAACGAGGCGAATTGTTAGGTTGCCGTGTTCGACATATTTAATGCCTAATGGAGTTATTTTAATAAATTTTTTATTGTTCAAGTTTTAATGCCATCACACTTCTAGTGTTAATGAAGGTTTTGTCTGTTTGGATGTTTGTTTTACGGCATTCAACACCTTTGGCTGTATGTTTTACGGCATGTCAACACTTTTGGCTGATTGGTTTACGGACTGTCAACACGTTTGGCTGTTTATTTTACTGAATGTCAACACGTTTGGCTGTTTGGTTTACGGCATGTCAACACTTTTGGCTGTTTGGTTTACGGCATGGAAACACGTTTGGCTGTTTGTTTATGGCATGCCAACACCTTTGGCTGTTTGTTTTACGGCATGTCAACACCATTGGCTGTTTGGTTTACGGCATGTCAACACCATGGCTGTTTGGTTTACGGCATGTTAACAACGTTGGTTGTTTGTTTTACGGCATGTAAACAACTTTGGCTGTTTGTTTTACGGCATGTCAACACATTTAGGTTAGTTTATGCTGAAAGCGAATGTATTTATATGAATGGTTTGCAGACCAATTTATTTTGCATGCGTACATGTTGAATATAAAAAGTCGGTGAACGACAGATTTAATTTTACCCATATATGGGATTGACAAGTATATAGAATAGACTTGAGGAATAATGGTACGTAACAGATGACTTTAGTCCCATTTTTATAAGTTGTTGCTAATATATGTTGTAGTAAGATCCTACTTGTAAGGTTGGTGAAATAAATTATCACGATTAACTGACATAGCGTTTTACTTTGTTTGCAATTCATATATAAATATATATATATATATATATATATATATATATATATATATATATATATATATATAATATTTGTTTTGTTTATTATCTATGTACGTATACGTTTTGTCCTTTATGATCGGAACTGATCAGTATAGAGATATGACTATTCACTACTGGTCATGCGATTTGAAACCCAGGATTCCGAGTATTTTTACAACTCATATCCTGACGTCTAGAACCACTCGGGCAACGCTGAATAGCGAATAAACAGTGTATAAATAAATATATATATATAGTCATTCACATACACACTGTTCGCTTTATCACAGCTCTTCGGTGCGGCTAAACCAGTTAGTGCCTCAAACCATGATTGATACTCAACCGTCGAGATGACAGTCGGCGAATCTAACCCTGCGCTATCATACGACACTGCAAGCATTGTCAAGTGCCGGGAGCTCGAATTAGTTTTATTTAATGAACTATGCCTTAAAGCTAATGACAGTTGGCGATATCCTTACAAATAAGCTCTACCAAAGAAAGGGAGCTTGATATAGTCATCCACATACATACTATTTCGCTGAATCACAGCTATTCAGTGCGGATATATATTATGATTTCCACTTCTTTACAGAAAGCCATCCCCACTAGATTACAATGCCCAGTTGTGGGCCTGCGGATGGCTTAGCAGGCCCGACTTATCTTCACAAGTTTTTCTGCAGATATAACCCACAACATCACTGGTTTCCGTTTGTATGTAGCTATATTAAACCTTTGTCTGACACTTGTCTTTATATATATATATATATATATATATATATATATATATATATATATATATATATATATATTGAAAATCAATATATATATATATCTGTATGAATGTGGATGACGATATATATATATATATATAGTCATCCATATTCATATATATATATATATATATATATATATATATAGTCATCCATATTCATATATATATATATATATATATATTAATTGTCAAAAATATTTCACTTAAATACATTTTCATGAGTGCCTCAAAGATGTTGTCAATTTTATTACTCAAAAAGCTCCAATCTGCGCATAACATCGACCCGGCTATACTTATCCTAACGTCTTCTAGAACTTGACGTGCTCTTCTACCTTTACCGTGATTTAACCCCTCGGGGTTAATACCATCAAAATGAGAAAGAAGAAGAAGAAAAAACTATAAGACAGCCTCACTTGACAAAATTGTTCTACAACGAAAGTTTGCAAAAAAATAACAAAAAATAAATAAATGATTTTTTCATTTAAATTGCATCATGTGTTGATTTTCAAAAATATTATACTTAAATACATATCCATGCGTGCCTCAAAGATGTTGCAATTATATATATATATATATATATATATATATATATATATATATATATATATATATATATATATATATATATATGAGGATAAAATACACTATATATCATAAAATATAATACCGCGTGGACAAGATGTACTAAAAAGACAAGAAGAAAAAACAAATTAAACACATAAACAACTCATAAAAAACGAGAGATTAAGCGGTTTCGTTTTGATTACCTCCTGTGTTCTATTTTTTCCTTTTGTTCTTTATATATATATATATATATATATATATATATATATATATATATATATATATATATATATATATATATATGAATTGAAAAAATACAGGTCACGACGTTAGTACTAATATTATTAGTATTATGATTAATATTATTTATAGTAGTAGTACTAGTAGTAATAGTGTTGGATAATGGCCCTGTGAGAACAGACGCATCTTGAAGTGGGCGTATGTGTTGGAGATCGTTTGGTTTGGCTTGCGCGATTTAGTGCGGGTTGACCCGTACATTCGAGTGCAGAATGGGGCTGTTCTCACAGACGCTGACAGGGTCACCACGTTGACGAGACCTCGGATCAAGGGTCAATGTGCACATGCGATAGGGGTTCTGTGACGTCACGGGCTTTTGTGTGGGGAGCAGAGTTTTGCCGGTCTGGGTTTTGGAAGCAAGCCGAACGGACGTGTTTCACTATGTAGTCTTCAACATGATTAGGGAATTAAATTCCCTAAGAGAATACAGGCAGATATTTCTTCTTTCTCCCCTCCTCGAATGGCTAAGGACTTAACATAGGAATTAACTACGATAAAGCAGTAATTTGGTCTCTCTCTCTTAACGTTGGTGAGGCATCTCCAAGCGACAGAAATCTGACGCCTGAAATAAAACAGAATTGAAAGTTTAAAAAATTGTTTGTCTCCTGAATGGGTCATGAAGCTTTTTATCGTTGCGGCGATGTTCATGGCAGTACAGAAACGAAGAAAGAATCTACGAGAAATTAAAAGGTATGCAACATATACATTTTTTGTGTTGGGAGTGACCAGTTGTTTAAGCGAGAACTGCCACGGCCCGTTCCGAGACATGTATACAAAATGAGAACTGCCCCGGCCCATTCCGGGACGGCTATACAACAGTTGTAGTAGTATACTGAGGCTGAAATAATCAATTTTTCTTTAGTTTTTTCCTATATATTTAAATTGCGCAAAATTCAAGCTAAACAATTCCTCAGTTTGGGGATTTAGTAATGCTTTAAAATACGTGTATTTTAATTGTTTTTATTAGCCGTAATTTGCAATCAACTCATTAAGTAAAACATCTCTTACTAAGATTCTATCTTTCATTCTCACTTTCTTTTGCGCTGTCTTTATTAACAGTTGAAGGTAATATAGAAAAGACAGTCTAAAGAAATTGGAATTGTCTATCATAAAAAGGGGATATCAGCAGCAGTAGTACTATTAGTTAACTCGTAGCTGTAAAGAGAGAGATAACGAGAGGGGTAAGGGCATTTCATCGGTTGGCAAGTAATAATTATGGGAGATAATAACATGAATATTTCAAGGGAAATAACTCGTGAATATTCTAAATCAACTAATTAATAACATTGTTTTGGTGGTTAGATATTTTATATGGATTTGTTTTCAAAACTTACACTGATGAGATGAACAGTTTTAATTTAAAGCATGATAAGTTTTTAAAAATAAATCGATGCTACATATTTTTTAATTGTCTTCCATAATATTTCTACACCCAAACAAACTATTTTCGGCATAATCACGTTGAAAGATCGCTCCCCGTTAGATCAGCGTAGTTAAGTGACGTTGAGCCTGTCCAGAACTACATTGCTGACCATTTGGGAATACTATGTGATGTATGTGCTCCCCGCTTATCTCGGCATTGTTTCCAGTTGTCACTAGAATCAAACAATGCCGATTCAAAGAGGTGTGGTATTATGTAACCATTACTTCACAATTACACGCGCACCCACCCTTACATGGTGTATCCCTTGTCTCTCAAGCCTGAACGGAGGCCATGACATTCCATACCTAGACAAAATAGACTGTGTTAAATATTTGAAGATAGGAAGAACTCAAAGCATAAAACCTTTACAAAAATGAAGAGATTATTAATTATAGAACCCCAAGAGGGTTTCTATGCCATAAAACACACCAACCAATACATTTGTTAAGTAGTTTCATTGTATGTGTGAAAGAACTGCTCTATATTTGATGACATTCGTCCACAATTCGTTCCTGTATGAATCCTCTTAATATATAATTCGGCAGGTGCACTATCCTGTCACTTGAATCTCCTCCACTCGCGTTTCCAATTTCACTGGTGTCCCTCTTGCTTCAACTCTGTAACCCTTGTCACATTGATTCAACGTAGCGAGTCTTAGTAATTTATTTCGCTATTACCACAGGAAGGACTCTGATTAACTTTCCCGTTCGGTTCACATCATTTCTGTCATCTCGCTTGACTAGAAACTCACAGTGTCTTCATCCGATGGTGGCTGCGGTTCCACGAATGACGATGTAGTGCTAAAAACACACCCTTTCTTTCTCGAATTGACACATTTCGGAACTCCCATTCGTTTCATTGTTTCGTTTTCTAATATTCTGAATTCTTTCAAGTCGAAACAGAATACAACTCATTTCGCCTTCATTTCACTTACTTGCTGGTCCTTGTTAGATACATTTTAATCTACTTACCTATATACATAAAAGTCAATGTTTGTTTGTGTGTTAAGCAAATCAATATATTAACAGTTTTAACATGCAAATAAGTATCAATAAGAGTTATATTTGTCACAGAATCTAAAAACAAAATTCCATTCAGTTCCATTTGGAGTCACTCAGGGCAATTATCAGTTAGAAATTTGCCGTTTTTCAGCTGTCTGCAAAAGTAGTGTTCTTTAAGAACACCGCTGCGCTAACAGTTTTTTATTACTTGACTTCATATTGCTAATTTATTTTCAACTTTTCTTTCAAAGTAAAAATTATAGGCATGACTATATTTGAAATTATTTTTCTCAATTAATCTCCGATAAGCCATATATCTCCATATATCTCCACATCTCCAATGCCTGTTTACCGCTGGTAAAAATGAAAACAAATGATAAAACAGATAAAACCGAAATTAAATAAAATGCAATATCATTTATGTTGATATCCCTTTGTATTTTTTCTCAAAAAATAATAACATCGAGGAGGCGTATATGTAATTATTTATATAACCTTGTTTTTAAAAGCTGCATGAATTGCTTTTGGCTAGGATCAAAATATAGTATCTGTTCTGTCCTCGGTCAATGAAAGAGACATTTTTCTAGATTGAGACACTTTTAATGTATGTCCTAATCCAGAGTGCCCTTTTGTGAGCTGTATTTTTCGCACAGTAAAATCGAACAAATACTCATGGAATCCAAGCACACATGTATAACCAGCGATTTTAGAGACATGTTTTTCAGCGGCACCAGAATTCTGGTTCGGGTACAATCTTGGTGTCACAGCGATTCGCTCCCGCTGAATATTTGTATATTTTTGAGTAAATTTTTTAAACGAAATTCGCAGAAAAGAACATTTGTCAACCACTTGTATGTCCTTTCACAAAGATAACAATCAAAATATAATGATACTTAACTTTATGTCTAGAATCTTTATTCCAATTTTGATGATTACATGATTTTAATTCTAGAAAATGTCTTAAATTAAAGGCTTATTTAAGGGTGCCCAAAAAGAAATTGAAATCCATGGGATCATACTTAATTGGTGTCTAATGTCTATGGATCAAATTTAATTTTCAATTTTCTAAAGTGAAGGTTGTGACGATATTATGCACCCGATAACTCTTCGAAACACTTCAAAGAAACTGCAATGTTAGGAATATTTTTTAATTAATGTGGTGAATATTTTATGAAAATAAGAAATATCTGAATTTTCACGATGTGTATTGTGTCTGTTTTTGATTTGTTTATTTATTTTTTAAATTATATATCAATAATCATCCACAGACAGACTGTTTCGCGATATCACAGCTTTTCAGTGCGGCTAGACAAGCAACTGTCTCAAGCCAGGATCGACACTCGACCGTTTAGACGCTTAAAACTATAAAGATTGGCTGCAACTAAGGTAGGTGAAATCACACTGATAAACATTGTCAAATACTGGAAGGTCCATTTGTTTACACAAAGAGCATTGCGTCTATTCGCGAGTGATAGTTTGTTATTTTACTTACTAATATATATATATATATATATATATATATATATATATATATATATATATAGAGAGAGAGAGAGAGAGATTTGGGAAAGTTTATTTTTTAAGCATCTTTAGAATTTTAAATATGAGGAAAGAGGCAAAATGCCTTTAAAAAACATGTGTTAAATGCAGATATTTTTTATTAAAATCAAATAAAAATTTAAAAAATGTTTTTTCTTCTTCATCTTGATTTTTTTATCTAATATTTCGCTTGATATAACAAGCCTCGTCAGAGCTTTAGACAAATAAAAGATATTAACCCTGTTTTTTTTCGTAATACTCCTTCCTGGTCTTCTGGAAATGATACAGTATATATATATATATATATATATATATATATATATATATATATATATATATATATATATATATATTACTATATATGTATTACTATTTCATGTATCCACAAGCATTTTCATGATGAGATATAATTTTTTATGTATCAATTTTCAGTATTTACTTCAACAGTGCTCGATACGTAAGTAGAGCTAGGTAGTAAGTTATGAAAATATATTTATGGCAATTAAGTTACACAGAGGCTCCCGCGTTTCATTCCCGGGGGAGAATCTTCAGGCTAAAATGCATGGAGTTAGTTTTGCCGGGTGTTTTTATATACACGATTAGCTACTTAACCAATCAGATTCTTTGTTGTTCTCTTAGCCAATCGTTGGGCTTCTCACGAACAAAGGTCCGGTTAGTTTTATTTCGTATTTCCTATTCTATTGTTCTGTTTTCTAAAGAGTGGACTATCCCTGTACTTTTGTTGTTTCAATATAATGTCTGACCTTATTTTAACACGTAGTTCCTTGTATTTCTATCGTAGGTTTACGTTTTTAAGTTTGTAGGCTTTAGTTGTTTGTTTTTTACTTATTTGTTTGTTTATTTATTTATTTATTTATTGTAAGCCTAAGGTAAATTTTATTCTATGCAGGCATCTGTTTGCTATCTCACTTCTACAGTTTAATAGATTTTGGGGGTTTTTAAAGTTTAGGATTTCAAATTTCTCATTCAGACACGGGTCATTTAAAGTTCTACATGTACTAGCCTATCGTAATATTTGCCATTCAATTGTTGGTGAGCGTCCATTTTCTTTACGCTCCCAATAGTGGTTTGCTAGTGCTGTTTCTCCTCATTGCTAACCTTTTTATTTCTATTCGGGTGATTACTATTAGGGTTTTGGTTATTGCTATTTGTAGTGTTTATAATTTTGTTTTTCTTAGTGTTATTTTTGCTATATTTGTCACCACCTGTTCTGTTTGCGCAATAACTACCAGAAATGTTCTTGGATATAGGTAAGTTGCAAAGAGAAATCCAAAACTATCGGAATCGTTTCTTTCTCCTACATTGGTTGCTATACGAAAGTTTGAGATACCAATTCATCGATTTTTTTATACTTACCGATTCGAGGATAAGGGGATGATTAGACAGTACTATGAGATGATTGAAAACGATGTGAGAAATCAGACAAATTTGATTACTTAAGAGGACGTTGGACTTGAAGTTAACCATGTTGCAGTCTGCAGGGAAGAAGCTCTGTTAATAGAAATTTCGTTTTGCTTTTCATATACAGAGGAAGAAATGCGACTTCTTTGCAGATGTGGTAGGAAAAAGAGTTCTTGCTGTGAATATTTTAAATTGGGTAATCAGAGATTGTAGCTCAATCGACACCTACCATGGAAATAAAGACAGATTAGATCAAGACGAACATCTTCTATGAGAAAGTGGTTGTAGGGAAAAGAAGAGATCATCTCCCACTAGATTGTGAAGTCGATTATTTACTCTAAGCAACATTGAGCAACATTAAGCAACATTAACCAACATTGAGCAACATTAAGCAACATTGAGCTTGGTAAGTACATAACTGGTTGCTATCTTGTTAAGCTTTTTATGTCCTGGTGCGGGCTGAGCCGGCTTCTGGGAGATATTAAACTGAAAAGCGGTCCCCTGTCGCATGTATATCGAGGTCAAGGAAGATTATTTTGAAGGTGTTTCTTTTTTTCACGTTTTGCAGGGAAGTGTCGTCGTCGTCCTCTCACATTCCCAAATAGTCATCCATCTGGTAGTGACTCGGTTCAACGTTGCTTATCTGAGGTCATCAAACGAAAACCGATGTACCAACGTGATTATACCCTATATCATACTTCTTATATACCGCAGATGCAAACGTAAGCGCAGATAAAATCATGGGGTTATCTTCTCTTCTCTGTTTTCACGCTTAGTTCTTGAACATTATTAAAGTTTATATAACTTGATTATTATACATGCAAGACATATGAATCTTTGTAACATGATCATTATTTATATACTTGATAGGATGTGTAAGTTCAGATTCAACTTCTTCGTTTTATTAATTGTAAAATCGTATTTTATTAATAAGCTCGAAAAAAAAAACAATTGCTTTGGCAGAGTTGAACGTCGATTTAGCAATCTAGTGAGTGAAATCCCTTTTCTTTCTTACGGCCTCTTTCACACAGAAGCTAGTGTTGCTCCACTTTATCGTTACTTTCATGAAAGAAGCTAGTGTTGCTCCACTTTATCGTTACTTTCATGAAAGAAGCTAGTGTTGCTTCACTTTATCGTTACTTTCATGAAAGAAGCTAGTGTTGCTCCACTTTATCGTTACTTTCATGAAAGAAGCTAGTGTTGCTCCACTTTATCGTTACTTTCATGAAAGAAGCTAGTGTTGCTTCACTTTATCGTTACTTTCATGAAAGAAGCTAGTGTTGCTTCACTTTATCGTTACTTTCATGAAAGAAGCTAGTGTTGCTCCACTTTATCGTTACTTTCATGAAAGAAGCTAGTGTTGCTCCACTTTATCGTTACTTTCATGAAAGAAGCTAGTGTTGCTTCACTTTATCGTTACTTTCATGAAAGAAGCTAGTGTTGCTTCACTTTATCGTTACTTTCATGAAAGAAGCTAGTGTTGCTTCACTTTATCGTTACTTTCATGAAAGAAGCTAGTGTTGCTCCACTTTATCGTTACTTTCATGAAAGAAGCTAGTGTTGCTTCACTTTATCGTTACTTTCATGAAAGAAGCTAGTGTTGCTTCACTTTATCGTTACTTTCATGAAAGAAGCTAGTGTTGCTCCACTTTATCGTTACTTTCATGAAAGAAGCTAGTGTTGCTCCACTTTATCGTTACTTTCATGAAAGAAGCTAGTGTTGCTTCACTTTATCGTTACTTTCATGAAAGAAGCTAGTGTTGCTTCACTTTATCGTTACTTTCATGAAAGAAGCTAGTGTTGCTCCACTTTATCGTTACTTTCATGAAAGAAGCTAGTGTTGCTTCAAGTTATCGTTACTTTCATGAAAGAAGCTAGTGTTGCTCCACTTTATCGTTACTTTCATGAAAGATTTTCGACTGGACCCCAATTTCTGGTTCATCCTTGTAAGGAATTCACAACAAAATCTCGTCTTCTACCAAAGCTGAAAAGAACTCTCCCTTATGCCTCAGTGCGTCTAGTGTCAAACGTAATTTCCATGAACAGAGTTAATTTCCAAGAACGTTCTGTCTGTGGAAACCATTACCATTAGACTGCTTCTATGCCGACTACAACAAGGTTGTCTTCAAATCAAATATTTACAAATGCGTTTCATATACCGCCCCATCAATAATCAAACTTGTTTATTTCATTCATCATTTTCAATCCTCTCATTATATTCTTTATCATTTAGCTGACAATCCATCCATCTCATGAACACAAATATACGAGTGGCTTTTGGCCTTGATAAGCAGTGACTCATTAGTAAACAAATGAACATTTTGTCTGAGTAAAGTCTATGAGTAATTCAGGTTACAGAAAAAGAGAAAATTGGGCTTTTGGCGATAACTTCCTTTCCATTAAGCGTAGAGGTTCGCTACTTGAGCCATATTGAAGCCTCCTATCTTACAGGACAGTCACCATGAAAAGTTCGCCCAAAGTTGAAATTTTGACGGATATCAACTTCGGATTTTTTAAAATTTGATGTATGGATTTGATGCGCTTTAGTAACAGTAACTACCACGCAGAATCGCACCCTTATCAAATAAATAGTTTTTGAGTTATAAGTGCCTATAGCATAACTGGGAATACTTCATGCAATCATGAAAAGTAAAGCTCAGGTAAGAATTTAGCTCATCCTTACGTTGTCAGATAGAAGTATGCAGTCTCATGACTGACTTATGTTATTATTGTTAGAAGGATAATGTTGTTTGCCTGCTGGACTAATTGTTAATTAAACTTTTTGGCCACGAACCAGATCGTCATGTATCAAGAACAGGCGGAAGCACAAGACCATGAAAAAGCATACAAACGAACGAATGAAAAAAAAAAACACAATAGAGAGAAGGATATTCAGTGGAGTTTCTCTTCTAATGCTAATGGGGTTACTTCGTCAGATTAAAGGAACCATGAATATTGTGTTGCATTAAAATGGTACAAAATAATGTTTTTCAAGGTATGCGCAAAATGCCTGGATCAGTAACTTATGAATGAAATTGCAGTATAAAATAGGAAATAAATACATACGGAGTTCATTTTCACTATTATTTCTTTAGATTCAATTATATATATATATATATATATATATATATATATATATATATATATATATATATATTATTATTATTATTATTATTATTATTATTATTATTTCATGTATCCATAGAATATATATATATATATATATATATATATATATATATATATATATATATATATATATATATATATGGATTGTGTGTATTTAGGCAGGATTCTTTCATTTGAGCAAACATTGTCAAAAATACCCTGCCGTCTCACCATGCATCTTGTTAAATCTAGCTTAATTCACCAACATATACAAACACATAACGGCCCCCTATTATTTAAGATAAATTTTGGTTAATAACACGGAAAGTAATACATACGGAAACCAATTTACAAAAAAAAAACTCGATGCTATCTTTATTAAAATCCTTCAACTTACCATTAATAACATTACGTATGAAATTTATAAAAGCATTTTAAAATGCTTAACGTAACACAATTTTATGCTGTGACGCTAATTCTGGCGTCCATGAATTTGAATTGTAAACGACTATCCTGGAAATAGCGAGTCCGTTCTTTTGAGTCAGACTGACTGCATGTGCGCATTTTTGCTGCCTTTCAGAATTATCTTTTTTCTGTAGCTTTTTGTTCATTTCTGTTTGTCGTCTGAATATGACTCGACGAAGAATCGAAAACAAACACACATTATTTTTTTTTCAACAGAAAAATATCATTAGAAAAAGAAAAAGAAATAACAAAAGGTAAAAGCAAGCAGTAGAATTCGGTTATTTTTAACAATGTTTGCTTATATATATATATATATATATATATATATATATATATATATATATATATATACATATATACATATATATATATATATACATATATATATATATATATATATACATATATATATATATAAACAATCAAGTGGAAATATATAAATTTCTATATATTTTTAAATTGTATTTCTTATTTGTTGACGTAAAGGAATACAAAATGTCTTTAAAAATCTTTTTTTAGAACAGAATGTTCTGCTGTTTCCTTCGTCTTTCCTCAGTGTATTAAGGTGTGTGTATGTGTATACAGTGAGTTGTGGTAGCAGGGGAAAAAGATTATAGCCAATGAGATTAAGAAATGTTTACACGTGACTCGTATATACCCATCATCGTATCTTCCTACTCAAGGAGGTCAGTAACGTGGGTGGCGTCATGGACGTTTTCAAAAACATAAGTGGATTACAGGCTAGTATATATATATATATATATATATATATATATATATATATATATACTAGCAGGAAGACCCGACGTGGCTTGGCATTGGATAAAGATCACTACTATGTACCTTTTCACTGTGTTCATGAAATCATATTATTTTATTAGTTTTTACTAACCCCTGTCGTGACTTTCGTTAATAAGGCCTCTTTACTAAGTCCGGTTTATGTTCTGACGTCACCGTGGTTGATTGATGATAAGAAGATAAACAAGATGTTCCGAAGAGAAAGATAAATACACGCCATACACGGACATATGCCTGTGGGCATTTCTTTCTGAAAGTAATTGTTTTGTTGAAAAGAATACCGATGACTTTGGTCATGTCGTTTTCATGGTGGGAAATCTCATGCTGATTTAAATGTCAAACTATTAAAAAACACTTATCAATTAAGATGGTTGACAAACCTGTCTTGATAGAAAAGGCTTAAATAAAAAAATACTTGCTTTTCTTAAAAAGTGGAAATACATTTGATCTAAGAACAAGTTTGTATAACATTAAACGTTGTGTTTGTCCTGATACAAATAAACGGTTATGCTTATCCGTCGTCTGGCATAAAATAATTGCAACTAGAAGTTCGGTTCAAACTTGTTTTGTTCGTGTCAAAACATTCTTTATGTGTGTAAGAAAGTTCTAAAACAGTTCAAATATGTTTGGTGCTAGAAAAATAACGATTTAAACATTCAATTAACGTTCTGAACACTTTAAAATAATTGTATTTCATGACAAGAAATACAATTTAAAACGAGATTGACAAAAAATAACTTTGTTTATCTATTTATTTCCATATAGTTTTGCATTTTTATAACATTTACACAATTAATGATTTAATCAGTTTTAATTTTTTATCGTTTTCATATTTTATATTATTTATCGTTTGTTATTTTGTTTGTTTATTTAATTACTGTGGGCTGTCTATTCTTTATGAAAAGGTTGGGAGGATCTTAATAACCGTTATTCTTTGTGTTTGTTGTCTCACTTATAACTTTCAATGAATTGCTACATATATATACTTATTTTTTATAATTCTGAACACAAATAATGTTATATATATATTCTTTGTATTTATAAAATGAATAAAATCATTATAACAAAGCTGCATAACATAACATTAGAATCGTATTTACAGTAAATAACTTAGGATTGTTATCTAAAAGAGAATAAACAAGTTTTATTAAATTTAAGTTGTATATAAAAAAATCTGGTTTAATTAATACCTTCGTTCAACTGTCGTATTATGTAAAAAATACACCAACATATTTCCATTGAAAAACGTCTATTTAAGAAAGCGTTATTTTACATACATTGTAACCAATAATATTTGCAACACAAAAATAATAGGGTTATATAATTGTAACTTAAACAAATTATAATTTTCATGGCTTGACTTTGCAGGTTTTTATTTTAATAACATTTGTAAATAAAATTGTTTTAGATTGTTCACAATTAAGATAAACAACAACTTTTAGTCTTTAAAATCCATGAAATAACGTGATGTTTATTTACTTAAATGAAGCAATAACACACAACTTAACTATTTTTTTTCAAAATATGATCTAAGGTTAAGATCGGAGTTTAACTCTGCCTTATGAGATCTCAGTTTATAACAGCTGTTGATCGATAACATCGACATGCGAGAGTTGCAGATTTTGTACATGTCTGTGTAAATAAAAATGTTCATATATAAGTTAGTTATGAGAATAAAAATTGGGTAGAATATAATATCTATAAACTCATCAATAGTTCAAAACGACGGATTTACATAAGAAACTTATTTTATTATTCCTTCTTTAAATCATGTCTTTTCAAAGATGTAACCTTATTGTCAGATGGAATTCTAACAAATTAGTTGGTAAAATAAAGTTTACCATGATGTCAACATTTGAATAGGTATGAAATTATAAAAGAAAACAAGGAAATGTAAAGGAAGTAGGCAAAAATGCACCGTTGAAGATGCATGAAAGGTTCGTAAGATTAAATTCGAAGATTCTGGTGTATAGTAAGATCCAGGTTCCGTGCATGGCATGAGTTTAGGTGTCCAGAGTTGTAGAGAAATTCGATTCTTAGAGGTATAGATGAAACATGTAGAGATACAAATTCTGTTTCCAGTAGTAGAAGAAAGGTTTCAGAAACATGTCACGAAAACATCCGTCCTGATGAAGATTGCGCCGATTTGGAAATATTCAAAAACTTCCTGGGCAAGGTCAGTTTTTAACGTAAACCAGCCAATAGTTGAAAGTAATATAGAATATATATATATATATATATATATATATATATATATATATATATATATATATATATATATATATATGTGTGTGTGTGTGTGTGTGTGTGTGTGTGTGTGTGTACAGTAACTTGAGACAAATAAATTTATAACATTATCTTTTTCAGTTCCAAGAATTCAATATCAACAATGATTAGCCGTACAATCGTTTCCAAGACGATTAAGAATTTGTATTCTTTTATTTTTTACTTATTAATTATATGTTGCTTCGTCAGCGCCTTTTACAAAAGATCACAAATAGAAGCCAGCGCAAAGACAGCAACATTTTCTTATTTTATAAAATATATACCAAACTTATTACTGGCAAAAAAAAATACATTTACATACATTGATAATACTTCTACTAACTCGCTTGTGCCTTCATAGTGGTATGCTCTCCATCTAATATTTATCACAAAAGGTGTTGATGCTTCCCATGAATATATATATATATATGTATATATGTATATATATATATATATATATATGTATATATATATATATATGTATATATATATATATATATATATATATATATATATATATATATATATATATGTAAAGGAGTAAGGCTTCCAACATTTGTAAAATGTTTTTTTCAACATTTATTTATTATTTTGTTGTTTTATCATTTCATGATTTTAAAAATTTATAAAATGATAAAACAACAAAATAATAAATAAATGTTGTAAAACACATTTTACAAATGTTGTTAGCCTTACTCCTTTAAATATATAGTTTTCACTTGTTGGATCTGCACTAATACTGCACTAGCCTCTTTGCTATATATATATATATATATATATATATATATATATATATATATATATATATATATATATTGGAATTTAATTATGTGCGGACACGTGTTTCGTCGTTTTCGACTCATCAGCATGTCTTAACCTAGCTTATGATTCGTAAACGACAAAGCAATTTTACGTGGATAATTACATTTTAGAAAATATATATGTCGCTCTTCATCTGGGGGTATTACATCGAAAATTATTCTATACTAGCATTAAGGTAACATAAAATGCTCCTTTGTTTGAATAATAACATTTATTCAAATGTATCGCAAATAAAATAAACTAATAAATGATCACTCTCTCTGCTCTCTTCTCTCCCTCTCTGTCTGTCTGTCTGTCTGTCTGTCTGTATCTCTCTCTCTCTCTCTATATATATATATATATATATATATACATATATATATATATGTATATAGACATATATATGTGTGTATGCCTGCCTGTCTGTATGTATGTGTGTATGTGTGTGTGTGTATTGATGCGTACTTATTTTAAATGACACTCATTTGCGTCGCAATTTATTCCCTCCTGATTTTGATTCTTCTATTGTATTAGCCACAGCAAAATCAATGGTCAGTGCGTGAATGGTCCAGTCATGCGTTCGTGCCCGATAACCAATAATCCGTGACCCCAAGGGGCTTGTAATCACGATTATCACGCGACACACGCCTGAGCATGATGACGAACTGTCATGGTTGGCAGACGATCCACTTGGAAAAAGATGAGCAACTAAACACAGCATGCAACAAATTAAATAGATTTAGAAAACATGTTGATACTTGTTTTCAGCCTCGGCAACTCGCCAATCATTCAAGTTGTTTGTTATACGATTCTTTAATATCCACATTTGTCAATTCAATTAGCATAATGTCTACTGGTATCGACTCGGCAGGTCGTGTTCAATTCTCCTCGTCGCTATAGACCTGTCTTGAAAAACCGCTTTCATAAAACCGCTTTCATAAAACCGGTTTCCATATGATTTTAATGTTTGTAGTTTCCGCTTTCCCTGGAATATTTCTCTATGTTTTCCTTCGAAGAAATGTCGTTGTAACTGCAGTCTTGGTTACACTGTTGTCACCTGGTCTTTTGGCCGGGATCAAAGTGTAGTATCTGTTCCGATGGATACTGCACGAGATTGGTCATGTGCAGTTCTAGGAGGTCCACCCTCCCAGGCTTTGCCTCTCCTCTTTGGGGAGGAGTAAGTTTATTGCTTCCTGCCTGAGGCGCCCCTACCGGGGAATGCCGACGGGGCCGCCCAGGCAATTTTTAAATGGCCGGATTGCTCACCTTCTCGGGCGCTGGCTTTTCAAATCCCACTTTCCCGACTCTGTGTCACATCTTACCTTGTGGGAGGAGATAAATAAAATTAGCGTTGTATATATAAACTTTTTATGTAGACTCATACCTCGACAAAATATAATGTCGTAGACCGCAACAGTGTATAAATTTAAATACCATCGACTTCTCTGTATAAATTTAAATACCATCGACTCAATTTCTCTATATTTGTAATGGTGCACAAATGAAAATAATTCCTCAATTTAATACTTTTTACAATAAAAAATAATTTTAGAATTCCTCATGATTTGTTCTACCATTGCATCATTGAATTCATTCTATTTCTAAGCTGTTCTGAGGATGTGAATATGCACAAATCGGATCACATTTTTACGTTTTAAAACTTTGCGAACCCTGTGTTAGAAACTGTTGAATGAAATTCATTCTTTTAGATTTTTAGGATCTGAAGGTTAGGACCGGTTCCATTGTGGGAGAATTTTACTATAAGCTTGAATGACACAATGATGCCCCTCCCACCGGAAACTTTGAAAACAATACATTTTTCCGATATTTTTTGCGATAATTTAAAAGTTTGTCATCTAATCAATTTGAATTTATAAAAAACAGAAAAAAATCAGTTTCCGAGCAGGTTTGAGAATTATCGGGTTTCGGAAAACCCTACTGTGAACCCATCTAGTGTTTTCCCCAGTTACTGGGTGAAGCCTTGCGGATGAAACTATTTTCGATCGTTATTTTGAGCAAGTTTGGTGACAATTGGCCCAGCAACGCAGACGCTAGCCTGAATTTAAACTTAACTCTCCTGATAAAATAAGTTTGCTGATAAAAAGAGATAAATTGTAGAAGCCATAACGTTGTTTAATTGTGTTAGAATTTATAATGAGTGCCCATTCAAAAGTCCTCGTCGATATTTATTTTAAATGAATTTTATGATTCTAGCGTTCCCAAAATTAAAAAATACTCGCGTTGTAATGCATATATATATATATATATATATATATATATATATATATATATATATATATATATATATATATATATATTGAAAATTTAAGAAAAGGGAACATAAATATAATTTATCGCACGCCATACTCGGGATAATTGACTTGAAAGAATAGCTGTTAGAATATTATTTTACATATCGTTTCTAACACCTTGACGCATTTTTTCGGAACATACGGTGGATAACTCGGGGTTAATATCAGTAAAATGAAGAGGAAAAAATAATTATAGCTTCTGAAAAAGAGGTTTTCATCTAAATTGTCAGCTAAAAAAAAATTATTTTATCTTTTTAAATTGCACCATTTTATTTTTCAAATTCTAACATACATATATTCAGACCCACGCTGCTTCAAATTTCTTATCAATTTTTATATTCAAAAGGCACCAAACTAGCGCATCAACATCGACCGGACTATACTCTAATTTTAACTATCGTCTCTAACAACTTGACGTGTTTTTCGGACTCTGTAGGGGATCTGAAGAAGAAAAAAAATCACGATTCTGAAAAAATATGTATTTATCGAAACTCTCAGAAAAAATGATTTTATCATTTAAAACTGCACCATTTTTTATTTCAATATATATATATATATATATATATATATATATATATATTCGTTTTAAATATAATAAACGGAGTCATAGCGAACGAAGCACTATTACAATAAGAAAAAAAGGACGAAATATTAAATATTTAATCGTCGATTAAAAACTTTTAAAATGAATAAAAAGATCGACTAAAATTAACAAGATAAAAGCTAAGTCCCTAGGTACCTTTCGGCCGACACATTGTCAAGAGAAAACGTCGGCAAATATCGTTTAAAAACGGGGTAAAGAATAACGTTGGGAGGAAGAAAAAAAACAAAGAAAAAAAAGGTAGATTGAATAATGCCATTAAACTGCAAAGAATAAATGGACATAATAGGCAAAGTATTTTTTTTTTAGAAGTCTCTAAATAGATCTAATTTGTGAGACAACTCTTTTTGCCAACAGAGCGATGGTTTTCGCATTGTAACACTAACTGCCTCCAACACTTTGAGATGGTGTTTGGAACGGGCCTTGTGTAGAATGCGAAAACATCCATCGGAGTACGTCTCACCGCACTTTTTGTTGTCATACAGGTGCTGTCCAATGGATGACTCGTGGACTTGTGAGCGCTCGGATGTGCTCTGCAAACGCCCGGATGTTCTTTGAAAAGACCCGGACGTGTCCGTCAATGTACTCCTCTCTACGATTATTAAATTTTGTACCACTAAAAATGTGTTCATATATATATATATATATATATATATATATTAATTTTATACGTTCAAAAAGTAGTCCATATACACGTGTTTCTGGATCAGCCGTCATCAGCATGGCTAACTTGGACAAGGATCAAACGTTCGATATTGATGTCTATAGTCTGGCATTTTACCTCCGGACCATGACGCCTTGCTTGGAAATATGTACAGTTTTTATCACCTAAATATTCGGTGTATTTTATGTAATTGTTTTCATTGATGATGGTAGCGTTTGTTACATTGCTATTTCATTATTTTTTTATCATGTGAGCCGGAAACACGTGTCCATTGATTACTTTTATGTAGTATAAAATTTATAAAAATATATATATTAACGAAAAATACGTCATATGAAGTTAGCGCGACTAATAATGCAATCTTCTGTATTAATCTGCATCCCTTAGGAAGTGAACAATGAGATAAATGAAAATAGCAAAGTGACAAACGCGACCATTACCAAAAAAAGCTATTAGATAACATAAATTATATATATATATATATATATATATATATATATATATATATATATATATATATATATATATATATATATATATATTAGTTTGAAAAGTCACACAATGGAAACGTTGATGAAATGGCAATAATAAGGAGAATATTTTATTTAAATATTTAGAAAACCTGGACAACGCAGATTATTTGTTTTTTAAAATGAATTATTTATTTACTTTAAAAACTTTTCTTTTTCTTTTAAACTTGGGTACTTTCGGTAATAAATACACTTGTCAGAAGTATAAGCATATTTTTTCTCTTCTTTTTTTCCCCTATCGCAGTCCAGTTGAAATTCGTCTGGATGTTATCGACGACCGATGTTTATGTGGCTCTGTGTGTAGCACGCGGTTACGTGAATAAGGTAAAGTCACACATTAGAAAACGTTGCTGAAATGGCAATAATAAAGAGAATTTTTTTTAATATTTAGAAAACCATGACAACGCAGATTATTTGTTTTTTAAAATGAATTATTTATTTACTTTAAAAACTTTTCTTTTTTTTACGTACCTTTTTATATTATTTTTAAGTGTTTGTTATCGATCTTTTATCGCTGTAATATGAACACTGAAAACAAGAGAGGAAAGCACATATCTAAAACATTTTACAAGATTAACCTTTCTATGCATAAAATAGGGTTAAATCAGTATTCCCCGTTGAAACATTGTGAGTGAAAAGAAGTATGTATAATTTAAATAAATGTAGAAAACATTTTCATGTTTTAAATCCTGTTTGGGGAGTTTTATACATTGATGAAGCCTCTTCCTGAAAATCAGTGATACTTCGTATATCGTGAAAATACAACTTCCGGTTATGGGCGGGAACAAATTTTTGGTAATGGAAAGTTTTTTTAAGGAAATGTGTAATGTTTATTTCAATAACTAACGTTTCCATGGTGTTGAATTGAGAGCTCTAGTCGTACACTATTGAAGTACAACATAAAGCTTTGTGTAAACTAATTTATGGTTTCGTTGGGTGGAATGAAATCCAATAGAATAGTATTTCGATTGATCACAACAATCCAGAGTCATATTAATTTTAATTTTTAATGAATAAATAATAAAAGGAGAAAGAATAATGCTTGCAACGGTAAAGCAATGGCGATTGATTTATTCGAACTATAGAAGCGAGGAATGAAATACTAACGCGTCCTCATACATGTGTGCCTAATGGCCTCCTCTCCCGTCTAGAAGCTCACAAACATTTATGAATTGTTTGCGTACTGTTCATCTGGGGTTGTTCAATATTTCTTTGTACTCGCATCACCCATAAAATAGATGGCCTCAGCAAAAAGGAAGGAGAGGAGGCCGAGGAGCAGGTGCGGAGGGGGGCGGGGGCTGGCTCCATAAACAACTCGTGAGTCAACAAGGACGGACCCGTTCCACTCCCCACGTCATCCTCCGCAGTGTTTTCCCCTTCGGTTCCCAAGGGTAGATCGATTCAAATCAAGCGATTCAATTCTGCTGCCGATAGCAATTGATGGAAATCTGCAAACAAACACAAAAGCATAAATGGAGAAACGACAAACCCAATGAAGAAATATCAATGACAAAGAAACACGCGCACAAAAATATATAGCGCGTACATTATATATATATATATATATATATATATATATATATATATATATATATATATGTGTGTGTGTGTGTGTGTGTGTGTGTGTGTGTGAAGTTAGGTTTGTGTATATGTTTATATATTCCTTATTTCTATATAGTAACTCTTAACCTAGTTAACGCTCATTATCAATTTTAGAACACATCTACTGGGCGTAAGGGTAGGTAATATGGGCTATATTTAGTTTAATTTTGTTCTATGTAAAAGAGACAAAGCCGAACTGGAAACTATTCGTGAAAATTAAGATACCTCCTATCGTTATAAAATAATAACTATAGGCATTAGACATCATTTAATAAATATTTGCTGAATTTGAATTTCATTTGAGTATTTTAAAAGTTTTTAGTGGATCTAATATTGGCACAACCCACTATTTGAAAATTCAAATATTTTAGATTTGAATTGAAATTTTATCCATATTCATGTGACACCAAGTAAGCTATGTTCCGCTAATTTTCATTTATTTTTAAGACCAATTAAGGTTAATACTTACATTTTAGACATTTTCTAGAAGACATTATCTAACTAGAGTAAAGATTATAGATATAAGGTTTATTAGCATTACATCTTGATTTAGATCTTTATAATAGGACATCAAAGAAGAGAAAAACTGTTCTGTTCGGAGAATTAATTCCATATGTCCTAGTAAGTATATATATATATATATATATATATATATATATATATATATATATATATATATATATATAAACAATATTATAGTCTTACGTCAATGAACCAACGTTTCAATGCGTATTACCACATCTTGTCAAAGGTAGAGTTAAAATAAATTAAAAATCAAATGTGAGAAATTCGTCCCGCTTTGGAGGATCTCAAATATATATATATATATATATATATATATATATATATATATATATATATATATATATAGAGAGAGAGAGAGAGAGAGAGAGAGAGAGAGAGAAAGAGAGAGCGAGAGAGAGTTTAATAAAAAATACCAAAATATCTCTAAATTAAATGTAATAATAGACAAACGGAACCTTATAAAATATATTCTTAAATACCCAAACGAAACCTATACTCAAATTATATTTTAATTAAAAAAAAATTTTAACTAATTATTATTGTAACTAAACAGAATTTAATGATATTCTCTATGAGTAAGCATTATCTGTCCACTATTTATTGTTGGAGGTTACAGAATTGGACTTCTTATTACTTTTCAGAAGAACATATTTGCGATAGTGTGATAAATATATATTTGTATATGAGATGCAAATACACATGACGTGTAAATAACACATACATGCACACTCGTGACAAAAGATAAATCACTTCCGACCAGATGTAAGATTAAACCATTTTATAAATGAATGTATAATTTATATTGTTCAAATTCTAGATTCAGAAATACTTAGCCTGTTTACTGATTTATTATTTTAATTTTTTAATTTTTCGACCTCGTGAAATAAGCTTTCTAATTTTGTTAACTATATTATCATATGTATACTTAAAAATTCTAAGCTTCTCCATCAGACACATGTTACATTTTTGATTAATCAATTAGGAGTGTTAGACTTTCATACGACTGACTGATTTCGATTGAACTGGAGAAGGGCTGCCTTCTCAATCAGGATCCCTGGGCCTTGGAATAGTCTCTCAAAAGAGGTAAAAAATGCGCCAAAATGCAGCAATTAAAGGTGAATTTGGACAGGTGTTGTCCTACTGTATCCTCTTCCGTGTAAATGTCTACCACTCTTTCACTACATGGAAACTTAAACATGCTTGTATTATTTTCTGCCAAATTAATTAAACGATGAAATGTGACTTCCTTGAAGCCATTGATACATCAATTTTGGTATATAGACTACCATAAATTTTAGCAAACAATTAGAACATTTTCTTACAAAAATGCAACTTTATTAACACCTTGCTTATATCTTAGTCTTCATCAGAGCTAGGAGAACCCGATTTACTGGTTACTGTTGAAAGGCAAAGGATGAATCGTCAGAGATGTAATTCAATGGGGATACCTCACAGAACTTACGTCTAACAACTAGCACTGACACACAATGCACCTATGAAGACCTACCTGGTGTGATGGAGGATAAATATGTATGACGTGAGAGAGTTAAAAAGATTCATTATTCTAAGAAATGATGATGTTAATGTTGACAATGTACCGTTTTACCTTAAAAAAGGTTGAATGCTTAACGCAACTCTATCCAAAAGGAGATTTGTATGACTTCGTTTACTCATATATTCTGTTGTTGTTATGGTGATGAACCTGTTGTCGTCGTAGCGTTTTCCATGGGAAAGTTAACAGCAAAACACACAAATAAAAACGCAATTAAAAATTTTTTTTTAATTTTTTTATTTCAGTTTAAACCCTCTGTTGTTATAACGATGATTCACTTATCGAACGTGCGACTCGCTAGTATGTACGCGTGTGTGCGTCGCGTGTTGTACTGTATAGCCGCAATACGTGTGTAAGGTGTCGCCAGTTTGCCTTTCTCAATCTGCGACAAAAGTAACTTCCTCACTTCATGAGACTCCGTAAAAGGCACAAAAGGTTTAAGACACAAACATGTATACAATACACACGTTTTGTTTCTTTCCCCTTTTGTTTCTCGACGGATTTCTTTTTCATTTCGCATTTCGACAGCGATATTGTTACATTTTTTAAATGTGTACTGACCGTGGCAATGTATTTTTTTCAATTTCTCTCTAACCTATTTTTTTTTGTTGTTTCGTTCAGCACATTCCGTAATTTCCCGAGATGTGTTCGATTTTAAATTCCTTAATTCTACAATTATTTGTGTCAGGATTTTATTTTCAAATGCGTTGCTTTTCAAATTTCTATTATTCATCATGGCGATCGAATTTTAAACAGTTATCCACATGTTTGCTTGTTCTACCTTATAGCTTACCCACCTGCTGAAAGAATTAGCGAGAATAGCTGCTATTAATCGCGAATTTGTTCACTATTAGCCCTGTTTCGGTGTCGAGTGTCTAAGCTTAAGAGTAAGATCCCTTGGCCAAGATGATAGAAGGTTAGAAGAAGCTAGAAGCC
This sequence comes from Sepiola atlantica, assembly GCA_963556195.1. Classification (NCBI taxonomy): domain Eukaryota; kingdom Metazoa; phylum Mollusca; class Cephalopoda; order Sepiida; family Sepiolidae; genus Sepiola; species Sepiola atlantica. The sequence goes on from OY744553.1 coordinate 25,922,894, forward strand.
AAATTAACAGCAATTGCCACATTATCATCCTAGGGTACAGTAAGATCCAACATAATTGCAATCATCTTTTCTTCAGTGCACACTTCAAAGTCTGGTCTCTGCTGTGTAAGGACGAATGGGAAAATCAAGATATTCGTGAGATCTACCGCCAGTTTCGCATTCCCTTGCCATATTTTATCAGTTAACTTGAATGACCTTTCGCAATGCAGCTTTTTCAGCTATGTGAAAGTTCATCTTCTAAATCTTCTCTATTTTTCGTAGTTCGCCTTCATTAAATTGCTCTACTTTCTGATGTAGTAGCTTTTCTACTACATTCAGGACTTGGTTATGCCTCCACTCGTGTTCAGGTGACTTTATAGGCTTGAGGCAGACCCACAAAATAAATAGACGCCGCTCTCTTTCTCTCGTCGTGGTGACGATGACGACGACGACGACGACGACGACGGTGTTGGTGGTGATGACGATGACGATGACGATGACGATGACGATGACGACGATGACGATGACGATGACGATGACGACGACGATGACGACGATGACGACGATGACGACGATGACGATGACAACGACGACGACGATGATGATGATGATGATGATGATGATGATGATGATGATGATGATGATATCTTATTCGTTAACATTAAAGTTTTCTGATCCAAATCTGCTGTAAATTACTTTGTTTTCATAAGTAAGTTATTTTATTAGTAGCTTTATATCAATTAACATCCAAATCTGTTCAATGGATTTAAGTCGGACTTTGGCTAAGCCTGTCTGCCGTGTCTAACACCTTTTGCGTTTTTACTTTTATCGCCAATTAAGATTTACACAGATTTGAACGTGGCTTTAGGTTATTGTCCTTCTGATAATAAAACCCACGCCGAATTAATGGAACCCCATTAAGCGTTGCATTATTTATTTGGATGTTGTTATAATATCTGCTATCTCATACGCCTGCTATAAAGTAGAATTGCGCTGCGGTGAATCAGATCAAGATTAGTATACCCCCTCCCCCCTTGCCCATAGTTGGATTAATACATTGTTGATTGTAGCCTTTTCGTTTTCTGCTTCAACCTGTCTCTGCTTATAACCAAGCAATAACAATTTTATTCACTAGTTTAGCGTGCCTTGTTTCTATTAGTCAAATCTCCATGTTTTGTATTTTGGGAGCTCAATTTACTATTTCATATTGTTGCCTCCATCTTTCCCAGATTTTGAATTTTTGATTAAGATTTTTATAATTGGTTACATGGATGAAGTCAATTATAGATGTACGTGGACGCATTTAATTTTGTTTTCAAACGTTTCCGTTGCAGATCGACGGACATAACGCTGGACTTAACGACGTATATACCAACGGACTGACTGACGGGCTGACAAATGGACTTATCAACGAAGATATTAACAGACTGACCAACACAGACCACCGGACTTACCGACAAACAAATGAATGGACAGACTAACAGGCTTACAAACCGACTGGCCAACGAACATACCAACAGACTGACCAAAAGAAAGACCAACAGACTGACCGACAAACAAACCGATAGACAGACTAACAGCCTGACAACCGAACTGACCAACCAACATTCTAAGGGACTAACAAAAAAAACCCAACCGGCTAAATGAAAGGTAAACGGATAGACAGACCAACGGGCTGACAAACGGACTGACTAACGAACACACTAACGGACTGACGATCAGTAAGACCCATAGACTGACCGAGAGACCACCCGATTGAAAGACCAACAGGTTAACTACCGGACTGACAAAACAATATTCTAACGGACTGACCAAAAGAAAAACCAACGGAGTGACCAAAAGAAAAAATGATGGACTGACTAACGAGTTAAACAACAGACTGACCAACACACAGAACAATCAACTGACCGATGGACAAACCTACGGCCTGACCAACGAACAAAACAACGGAAAGACCAACGGACTAACCGACAGACAGACTAATGGACACCCCTTCGGATTCATCAACAAACTGACTGACCATTCGACTAATTAAAGCACATACATACGTTTTGACAAACGGACTGACAAACGCACTGACTACAGACAAACCAATAGACAGACAAACAGGCTGACAAACAGACAGAGCTACGGACAGACCAATAGACAGACAAACAGGCTAACAAACAGACATACCAATATACAGACAAACAGGCTGACAAACAGACAGAGCTACAGACAGACCAATAGACAGCCAAACAGGTTGACAAACACACAGACCTACGGACAGACCAATAGACAGACAAACAGGCTAACAAACAGACAGACCAATAGACAGACAAACAGGCTGACAAACAGACAGAGCTACGGACAGACCAATAGACAGCCAAACAGGTTGACAAACACACAGACCTACGGACAGACCAATAGACAGACAAACAGGCTAACAAACAGACAGACCAATAGACAGACAAACAGGCTGACAAACAGACAGAGCTACGGACAGACCAATAGACAGACAAACAGACAGACCTACGGACAGACCAATAGACAGACAAACAGGCTAACAAACAGACAGAGCTACGGACATACCAATATACAGACAAACAGGCTAACAAACAGACAGAGCTACGGAATTACCAACAAAAAGATTGACGTACAGACCAATGATTAGTTCCAACCATCCTTCATATATAAATTGTTGATTGTAAAACATTTCCTTTTCCCCATCTCTTTCTGATTATTACTGAACAATTAATACTTTCATTTATCCTTTGAAATTACTTTTTATATTGATCGTCAAACCAGGAGTTTCTGCCGAATTTTACAATTTCGTATTTTTAACTGCAAACTTTTCAGTTAATCTATATTTAATTAAGATTCTGGAAATTATCGATATGGGCATGGCCTATTTTAAATATGACACCAGGGCATAGAAAAATACTATCTCTTCTAAAATGAAACATCGATCGGATTAAATAAAGAAATCGATAAAATCAATGTGAAGTAACATTGTTTTTAAGAAGAGGACCGAATCTTTTTACCAAAACATATTTAAGTTTCTAGTTTGTAGGAATGAAGCTATCAATGACACAAGTTTACAGACTGACTCTACTATATTTTATAGATGAGTATAACATCTTCCGTTTCGATATAGGTTATGGTAATTTACCCACTCACACATAAACTCTCCCAGCTATAAATAGCAGCAGGTACTGCTTTTATGACAAGTCAAAATTCCACTAGACAGCCCTGACAGTCGGACCGACTGTCTCGCTGGTAACCCTCTTATTTGTATATGTTTTTACTACTGTTCTTCGTTTGTCTCTTGTGTCTTTATTTCTGGACCGTAATGAAGCAAAAACAGAATAGCATAGTGTATATCTTCTACAGATATGAAACAGCCGAAAAATGTAAGTTGTGTCCGTACGTCGGAGATAGAATTACAACTGAATGAGGACGAAGAAGAAAAAATGATTCAGTGATAGGGTTGTCAAGTTCAGAAACCTACGCAAGTGTGTAGATTCACTAGTAAATATAAAGATATCAATATCTGTTGAAAAACAGTTTTAAATAAATAATAAATACAAATACATCTGGATTATATTAACAGTTTACTGCATAATTGGATCACCTATGAAACTTCAGTAAACCCAATTTATTAATCTTATATATATATTTTTTTTTTGGAGACTAATTGTAACGCAGGAATAAGAGTGACTAACCACCCCTACAGTGCTAAATCCTCATCCTTCGACTCATTACACCGTATAGAAATACGAAATGTTAATAAATGTTCGTATTTTACTCTGCGTTAGATAATACTATATTAATTACTACACCGACTACAACTTGAGGTGTTGATAAATAAATTAACAAATTACCGTTTACGCGTGTAGTATTTTAACTAAAAGCTACACATGCACATCTGCTTCGTAGATTATTTGCGTCAATTATTGATACGTGTTTACAATGCCCATCCTTCGACCTATTACACCGCAATAAATAGAAGTATAATAACTTTTTTGAATGACACAATGTGTTAAATAATTTCACATTAATTACTACGCCGACTACCGATTGCGTAGCAATACGTAAATGAACAAAATCTTGACTTCTGATGGGAAAATTATGACAAAATATGAGCTTACTCTACTAATTAAATGCTGATCTTCTTACAAAAGTACGTAGAAAAATTACTTCACTTACAAATACGTTTAATCCTATAAAATAGTACCTTCCTCCCCTTGTTTGTATATAGAAATATATTTCACATTCCCCAACGTCGAATTAGAAATAAATCTTAGACACTACGTACGTACGTTGCTGCGAGGGTGTTCTATCTAAGATATGAAATAATACGAGCGTTTAAATAGACACAATATATATTTATACATACTTAGGTATGTGTATATGTATTATATGATTCACTTAAAAACTAATTAACTAACCATTATTGATTTGGGAACACAAATGTAAGGAACATAATGTGGGTTATATTGAATTTAATGTAGTAAAGTATGTATAATATCGGTGAAACTCCTACGTGAAAAATCAGATACCTCCGATTTTTTTGAAAATTGAAGAATATGTATGAGACATCAATTAATAAATATTCCCCAAATTTCAGTTTTATTCTGGAGTATTTTAAAGGGTTTTGCAGAGGATTATAGGGGCATAACTTTCAATTTTAAAATTCAAATAGTTCCCACTTGCATTAAAATAAGAATTTTAATTCCTTCTTAAAACCCCTAAAGCTTCAACCTTAAATTATAGACATTTTTGTGAAACAAAATCATGTAAGGGATTTTGATCAAAATTGGAATAAGGATTCTAGATATATTGTTTAGTATATTATATCTTGATTTTTATCTTCGTGAGGAGACATAAAAGTGGTGCAAAACTGTTCTGTTTGTTGGGTTAATTCTACCCGTCCTGCCACGGGTGCTTCTAGTTTCTTATAACTTGAATACAATGAATCAATGGATTGTGCTCCGATGAATTGGCTGCTCTGGTGCCCCCACGTCGTAAGTTCACTAGACCAACTCGACAATCGACTAAATCCCATCCATTCACTGTTGAAGTCCCCAAAAGCCGGAGAGCTTACTACTCAAATAGCTTCTTTCCTCGTGCTGCTGACATCTGGAACTCCCTCCCTGCCCCCTGTTTCCCCGACGGTACTGACATGCAGACATTTCAAACTAATGTAAACAGACATCTCGCTACGCAGATTCCAGTTTAGGTTGACCCCCCCCCCAACCTTCTCCCTTTTCTTTCTTCTCAGTAGCCCCTTTCGTCTACAGTGGCGGCCTGCTTTGTCTGGGGTGAACTATGTTTAAAAAAAAACAAAAAAACATAATGAACGCAAAAATTACTAATTAAAGATAGTTACAAATTCGATTAACAATACTTATATGAAGTTCAAGATGAGTGCAGCAATTTCTTAGGCTCTTCAATTTTAGAGAGCCACGCCGGTGCATTTGACACGATTATCTATATAAATAAAAGGCAATGCTTGTTTGTTTGTGTATTATATAAATTGACATGTTAACAGTTAAAACATTCTAATATGTTTCAATAAGGGTTAAAGTTTTCAAGGGCCTAAAGACAGCATTGAAATAGGCATTCGATTCTATCTGAGGTAACTAGGGGAAATAATCGGTTCGGTCTATGAAATATATTACAACGTAAAGAAACTAGATTTTTTTTCTAATACATTTATTCGTTTTATAAAACTAAATTAAACGTAAACAGATAATAGTTCAGTGTATTAAAAAAGGTTGAATTATATAAATAATTATTTTTGTTGGTGCTTTTAACATTTAAAATAATTAAATATAAAAAAGTTAATTTGTTTCAATTCGTTAAAGTTATTCGCCGTTTTACAGAAATTATCATTGACGCAGCGTCAACAAGTTGTTTTTAAGAAAACTACCGAACTCATTTTTTTATCTGATCTCACATTAGAAATACTTGTTTACGTTTTTTTCTTCAAAGCAAAAATTTTGAACATAAATATATTCGAAATTATTTTTTCTAAGAAACCCTGCCACCAGCAATATATAGCCAGACGGGCAACGCTGGGTGAATACCGCTAGTATTACGTATTAAAATCTGTTTTTTTTCTGAAGCCGATTTTTGCATATCACCATGTGATTAATTGCATAGGAGAACACTGAAGTAAGAATTTATAATGTCGTAATCTCACTCAATGTCGACCTGTGGCACGAAAAGTCATTACTAATGGGGAGATCCGAAACGTGCAACTAATGCAGGTGTCGTGTCCTTGTTCTAATGCACTCGAAGCCACTTGCTGACATCGCCCACGTGGTCGTTGTATTCGCTGCTTATCTTTTCAGCTAATTCTATAGGGAGCCATTTTTGTATGCGGTCGGGTCGAGAGATCTGTATTTAGCTCACTGGGGGGTTGAGATACATTGAATGCCTTCATCTGTATGCCGAGCGTTATGCTACAGCTAATACGAGTCACAGGTGTGAGCTGCTTCAGGCAGGGTGCTAAGGAATAATAGTGACGTCATCACACATAAAGATTAGAAAGGGCATTATAGCCATCAATTTCTATTTTTATCAAGCATATAAAGTTATCTAGTAAAAGTTTGATCAAACAGGTATGTAAGCCAACATATTAAATTCTAATTCTGTCTAGCTAATTTTAATTGGTTATTGCTATACAATGTTGTTGGTATTGTAATCACGAACTTTTGAAGTTCATTAAAAAATATTAGTTAAATCTGGAAAACTCATTAAATGGAACTATATTTCATTTATAATCGAAAAAATCATAATCGTCGACGAGAATATCCCATAATATAAAAATATCTTTTTCCCTTACAACTAACATTTTATTTCTTTTTCTGTATAAGTTTAAAAATGTAAACTGTGCAAATAAATGGAAATTAAAAACTGAAATTAGTTCACTGAATCCTGGGCAACGTCGGGTAGATAAAAAGAGTGCATTAATGAACGTCTGCTGTCTAATTCTCTGCATTTGCATGACGAAAAGTCAAAAAACTCGAATATGTAGAACTTAAATAGATATATATCAATTCTAATTCTCTGTAACATAAATTGTAAATATATATATATATATATATATATATATATATATATATATATATATAAAATTATTAGTGAAATTCATAATAATATTTATTTTGCAATAAAAAAGTTTTTTATGGTTTTACAATCGTTTCGTAACGTACAAGATGCTATAATCAGAAATAATTACGCGCTCTTCATCAGAAACCTAAAAAACAACATTTTTAAGAATGTTAGATCATGCAAAATGTTTAAGGATGAAATAGAAAACAGTCAACACTGATTTAAATATATATATATATATATATATATATATATATATATATTTATAATTATTTCTATAATCAAACAACGCCGCAGCCTACACAAACCATGAATGCCACAGACCAGATGAACTAGACACATTCCCTATTCCTTTGCATCCGAACGCAGGCTTCGAACATTGCATTCGAGACGAGAACTATGTCACCAGAGCCACCACACCACATACAAGAAAGTCTATGAACAAACGCAGATCAAGCCAAGCGCGGCGAAGGCCGACTATTAGATGTACATACTCTTCTCACTCTTTCTTATAGGGCATCGGCCTGGGTTCATTGTAGTTGGAGTACTACACCTCTTGTTGAAAAGAGTAGGTACATTCCACAGTCGACTTTCGCCGCGGTGTCCTTGATATGTGCCAACGTACCTCAACCTGTTGCCTAGAATACATATTACATAATCTATCATAAGTTTAATAGTCCAAATGTTACCGATCACGTGCATAGTGTTGACGCGCACTGATTATTTTAAAAATGTATTACTTAATATTTCTTAATATAAATAAATATCTGATGGGGAGAAATTATTTCTCGATTAAATATTTTGAATCTAATTTATTTTCAAAAAATTGTGAGGGGGGAAATAGTTTAGTTTATCTAAATCATGCAGTTAAAAAGTTATGTGCCCATGTAACTCACCGGGTTGTCGAAAATTTTAAAAAATATATATGCTAAATTCATGATGATCCGTTCATTAGTTCAGGAGATTCAAGAAAAAATGGGGGGTCAGGTTTGAGTGAGCACAACCTCTAAATGGTAATGTTTACAACAAAAAATAATGTTGCAATGTTAATCACCGTGTTTCCGATGATATATATTGGGAAATTTATAATGAGATCATAAAAATATAAATTATATAACTAAATTAAATATAAACATTTACAATCCGTCGATATTACTGACCTCATTATTTAGAATATGTATTCAAAAATTTATAATGATGCATTTATTAGTTTGGCTTGGAGATTACCCTATATATATATATATATATATATATATATATATATATATATATATATATATATATATATATATATATATATTAGGCGATATGTTGACGACGTTTGCATTAATGATAGCGATGAGTTTGCAAATACTAAACATTTAATATATCCTAAAGAGTTAAAATTAAACTGTGAACATAAGGGAACACAAGCTACTTTTCTTGATTTTGATATAAAAATTTAAGATAAAATATACATCTATAAACTGTTTGATGAAAGAAATTCATTTCCTTTTCGTATCGTGCGGATGCCACATATAAACAGTACCTGCCCTGTGTATATATTTTACGGGAGTATTATGTCCGAATTTCTGAGGATTGCTCGTGTTACCTAAAAATCGGAAGATTTTATGCCCCCAATTTCTGACCTAATAATAAGAATGCTTAAACAAGGTGGCGATCAGAATAAAAGATTTAGGCAATTAAATAAGGCAATTACTCGCAATCCTGATGCTTTTAAGTCTTATCAAATTAATCAAAATAAATTTATAAGCAAATCCAAAGCTATCTAAATATAAATAAAAATGATGTAGAATATGTATAATCGTATATATAACACATATACTAATTATATAACAAATAGTTACGTATAATAGACAGTAGAAAGGGATGAAGAAGGAAAGAAATGTTGAAAACGTTAAAAAAGAAGAAAGAGAAAAAATCGACAGTTAGCATATAACGCCGATTGGAAACGCTGTGAGTTTAAAAAAAGAAGAAGAAGAAGAAGAAGAAGAAGAAGAAGAAGAAGAAGAAGAAGAAGAAGAAGAAGAAGAAGAAGAAAGAGATAAAGGATGGACAGTTGGCTTATAAACGCCGGTTGGAGGCACTGTGAGTTAAAATAGAAGAAGAAAGAGAAAAAATAGGCAGTTAAGCTTATGAACGCTGTGAGTTAACAAGGAGGATTATTATTTATTTGAAATTGATGACAAGGAATTGAACAACAAAGAAGGAGGAGGCGGAGAAGAAAAAAGGACTAAAAGTATATATATGTATATATATAATTAAACAATTTTTTTTGAATATTTGGATATGTTGATATTTTTAATATTTTTAATCTAAAACTAAAACTAAATATACATTAATCACCTAAAAAGTAGTGTAATGGATTCGTCTACACACTTTAAAATGCAGCAACATTTTTATAAGTAACGGATACATTTTATTAGACAGACCAACAACACAGGTAAGGAGGATTTAAAAAAAAAACTAATATAAGTTAGCAAAACATTTATACAGAACAAAACTTAGGTTTAGTATACGGAACGTTTATGTTTTTGTCTTTTAAGGGAAGTGGGATCTGATCAACTCTGCTGGGAAGCCATGAAATTAAATATTGTCTTGTTTTTAAATTCCCGAAACAGTTGTTCATGGTAAAAAACTGATGATCACTTAAATAATGTTAGAAGCAAACTAATATAATAACTGAAAAAGTAAAATTGACTTACATGAGTGATTTTCCACTGAACGACTTGGGACTTGAGGTTTAAAAAAAAAGTTTATATATAGTTTTAATGCTTGAGAAACTTCCAAGACTATATATATATATATATATATATATATATATATATATATATATATATATATATAATGTATTTTAATGTAATTATTTTTATTGGTGATTACAGCGTTCGTCGTTTATCTGCTTACTATTATTTCAGTTGTCTCACTTCCTAAGTGATTAAGATGAAGAAAATTGAATTATTTGTCGCCATTAACTTTATAGGACGTATTTTTCGTTAATATACATATATATATATATATATATATATATATATATATATATATATATATATATATATATATATATTATTTTTTATACGTATATAACAAAAATAATAAGAATATATATTAACGAAAAATACGCCCTATAAAGTTAAGGGCGACTACTAATGCAATTTTCTTAATCACTTAGGAAGTGAGACAATCGAAATAATAGTAAGCAGAAACACAACAAATGCTGCAATCACTAATAAAAATAATTACATTAAACTATATTAAATATTTAGGTGATAAAAATCGTACATATTTCTAGTCTTGGCCTAGCGGTAAAATACGCTGGACTATAGACATCAATATCGAAGGTTCGATCCTTGTCTAACTTAGCCATTCTGATGACGGCTGTGAGCCAGAAACACGTGTCCATGGATTACTTTATGTACGTATAAACAAAATAATATATACATATATATATATATATATATATATATATATATATATATATATATATATATATATATATATATATGGAAGTCTTCTTTTGAAATGGCGTTCATCTTCGCCGTCGCGTTCCGTATTATCTCTTCTCTAGTCTGAAAACGGGAACCTTTCAGTGGCGTCTTCAATTTTCGAAACAACCGAAAGTCGCAAGGAGCTATGTCTGGAGAGTAGGGAGGTTGGTGAACGACTAGAATTCCATGTTTGGCCAAGAAATGTTGGATCAATTGGGATGAATGTGCGGGGGCGTTGTCGTGATGCAGTTGCCACTTTTTCGCCGTCCACATGTCTGGTCTTTTGCGCCGTAATGCGCAACGGAGACGCCGGAGAACATTTTGATAGTACACCTTTGTCACTGTTTGTCCCTCCGATACGATTTGGTAATGCACAATTCCACGGATATCAAAGAAGACAGTCAGCATCACCTTGATATTGCTTCGTACCTGTCGCGCTTTTTTGCCTTTGAGACTCGGGATGCTTCCATTACGACGACTGTCTTTTTGTTTCTGGGTCATACCCGTGCACCCATGTCTCATCTTCAGTTATCACGGTGTTCAGACACCCAGGATCAGTTTTGGCGGTTTCCAGAAGGACGTGTGCAACTTGAAAACGGAGGTCCTTTTGTTTCTGCGACAACAACTTGGGCACAAATTTCGCAGCCACTCAGTGCATGTTAAAGTCATTACGCAAAATTGCATGTGCGGAAACATGCAATTAAATCTCGTCTACTGGTAATGTTTGTAGGGAATTATTCCTTGTGTGGAACTGTTTAAGTCTTATATTGGCTAGTAATTAAAGCTGTTTCTGACTTATGGGATTGTTTATTTTGTTCGAGTCTGTAAGCGGCCGATTATTAATATTTAAAAAATATTTGAAAAAGTGCCGCGGAAATTATTTCTACTTATTATTAGGATTTGTAAACGTCCTTTTATACATGTTATGTATCGTTTTGTCTCAGTAAGTACCTATTATCATGTGTTTTTATCTGATATGTTTTTCATAATTATTTACGTAGGTTATAATTATAGTGATTTTATGTTATTTTATGCTATGTATGTGATATATTTTTTTATTTATTTTCAAGCAAGCGTTAAATCGTAATGGTTTGTCTGTATAGGTTATAATTGTTTTCGCTCGTGGAAGTATTTGTATTTTATAGTTCTGAAAGTATTTTAGTTTATTATATATTTTATTATTATTTTAATTTTATTTTATTGTTGTCGGTTGTAAAAGTATTTATGGGGGTTAAAGACACCTAAGCGTTTATGAAAAAGGGATAACATTATTCCCACTTAGTATTTAGGTAAAATGTTTTTCTGTATAAATAGTCGAATTTGATCAAGTATCGCAAATAAAATAGACAAATAAATGACATCTATAAAAGTGCGATACACTTATTTCACAAGTGGGATTTGGCTCAGTGGTACAGCGTTGGCCTCAATCTCTGGTATCCCAGTTCTGAATATCCCTAGGTTCAGTCACGCTGATGAGTCGTAAGACGATGAAACACGTGTCCGTTGATAATTATATTTCAAATATATATATATATATATATATATATATATGTAGACATATAAATATATAAATACATATATTTATACATATATGCATACATATACATACGCATATATACATACACATACACACACATATATATATATATATATATATAATGCGTGTGAAGTCTTCACCCACAATATTTGCACACTTTATTCGATTAATTTCTAGATGTATTTATCTGCCTTCAATTAGAGTATGTAGCGCCTTGCACAAGATCGAACCCTCGATCAATCGAATCAATCTGAACAGTGATGCAGCGGATAGAGGGCGGTTAAATTTCGGTTAATAAAAACATAGAGATTTCAGTATTGTTCACAGCTTGCGTAACAACACGTGGCAATCTATTTTATTTGTTTGTTGACAACAGCAAGCTACTAAAACTTTGATGTAAAGCAGATTTTTAATCGATCTCTCATCGACCTTCATTACTGGAAGCAGCAGAAGGAATGACGAGAGACCTTACACGAAATGGTACGCGTAAAAAATATAAGGATAAAACATTCAGAGTATACAATCACTTCTTATTCTGTTTTATAAGATTGGGTTCATATTCAGGAACGCTGGAGAAACCTACAAGATTATTGGAGTTTAGAATCATTCGTGACTAAAAAAATGTATTTCTATATTTTCTTTGACATTGTTTCATTTTATATCAGTCGAAGTTCTCAGAAATCAAGGGGCCCCTTCCTGGGACTAACACTTCATCTCTATATGAGATACATAGATACTCGAATATTCTATTGAAATTCTACTTTATTTCTCAAACATTGAGTTAGTAAAAAAGTTAAGAATAATAAATTTCTTCTCTGCCCAACTGACCAGTCAAGTATGTCATAGTATATCGTTCTTGTGGTCTGTTGGTCTTACCGGATTCCAGGACAAGAATTCACCTAGTCTGGTGAAGTATCCAGCTACGTTGTGTTACTTGAGGTAACATCACTAGGAGAAGATGCACTATTCATCGTATGAGCAAGTGTATAGCCGTGCTAAGGGGATCTTATTTGTGCTGCGGATACTATGTAATTTTGAATATTTGGTCAGGGTTTACTTGTAGGGGTAAGTATCCTCATGTCAGGTTGTCCTGACATACCCTTGTACAGAGAGGCCGAAGACACTCGAAGATAGTGTATATACATACAATATGTGATTACATGTGTGATACTAACTCCTCATCATCCGCGAACCAGGGGTGATACCGGTGGCTAACGCTGTACTTTATTTCTTGATCTACTACTAGCTTTTTCTTCTCACAACAATAACAGTGATCGACGAAATCTATGATGTGTACCAGATGTTTAATCGATATCTGATCAACCTTTATTACCAGAAGCAGGAGAAAGAATGACGAGAAAGTGAATTCAAAATGGTACAGGTGAAAGAAGATTCGGATAGGATATTAAGAGTTGACGCGTATAGAATAAATGCTATTTTAGTATCTGAGACTTGGTTCATGTTGAGCTGGAGAAACCTACAAGATTATTGGGTTGTTGCGTCATTTGTAGCTAAAAATTCTAATTTTCATATTTCTTTACGTACAATGTCTTATATCACGATACTTAATCCTCATCATTCGAGAGCCAAAGGCGATAACAGTTTCGATCCAACGCTATATTCCTGCCCCTGGTGCTACCACTAGTGTTTCCTACTGACAACAATAACAGCCACCGACGAAATCTTTGATGTAACACAGGTTTTTAATCGATGTCTGAGCGATCTCCATTACTGGAATAAGATGAAAGAATAAAGAAAAAATGAGTACGAAATGGTACGGTTTAAAAAGACTGAGATAGAGTTTATGTGCATACTGCCACTGATTGTTTAGTATTAATAGACGCCCCGTCTATTAATATATACAGGAGAGCTGGGCACACTTATTATTATTATTATCATTATTATTTACTCACTAGGAGTTATCACACTGGTCATCGTCAGTGATCGCCCACTGCCAACAACCTGTGGTATTCCCTGGAGTCTGAGTGACAACAAGTCTCCTCAGACTTCCAGTATGCTCTACCTCTTTTCGTTCATCACCGCTGATGACCTTGCGGTATCGCAACAGCCACCTACCACCGATTTCCCGCTGATAAGGGCCATTGGTCCCCTCTGGGGGCCTGAGTGGCAACTAGCCTCCCCAAGGTCCCAGAGCTGTCCGCGCTCTTCCAGTGGAGGTATGGTTTGCACTTTCCCTCCTCGACCCTCTGTCCACAATTTTCGTGGCGTCAGCCTATGCTTGCGCCTCTCTCGTGCGGTTGTATTTTCCCCGGTTCTGTTGTCTTGTGCTTCCATGTGTTTGTTCCCATTCGTTGCTTATGTGGGTTGGTTTCCGCATTCGAGGACATTTCTCAGGATTGTAGCTGTTTTGATCATTACTGTCCTTTGTATGGTCTCAGTTATCCCTTTGATTCCTATTTCTCCTAGTCTTTTCTCCATGTTTTTGGGGACTGTTCCTAATGCTCCTATGATTATTGGTGTTATACTGACTTTCTTCATGTTCCATATTCCTTTCAATTCTCTGGCAAGTTCAGTATATTTTCTTCTTTTTTCCGTCTCTTTGATCTTCACTCTGTGGTCTGCTGGAACGGCAAAGTCTACGATTTTGCAGGATTTATCTTTCTTGTTGATTATTATCATATCCGGTCTCCTTGCTGTTATGGGTTTGTCTGTTTGTACATTCATATCCCATATGATTTTGTTTTCTTCGTTTTCTAGTACAGTTTCTGGTTTGTGTTTGTACCGTTTTTTTTGCATATTCAAAATTCAGTTGTTTGCACATTTCCCGGTGTACTACTTTCCTCACGCTGTCATGTCTGTTCTTGTATTCCCTTTGTGCTAGCTTGCTGCATTCACTTATTATATGATTTATCGTTTCGTCTCTTTGTCCACACAATCGGCATTTGCTGTTTTCCTGGGTTTTATCTATCTTTGCTTTAATAAAGTTTGTCCTAATCGCATTGTTCTGTGCGGCCGTCAGCAGAGATTCCGTTTCTCTGTTAAAGTGTCCTTTTCTTAGCCATGTCCAGCTGTTTTCATTTGCTTCATCGCTTGTGAGTCTTATAACGCGTCCATGTAGTTGTTTTTCTTCCCACTTTTCCTTTCTTGTCTTTTTGTTTCTGGGTTCAGTGCTTCCGGGGTTGTTTGTTGGGCTGGTGTCTCTTGCTGTGGTGATCAGTCTTTCCGTGTTCTGGGTTACATATTTCTCCAGCTCCTTTTAGGTGTCTTCCACACAGTCTTCTATACTTACCAGTCCTCTACCTCCTTCATTTCTTTTCATGTAGAGTCTGTCCGTATCGTCTTTTGGGTGCAATGCATTGTGCATAGTCATTAGTTTTCTAGTCCTTTGGTCAAGGTGCTTGAGTTCTTCTTTGGTCCAGCCTATGAATGGTCCAGAGTATCTTATTAGTGATACAGCCCATGTGTTTATCCCTTTTACTAGGTTTCTGCTATATAGTTTAGTTTCTAAGAGTTTCCTTGTTCTTCGTAGATATTCTTTTCCAATCTTCTCTTTCATTTCTGTATATTTGATCGTGTCTGCTTCCAGAACTCCCAGGTATTTATAACTATCTTGTTCTCCTAGCGCCCTCATCTCCTCTTGGTTGGGGAGTTCTATACCTTCTCTCGTCTCCAGTTTTCCTCTTTTGATCTCTAGCAGTGCACATTTTTCTATTCGAAACTCCATTTGGATATCCTGGCTGAATATTCTGGTTGTATTTATCAGCTTTTCCAGTTCTTTTTTGTTTTTTGCAAACAGTTTCAGGTCATCCATGTACATCAGGTGGTTTATTCTTTGTTCTGTATCCGTAAACCTGTATCCGGCATCACACTTTCTGAGTATGTAGTTTAGTGGCATCATGGCTATTATAAACAATAGTGGTGATAGAGAGTCTCCTTGAAAAATGCCTCTCTGTATTTTTATCTCAGACAGGTGTTGTCCTCCGGCTGTCAGTTTTAGTCTCCATGTTTCCATTGCTTTCTGGATGAGATTAATAATCATGTCTGGTATCTTGTATATTTCTAAACATTCAATTATTCATGTTTAGGGGATCCTGTCGTAGGCTTTCTTGTAGTCAATCCATGCCATGGTTATGTTCTTTTGTCTGCTCTTCACCTCCTTCAGGGTCTTTTGATCAATGTATAGTAGATCATGTGTCCCTCTTTGTCCTTTCCGGCATTCTTTTTGTTCCTCGGGGAGCAGTCCACGTTAGTCTAGGGATTGGTAGATTTGTTCTCTCAGTTGTGCTATGAGAATTTTCCACATTATTGGTAGACATTTTTCTGTAGTTGCTGGGGGTCGTTCCTTTTTGTATTAATGTTGTTCTTCCTTCCGTCATCCATTCTGGTACGTCTGTTTTGCGGATACATCCACTCAGTTTCTGCGCTAGTCTTTCATGCAGGGTCGTGAATTTTTTAAACCAGTGTGCATGTATTCCATCGTGGCCTGGTGCTCTCCAGTTTGCCATTTTTCTTAGGGTTTTCTTGACTGTTTCTTTGTTGATTTCTGTTTCGGTTCCTTCTTCGATTTCCTGCAGTTCATCTTTCATATTTTTGAACCATTTGGACAATCTTGTTGTGCTTTTTTGGTACTTCCCATATCTTGCTCCAGAATTGTTTTGTTTCTGTTGGGTTCAGTTGCTCTGTCGTTGTTTTTTCTCCATTTACGTTTTTTTGTAAAACTGGCTTTCATTGTTTTCAAAGGTCCTGTTCTGTTTGCTCTGTTATTATTATTATTATTATTATTATTATTATTATTATTATTATTATTATTAATATTATTATTAACATTTGTGGGAATTAGTATCTAAAACGTGTTATTTCCATATGTAACGAGATTATCCTTGGATGATCGAAAAAAAAAGCAGCATATTGAATAGAAATAATAGATGGTAACGTGGTGTGGGTCAGGGTGTGTATGTAGGCGTCGTGTTTAGAATACGGCTACGATTGTTTTGATTATCGCACGGTTGAGGTTAATCTGTAAATTTTAAACATTTTTTGGTTTTCATTAAAAAGTATTTTTATTCAGGAATGTATCAACATCAATTGTAGGCGTATGTCACCGATCCGGACAACAAGAGAACAGACTTGACGATGGGAGCGATAAGGTGTTCAACATTTTTTTTTTGCGGTTGGGCAGTTGATTGTTACCATAAGCGGAATGTCGATTTTCCACTTGCAATAAATTGTAAGCTTTATAAAAAGAAATTGTCTAGTTTTCAATTTCATCATTTATGTTGTAACACTTTTCGCATTTGTGGACTCATCAAAGACAGGAGACTACGTTACACAAATTCCCAAAAATAATTGAACATTGTAATAAAAATTACTCATTGAAATATGCATCTGCCTTTGTTTATTCAAAGTTACATGTCTCTTGATTAATAGGGATTTGTCAACAATGGTCAAATATATCAATTAGCTCATTGGGGTTCTTTTATTTGCTATGCTTCCAACTCTGGGGGTGGGGGTGTTGGTTGTAAAGGGGAGTTTGTAGAAAGGAATGTTGATATTCTACATGAAGTAAATTGTAATCTATATAAAACTTAACTTTTTGTTTTCGCTTACTTCATTTCTGCTGCAACACCTTTCAAATTTGAGACGAGCAAAGAAGGGGCCTGTGTTACACATATGTTTACATAGAACGTGTGATAGCCCTCGTGATATCGAATCCTAATCAGCCGAGAACAAAGGGTGGTAACACATTTTCTGAGCTTCTACTTTGGGGAGACCAATAGCTTTTTTTCTACCGAACATAAAAATCAACGCATGTTCATCTTTGCGGTTTCATAATGTTTTATTGAAACTCGTTTACTTTGGGCCGTTGATAAGATTACGCGTTATAAAGATCGTCGCTTGACGTCACGTAAACGCGGAAAAATGTAATCCTGTGTGCGCGTTTTATCATTGAGCCTCTATATTCTTGGCTTGCTTAGAATTTCTCCAGAGCACTGACGATCAGCAATGGGATCCTGGACACTTTGAGATAACGCTGTTTCAAAATCCTATCTTTCGATTTACATTTTTCGGTTGGGAGCTACGTTTTCCGTATCAGTGTGTTATATGGATACATGAACTCTGAAATCTGTTGCATTTTTTAAAGGGCAAGTCCGTTTTCATTAAAATCAGTTCGATAGGTGATATATTCCGGGTAAATTTTTTATGTTATACTGTTCATAATATATACTTGTAGGGTAATACTTATTATTGGACTGAGATAAGGACCCGTGGCGCAACGGATAAAGTGCTAAGCAATAATCAGTTCGAAGTGACAGTCTTCTGCATGTGGATGGTTAAATCATCAGTGAGGGCGATACTAAGAATACAATTGCAAATTACTTAAGACTTCGAAACAAAAACAATCTACTCTCGTAGATTAAATAAAGGGTTTCGTTCTAAATTTACTACAGATTCCCGAGTTCGACAAGATACACCGAAGAAGGTCACAACGCTGTGAGAATAACATCCAACATTAGAATAGTAACAATTATTAATCCTCATCTAAAAGATCCAAAAATATAATAGACTGAGTTAGTATTCAGGAAAACTAGAGCAGCTCACATTTATAGGCTTTTTCGTAATTAAAAATGTCTAAGTCTAATATCATTTATTATTTGTCTTTTTTATCCTGTCGCTGACTTAGTTGAGTGATAATTAATGTAAGAAGAATGCTAGATAACTTTTACTTGTCGTTAACGGATTTGATCTCAGTTCTCGGAGGTACAACACACACGCACAAATGACCACGCTGGCTTGAATTAAAGGTATGATTTTATGATGATTAAGATACAAATTATTAAACTATTTAAAAAGTGAAATTATTGCGTCTGCTCATTTCGGTGACGGCACCCAGGCTATGTATATAACCAAAGGCCGCTAGTCTAATTTTATCTTCCTTGAACAGAAACACTCTCGTTTAAAATGAGCTCCAATTAATAAGAACTCTAGTTTATGATTATCTCCCTTGAATAAGTACTATGTACTCTATAGATAACTGTACATAGTTATCTATGTTTCTACGAAACTATTCTAAAGCTTCATAATCTATAGTATAAAACAAAATGAATGAGATATTTTAATACTAAAAATATTGTAACGTAGCTGGGATGTTTTTCGGTCCCGACAGTGCGTGCACTTAATCGACAGAATCATCTGGTTAAATTTATGGTCACGTGGCATTGTAGACGTCTTCTTCTTCTTCATCCTCTCAGTACCAACTTTCATAAACATTATTTATAAAGAAACATTTGAAATGCAATTTGGGTTTCTAAAACCTCTTTTAGGGTTTATTCTTTTTTCATAGCATACATGTATATACCTAAAACATCCAACTACGTCTACCATGAGTGTGCAACAGTTACCTAAACTCAACTGATCTATTTCTCTCCCTCTCTATATTATTCACTTGCTCATTCGCCACGTAAGACGAGCGGCTCCCTGTCTCTTTAACGTTACTACCGGGACACGTAGCTCTTACTCGAATTCTAAATATTATTACAGTATGAATGAGCGAAAATAATATTTGAAAAAGTTATTTTAGAACTGAGAACACTTTAGCTGAAATCAAACCCAGGATAAATTTTATTAAAGCAAAATAAAGGAAAAAGAAACCGGTTATAACATTTTTTAGTTTCTCTAAATCTCGAAATGGAGATTTTAAATGTCAGAATTAAAAATAAATAAGCTCGCGAAAAAATGTCAGTTTGGGCAAAAATAAGAACGCAGATGGAAGAGTTATCGACAACTGAGAATGAATTACGGTGCTAAAATGTGATTATCGCCCAGCGGTTATTTTGAAAATAGAATTAGGATGCATAGCCTTGGGCATCTGGCTTATAATACCTATGGGAGAACTGGTGGTCGAGTGTACTGTTGACTGAGATGAAACAGAGGTTGATAAACGAACTATTCAAGGTGGTAACCATCTTGGCAATGCACAGTGTTATAAATAAGGACGGGTAAAATTACTTTAACGACAGAACAGATGTACACCAATGTCCCCTTAAACAGATTAACATCAAGATATAATAATAAAGCTTATGACTAGAATCCTTATTCTAATTGTTATTAAAATCCATTAAATGATTTTGCTTTTTAGAACATGTCTCAAATTTTAGGCTTCAGCTTTACATGGGCTTAAGAAGACACTGAAATCTTGCTTAATTGGTTTTCAATAACTATGGCATTAGTGTAAATCTGAAATATATGAAATTTCAAATTGTTTTCATATTATATCTCATAAAATTATTTGATATACTCCAATATAATTTATGTATTACTAAAGTAAATACCAGTCCCAAGACAAGTAAAGTTAATAAAATTAAAATTCTTCTCGCTTAATTATGCAAATCTGAAACATTTAATTGTTAAATTGGATAGTTGTGCCAATATAATGCTCCCTAAAACCCTTTAAAATACTCAAACGAAAATGAAATTTGAAGAATATTTATTAATCTATGTGTAATATGTTTCTTCAAAAAAACAATCGAAGGTATCGAATTTTCACTAAGAGCTATCACCCTATCTTTGCCCCATTTACTTAAAACTTAATTAAACTAAATATAGCTCAAATATCAGTTGTATTCCAACATTTATGAAGTTTGGTTAATTAGTTAAAGATTGAATCCTGTACATAGAAATATATAAAAATGGACACATACCTAAATTATAATAGATATAGAGTTACAACGAAAGAGCGACAGAAATTATCCAGGGCAGTTTGATGATAAAAATATTGATTGTTTTATGATAAAAAACATTAATTGTTTTATAATATAAAAATTAATAGTGTGATAATAGAAATATTAATTGTTTGATGATAGCAATATTAATTGTTTGATAATAGAAATATTAATAGTGTGATAATAGAAATATTAATTGTTTGATGATAGAAATATTAATTGTTTGATAATAGAAATATTAATTGTTTGATAATAGAAATATTAATTGTTTGATAATAGAAATATTAATTGTTTGATAATAGAAATATTAATTGTTTGATGATAGCCATATTAATTGTTTGATTATAGAAATATTAATAGTGTGATAATAGAAATATTAATTGTTTGATGATAGAAATATTAATTGTTTGATAATAGAAATATTAATTGTTTGATAATAGAAATATTAATTATTTGATGATAAATATATTAATTGTTTGATAATAAAAATATGTATTATTTAATGATAGAAATATTAATTGTATGATATGAATATTAATTGTTTGATAATAGAGGTATTAATAGTTTGATAATAAAAATATTAATTATTTAATAATAAAAATATTAAGTATTTTATAATAAAAATTATAATTATTACATAATAGAAATATTAATTGTTTGATTATAGAAATATTGATAGTTTGATAATAGAAATATTAATAGTTTTATGATAGAAATATTAATTGTTTTATAATAAAACTATTAATTGTGTAATAATAAAAATATTAATTGTTTGATAATAGAAATATGAATTGTTTAATAATAGAAATATAACATGTTTGATAATAGAAATATCAATTGTTTGATAATAAAAATATTAATTGTTTGATGATAGAAATATTAATTGTTTGATAATATAAATATTAATTGTTTGATTATAGAAATATCAATTGTTTTATTATAGAAATATTAATTGTTTGATTATAGAAATATTAATTGTTTAATGATAGAAATATTAATTGTTTGATTATAGAAATATAAAATCTTTGATATTAGAAATATTAATTGTTTGATAATAGAAATATTAATTGTTTAATAATAAGACTATTAATTGTTTGATTATAACACTATTCATTTTTTAAGGATAAATATATAAATTATTTCACGATAGAAATATTAATTGTTTGATGATATAATATTAATTGTTTTATAATAGAGGTATTACTAGTTTGATAATAAAAATAGAAATTGTTTGGCGATATGTAATTAATTGTTTGATACTAGAAATATTAATTGTTTGATAATATAAATATTTATAGTTTGATCATAAAATATTAATTGTTTGATAATTAAAATATTAATTATTTCATAATAGAAATATTAATTATTTTATGATATACATATCAATTGTTTGATAATAGAAATATTACCAGTTTGATAATAAAAACAGAAATTGTTTGATTATATTGTTATTAATTGTTTGATGATAAAAATATTAATTATTACATAATAGAAATATTAATTGTTTTATTATAGAAATATAAATAGTTTGATGATAGAAATATTAATAGTTTTATGATAGAAGTATTAATTGTTTGATAATAACACTATTAATTGTTTAATAATAAAAATATTAATTGTTTGATAATAGAAATATTAATTGTTTGATAATAGAAATATTAATTGTTTGATAATAGAAATATTAATTGTTTGATAATAGAGGTATTAATTGTTTAATAATAGAAATAGTAATTGTTTGATAATAGAAATATTCATTATTTAATAATAGAAATAGTAACTATTTGATAATAGAAATAATAATTGTTTGATAATAGAAATATTAATCGTTTGATAATAGAAATAGAAATTGTTTGAGAATAGAAATATTAATTATTTGATAATAGAAATATAAATAGTTTATAATGGAAATATTAATTGTTTGATAATAGAAATATTAATTGTTTAATAATATACATATTAATTTTTTGATAATAAAAATATTAATTGTTAGATGATAGAAATATTAATTGTTTGATGATATAAATATTAATTGTTTGATTATAGAAATATTAATTGTTTGATGATAGAAATATATATTGTTTGATAATAGATATATTAATTTTTGTATAATAGAAATATTAATTGTTAGAGGATAGAAATATTAATAGTATGGTCATAGAAATATTAATTGTTTTATGATAGAAATATAAATTGTTTGATAATAGAAATATTAATGGTTTGATAATAAAAATATTTATTGTTTGATGATAAAATATTAATTGTTTTATAATAAAAATATTAATTATTTAATGATAGAAATATAAATTGTTTGATGATATGAATATGAATTGTTGGATAATGGAGGTATTAATAGTTTGATGATAAAAATATTAATAATTTGATGATAAAAATATCAATTATTTGATAATAAAATATTAATTATTTCATGATATAAATATGAATTGTTTGATGATAAAAATATTAATTGTTTGATTATAAAAATATTTATTATTTTGTGATAAAAATATTAATTATTTGGTAATAGAAATATTGATTGTTTCATTATAGAAAGAGTAATAGTTGGATAAAAATATTAATAGTTTGATGATAGAAATATTAATTGTTTGATAATAAAAATATTAATTGTTTGATAATAGAAACATGAATTGTTTGATAATTGAGATATTAAATGTTTGATAATAGAGATATTAAATGTTTGATAATAGAAATATTAATTGTTTGATGATAAAAATATTAATTGTTATATGATAGAAATATTAATTGTTTGATGATAAAAATATTAAATTTCTAATAATAGAAATATTAATTGTTTGATAATAGATATATCAAGTGTTTAATAATAGAAATATTAATTGTTTGATGATAGAAATATAAATTGTTTGATAATAGAAGTATTAAGGGTTTGATAATAAAAATATTAATTGTTTTATTATAAAATATTAATTGTTTGATAATAAAAATATTAATTATTTCATGATAAAAATATTAATTGTTTGATGATATTAATATTAATTGTTTGATGATAAAAAAATATTTATTGTTTAATTATAGAAATATTAATTATTAGATAATAGAAATATTTATTGTTTGATAATAGAAATAGAAATTGTTTGATAATATCGATATTAATTGTTTTATAATAGAAATATTAATAGTTTATAATAGAAATATTAATTGTTTAATGATAGAAACATTAATTGTTAGATAATAGAAATATTAATTGTTTGAGTATAGAAATATTAATTGTTTGATAATTGAAATATTTAATTTTTGATAATAGAAATATTAATTGTTTGATAATAGATATATCAAGTGTTTAATAATAGAAATATTAATTGTTTGATGATAGAAATATAAATGGTTGGATAATAGAAATATGAATTGTTTGATAATAGAAATATTAAATGTTTGATAATAGAAATATTAAATGTTTGATAATAGAAATATTAAATGTGTAATGATAGAAATTTTAAATGTTAGATAATAGAAATCTGAATATTTTGATAACAGAAATATTAATTGTTTGATTATAGAAATATGAATATTTTGATGACAGAAATATTAATTGTTTAAATTTCGAGAACATCATTTTCGTCTACTCGTAATAAAAACTAGACGTCTCATGATGGATGGTTAAGTTTGCCTTTAGAGGAAAGGTCACACATAGAAAGTTGAAAGAATAATGGATCTCTGCGCCACACCCATATCAGGTGATGGGTAGAGGTACACATTAAAGTAAGTAGGTGTACTGTAATCATATGATTGCTTTTGTCGAACTCGCAAATCTTTACGTTGAACTTGAGAATCTGTAAGGAATTTCGAACCGAATGTTTTATTTAAAGGAGTAGATTGTTCTCTCGCCTTCAGATGTGAACCCGTGGCACAACGGATAAAGTGCTAAGTAATAACAAGTTCTAAGTGACACCCTTTTGGAGGTTGAAGATCTTTTTACATCCTATTCATCTTTTCCCGTTAATACTCAGGACGACTGTGATGGTTGATTTCGTTGTGCTGTGTTGATTATTCGGCCGTTCGTCGGGTTCGTTGTTCGTGTTGAGCTGTAAATGTGCACACGGGCACAAGAGAGGACTGGACTCTGTATTTGGCTTCAAAATCTCTTTATTTGGGAAACACATATACTTCGACAGGACCCATGGCGTGTGTGTGGGTGAAGAGACAGTTTATTAGGCCATTTTCAGGCTATTCGTCTCACGACCCCTGCTGTCTGCAGGGAGCGCGCAATTTCCGTCTCACTCGTTTGAACTTTAGCAACCAAAATGGCCAAAGTAACTTCAACGGAAGTGACATCGTTTTGACTTCTGCTCTTATCTTAGCCCCCCACCTCTCTATGGCTATCTCCTACTTTCTGCGTCCCTCCTGGGGCCTTCCCCCCCCCGCTATAGAACAGTCTCCTCTTAACTACAGCCGACACTAAGAATATAATAAACATTATTTAAAACTTTTATTCAGTAATGACTGAGAGAACGAGAACAATCTACTTCATGGATGTAATAAAAGGTTCTGTTCGAAATTCTGCAAGGATTCCCTAGTTCGACAGAAAGATTCCCGAGTTCGACAAGACTTACCTGAAGAAGGTCAGAGGTTACATTGACCGATACGTTGTTAGATAACATCCAAGACAAGAACAGTACTCCAAATAATACAAATAAACTTAGATCTATGTTTTACTCCCCCCCCCCTAACTTTCAGTCATGAATGTCTAACAGTCTTAGGTTAACACCGTCCGATAATATCGAGGTCACTTTAGTGATCAGTAGGAGCTGATGGGTCTTATATACACCGGATCGTGACCCTCCATATTTTTATCCGTGGAGTTATCTATCAAAACAAACCGAACCAATTCCGGAACTGAAGAAGACCATCACAGTCAGAATCAGGACAATGTCAAGAAAGGATTATGTCAGAGTTATTAACAATAGTGTACGTCACATTAAGGTGTGCATAACGGTCGGAAGTTACATCGGCTGAAACGTTGTGAAAAATAACAACAAAGACTAGAATAGTAGTCCGAATAATCCAAATATGCTAATTAGTTCAGTCATATTCAGTATAATTCCCCCACTAATCACATTTTTTTACAAAATTACTTTTCAGGGAGTCATTTATTTTGAATTAGTTTATACCCTACGTCAAAAGTGACGGGAAATACATTATGATTCGCCAGTGTTCGCACTAATATTCATACAAAATTATAAAATTAAGTCAGTCATTTTATTTTCCATATAAATTATTATTATCATTTCTGATGACCTTGAGTAAGAAAAGCACAAACCGTTGACTTTTATTTAGAGTGAAACATTTCTTTCCGAATTAATTTCAGAGAGCGGGTATTGTTTGACTTGCTATTTGTTGTCCAATGTAAGTGTTTCTAATGGTTTTTATTTCAATAAGATATGACTGAACTATCCTGTGTAGAAAAACACGTGAGTCATTTCTGATGACATAAAGGAAAAGAATGCCAACCGTAACATTCCTTTTTTTTACTTTCTTCCTTTAATTATTGGAATGCGGAGGACGGCTTACCATTAACAATGACACCGGATGTAAAAAAAAATCAAATGCATTACCGGTTAAAAATTAAATGGAAAAAGAACAATAGTCGCTAACTTAAAGACTTATTTCTTTAAAGAAAGAAAGAAAGAAAGAAAACGTCCTAATCTGGAAAGTTTTTAAAAAGAAAAAGAAAAATACTTATAAATCAGTATAGAAAACGGAAACGAAAAAAAGAAAGAAGATGTCTGATTATGGAAATAGATCGACGTTCTTCAACAAACAGAGACGAGACGGATACTTGTTTACAAATAAATACACAATGCTCTTTATTATAGAGTGAAAGATCCCAAATCCTGGGGATGCAACGCTATTTCTGTATTATGTATAACCCTAATTATTTCCCATAGAAAATAACAGAGCCGGTTATCAGTATGATGTTGCAACATTTAACTGATAAAATGGAATAAGTTATATTTTTCTAAGAAAAAAATGTCTCATTCTCTACATGTCAAGTTATTTCTTTTAGCTATCAGACTCGTCCATTTTTGTCCTTGAAATCAAGCCAACACTTTCTCTTAATAATCCGATAAGTAATACCAAAAGACGCTTGCCCCAAAGTGTTCCAAACCAGCGGAGACAATACAACAGTTTTGCAGATCTGAACTTCACAACGTGAGCGCGAAGCTATTGGCGGAGCCCTATGCCACGACGTCTTGTCAAAATGTCCTTGTAATCAGGACAATATTGTCACAGTGCTCAGAATAATACAAATAATAAAAATGTGTCTGATTAGTCCTCAATTCTGAATACCAAATCCTAGAGATTCTACGTAACGTCCCTACATTGTAGAACCTCAATTATCTCCTATGGAAAATAACAGATAACAATTAACAAGTCGATTTCAATTTCTCTACTTCTATTTTCATGTAAATGGCTTGCAGATCTGGTTAAGTTAATTCTTTAATAAATCCTGTTCAAATACGAATAGAAAGGAAAGCGCCTTTGGCTGCACAAGATTAGAAACAAATCAATTGATTTCAATTTAATCATAAAGGTAATATTCTTTCGTTTCAATGCGCGTTTCACAAAATAAAAGAAGCAAACTTTATCTTTGATCAAAAATAGATTTTAACTTGAATGGACTAAAAACGCCGATAAACACTGCAAGACTTCAATTAAATAATCTTTTAAGAAGGAAACTAAATGGTAAAATAATTATAAAGTTTTATTTCACAGATAAATTAGTTGTCGGGAATATTTTCTGACTTTTTTACAAATAATAAATCATCATGTAAGGAATAATTATTTTAAAATAATCAATACACACACACACACACACACACACATATATATATATATATATATATACTCGTGCACATTCTCCAACAGAAATGACCAAAAATTATGCTTCGCCGGTGTTCGCATTCATTATTTATCTATGTATATTTCTAAATATTCATATAAAATCATAGAATTACGTCAGTTATTGAATTTTTCATATATAATCATTTCTGATGACCTAAAGGAAAAAAAGCCGACCGTTGACTTTTTTATTGTATAATTGAGGATTTCATTTCAGGCGGCGGGCTGAGTCTTATTATAGAGTGTATGATTTCTGAATCTATTTTAGGCGGTGGATAAGTCTGAAGTGATTACCTGACTCGCTATTTGCTTTCCCGTTTCCACTCACTATTTGAAATTGTTTTATCCGAAAGCTAACATTTGAGTGACAGGATAGAAGTACGTATATTTTTATATATATCTACGTATAAAAATGCAAATAAATGCACATTGGTCTTTATTATAGAGTAAATGATTATGTTAGATTCTCTAGAAAGTCTTTAGATGTTATATAATAAATTCGAAATAAATGTCGAACATTTCTGACACATACTAATAATCTATATAAGAAGTAAACATGTTTTGTCTGATTGTCATTTGTGAGGGCACACATTCTTAATAAGACTCGCACTGTATTTTACGTGAAACATACTTGAATGTCTGGTGTATGTACATTGGAAAATATGTTGTCGTTACTACTACTATTTTACTACTACTACTACTACTACTATTACCACTTATACTACTAATAATTATACTAATAGTAGTAGCTATGATGTCATTCAACGACATACGCAGGAGATGAAATGTCGGGTCGCCGCTGCTCAAAACACTTCGACAGAGT
The DNA here is from genome assembly GCA_963556195.1 of Sepiola atlantica. Lineage (NCBI taxonomy): Eukaryota > Metazoa > Mollusca > Cephalopoda > Sepiida > Sepiolidae > Sepiola > Sepiola atlantica. The sequence goes on from OY744553.1 coordinate 25,951,379, forward strand.
TCAACATAGACTCCGAAATCTCGTGTGGCAGGGGTGACCCCTTCTCATCTGTACAGCTCCTATTCTCACAGAAGAGCTGTCGCTAATCTTTCACTACTCTATCGTTATTTTCATAGAAGGAGATCGACTTAGCTTCAATCTTTGGTTCCTCCTAGTAAGCCATTCACAGTAAAACCCCGTCTTACTACTACAACGGAAAAAAGACTTCCCTTTTTCCTGCATGTGCCTATCATCGGGAGGCATTTCTATGGACAGAGCTTCTTTGAAAGGGCTTCCCGTTTCTGAAAGACATTATCTCGAAACTGGTTCCTTGCAGATTACAACATAATCGTCCTCAAATCCAATGTCAACAAGTACTTGTCGTGAACTGTCTCATACGTAATCAAACATTGTTCATTGCATTGATCAATTTCGGTTGACAATCACTCCATTCCAATATCGGTTTCCTGACCCAAAATACACTAAACAATGATGTTTTATTATTTTGTTCTCTTTGGAAAACTCAATCATGTTCTGCAAAATCCAAAACCTAAAACAACAGTTTTATTACTTTCCCTCCCCTTCCCCCTTTCACTCAATCAAACAGCATGAATAAATACTTGAACATATAAAGAACTTGAAGCTTACACACATTTACCGAAATAACCGGATTCTGCATTAAATAACCCGAAAAGGGTTGAAATGCCGTAAAACAAAAGAACGAAACAACCAAACAATCTCAATCATAGAGTTGGTTTGACCTTGATAAGTGGGGACCCAACACTTAAACCAAATTAGTTATTCATACATATATATATATATATATATATATATATAATATATATTTGTTTTGTTTATTATCTATGTACGTATACGTTTCGTCCTTTATAGTCGGAACTCATCAGCATAGAGTTTTACTATTCACTACTGGTTATGCGATTCGAAACCCCGGATTCTGAATATTTTACAACTCAAATCCAGACGTCTCGAACCACTCGGCCAACGCTGAATAGCGAATAAACAGTGATAATTTTAACACTTTATTCGGCGGCTTGGCGTCATAAGAGACTTCAACTTAATGAAAAGAACGATGCATTTATAGCTAGCGACATCATGCTGTGTTAATACTACACTTACAGTACCCATCTAGATGGGTTTTCTAGGAGTTACAAATAATAAATATTTGTTTTGTTTACTATCTATGCATGTATACGTTTCGTCCTTTATAATCGGGACTCATCAGCATAGAGATATGACTATTCTCTACTGGTCATGCGATTCGAAACCCCAGATATATATATATATATATATATATATATATATATATATATATATATATAATTTATTTAGATACTGTATATTACATATTTCAGCAATGTACCGCGGTTTCATCCAAAAGGGCAGATTTAGACATCTTTAGTAAATCTCCGTGCCCAGTGGAATCATCGGCAAGCTGAAACGATTGTAGTCACGCCCGATAGGGAATGCCGTCAATAATGACAGAAAACGGTGTATCTCTGAGGGGGTCTCCGAAAAAATCCGGTGTGGGATAGTTATTAACTAAGACTTAAGGGAGACTGATATTAGTTCGTGTATGAAAGGCCTTCATTTTATTCCCTAGCAAGTTTTATTCATTTATTTATCTGTTAGCAAGTTTTATTTATTTATTTATTTATTTATCTGTTCTTTTTGCAATGTTATTGTTATACCTGAAAAAATACGGCTATATAGTTTGCCGTTTGGGTTTGTGAGATTAGGGTGCTTTTTTGGTGTCGTTTTTGGGAATAAAATTATGTATCGGATTAATTGTTGATATAGAGCTGAAAGAGATGATTCAAATATGTTTTTATTGACTTAACGTGTTTGTTCATTTTTGTTTATTGAATTGGTGTTTTCGTATTTTCTGTTCTTTTTGTAATGTTATTGTTATATCTAGTCTGAAAAAATACGAAAGGGTCAAGAAAACTTTCGTTCTGTGGTGTATCTGTATTCCCGTGATAGGATGGTGACGTTGAGATGGGGTATCTGCTGATAAATGTATAAGCCGCTGTAGATGGGGTTAATTTTAGTATGGATGATGTGATTATCTGTGGTGAAGGAGTTTATTGATGAATGTTTTATCTGTGGTTAGGACTAATTTGTATCAGGGTAGTCAGGGTTTATGTAGTCGCGCCCGTGGTGTGTTTAACATATATCTGGGGGGGGGAGTATTTTGTACGTAAATAGAAAGATAGAAATTATGGGTTTAGGGAGGTCTTGGGGAGATTAGTTATTTTATATGTTTTTAGAAGTGGTATTTGGTTTAAAGGGATAATTGGTGGGTTATGTAATATTGTTATCAGACCATTGCGTTAGCAGGAATTTTCTTCAGTGAGGGCATTTTCTGAAGACCTCGGGTTTTGTGTTCATGCAGTTTATGGAGGGGTTGTTGATAGCTTGTATAGCACTTTATTAGATTTCTTTTCATATGCAACTTGACATATATATATATATATATATATATATATATATATATATATATATATATATATATATATATATATAGGCACAAAGGACAAAATAAACCACTTTATGTATATGGACGATCTGAAGCTATTTTTAAAAATAAAAGAAATAGAAACTGTAATAGGTGCCCCGAGAGTCTTCAGCCAGTTTATTCGAATTGAATTTTGAATGGAAAAGTGTGCACTACGAGAAAGGAAAAGGAAAAGATTCGAGGTCATAGGAGTGTCCAACCGAGAAGGTATGCGGGCACTGGACAAATGTGATACTTATAAATATCTGGTATTTGGGGAAGCGGGCGCCACACAATAAACAGAATGAAATAGAAAATTAGAAGAGAATACATAAGAAGCACAATAAAGTGCCTTGAAACTCAAAAGTAAAGTTATAATCTAATAAAAAGAATAAATACTAAGGAAACAAAAGTAATAAGATACTCTGGACACTTCCTAGGCTGGATAAAAGAAGTACTCAAACTCCTGGACACAAACAGCAGGAAACTAATGACCATGTATATAATGCAGAACTGTTAAATATAGAAGACTGCTGCGACGATGCGATGAAAATACTAAAAATGAATCATCCAAATAAAGAAAGTTTGATAACAACTTTCAAAAACAGCGTTAAAATGAACAATAGGAAGCGCAACGAAACGGGAAACAAAAGGCAAAAAAAAAAAAAATGGGAAGAGAAGCTACTAAACCAATTTACTATGACTGGACAAAGAAATGACACATGACAACACATAGACATGGTTACGAAAAAGACACTTGTACAGAGACCAGGAATCATTATTAGAACCCGCACAAAGCAATAAGAATGAACTTCATTAAAGGCAAAATAGACAGAAAAAAGTAAATGTAGACTTTGTGAACAAAGACACGAAACAGTAGCCCATATCATAAGTGGTCTCAAAATGAATACATACACAGGTATAACTAGCTTAAGAATGTGATCCACTGGGAGTTATGCACACGAATGCACTATGAAAACAGTACAAGCGTAAATAGGTGCTAGTATTAGTAAAAAAAAATTGTTTTTCAACCAAAAAATTAAACATTTTTAAAGCTTTCAATACATTTACTTTTTACATTTGAATTTCGGTATCATTTTTTACCGAAAGCTGCCGTAATTCTTTTTTCATTCACACTTTTAGGGTGTTATCACTTTGTAAAGGTAATCATTGTGCTTCGACTTTGGGTATAATAACAAAGTACGTCTTATTATTTCGATTGCCCATGTCTAGATACAACAGAGCTTGCAAATTTCTGAACGAAATACAATGTGGAAGCAAAAGTTGAAACAAATAGTGGTATTTACCCAACCAATCACAGTAGTTTATTTTTAGAAACTTTTATTCACCCAAAGCAAGGCACACTGAGACGGCACTGTGATTTAGGGACCAGATTTATCAGAGCACCGAAGTGGATAGTTGTGTAACGAGATGTTTGTTCACATTACATTTAAATGTATGCATGTTGGTACAGTCTGGGAAACAGGAGGAGGGAAGGAATCCCAAAGGCTTGCAGTTCGAAGAAAGAAGTTATTAGAGTAGAAAGCCTTCTGACATCTGGGGACCTCTACAGTGAAGGGTGGGATTTTTCTTCTGGTCGGGTTGGTCGGAGATATTTAGTTGAAGGAGACACCAGTGCAGCAAGTTTATCGGAGAATATTTCGTGGAAGTACTAGTAAAACGCATAGAGATGCAACATTGTGACAGTGGAATAAGGGTTGGAGCTTGGTTGACAGTGCGGGATCTATTAGACTGGACACTCTTTTGGGGCCTGTCTAATAGGGATAGACTATATTCCAGCCCATATATGGCAAAAATACACTATGAATGGGCGAATAGTTGCTTTGAAGAGAGTAGGTGTGATAAATTTTCTATCGCGTTAGAAGAACCCCACTTTCTTTGCAGCAGCCTTGGCAATGCCTTCCATGTATTTGGTGTTTTTATTTCAATAAGTTTCAGTGTCTCTTCATTCTTTTTCGTTTTCGATTTCTTTTCAACTCTTATTTTCTTTCTGTTTATTTCCTCTCTTTTCTTTTCTTTCTCTTTCAATTAAAAAATAAAATTTATAAACAATAAAAAGGAAAGGAACAAACAAGGTCACATTTGGTGCGATTTATGCTGACCTCATTTGAATTACGCATTTCTCTAAAGATCGTTAACATATTTTTCATGACTTGGTTTAGGACGGGTAATTCGCGAGTGAAGATTGTGACACGCGATATTTTCAGCATGTTGTAAACAACAAACCTCTTTTGATTCCTCTAAAATTTTAATTCTACGTGATAAAAAGTGGCGAATCTTTCGTTCCGTTACGAATACAGTTGCCTTTATAAAATTTAGAATTAAATTATCTTCGTACAAACACAACAATTTTTTTTCTAACAACATATTTTATCCACGGAAACATTGATTGTATAAATATTTTAATAAAATAAACCGAATCTAAAAATTAAATAGCAATCTAAAATTATTAAATATAAGATTTAACATCTTTATGCAAATAAAATATTATCACCTCCGTTGTAAAAGCTAATGTAATCCATGCCAAAAATATGCATTCACTATTATTGGTATACATTTGTATCCGTTAGTTTTATCTATATAAATAAAACACGATTAAAAGATTATGTTTTTGAACGAGTCCATTTGTTTTTTTAATATATGTTTGTTTGTGCACATCCTAGCGGCCACCTCACTCACGAAGTGCGCCAAAATATGTCATGATCTAATTAGAACAGATAAATTATTGAATATCTAGGTCAAATATCAAGGTAAAGGTCACTGAAAGGTGAAAGTCACAGTTTTGGTGATAACTTCGGTGCTGTTCATCAAAATAACTCGCTATGTGGTTCATATTGTATTCAAAGAAGTCCCGCATCTTATATGACATTGGCCTTGATCTCGAAAATTCGATGAGGCCGAAATTTTTACGGAATTTACACTTTTTAATTTTCCAAATTTGATTATGAATTAATAATTTTAACGTTTTCTTAAATCTTACTTATGCTTACAATATTTGAAATCGTCAATTGAAAATTCAGCCAAAAAAAAGACATTCTTAAAACAAAAAATTAAAAGAAATACATTTTTGATTTGATAAATTAGTTTTATTAACAAACATTTTTTTTTAAATGTCATCTTTTATAAATTTATAACATGGAAGTGTTTGTCTCATTTAAAGTATCTGAATGCTTTTAGAATATTAATGAACTAGCTGTCCTGACATGGCGTTGCCCAGGATCCAATACATTCAAATTTCTTTTGTGAATATTTTTCTGTTCTATAAGCACATTAGCCTATTGCAAATAACATGGTACAACAATAACAAATAGAAATTGGTTAGACAGAATCAAAGTTTCATTTGTCAGCTTAAATGATATTTACGTCCAACTTTTCAAATCCGGCCAACAATTTAGACGATGCCGAATTAAATTATCGCTATGCAACATTTGTCTGTAATAATCATCTTTTCACACATTGTTCCTATTGCTTGCATAAATATTTAAATTAACTGAATCTAAAAATAAATAACACGACAAAATTATTAAATTCAAGATTTTAAATATTTATGCAAATTAAATACTATAACCTCCGCTGTAAACATTATTTTCCCTGGCAGCAAAAATATCGATTCACCCTATTTATCTACTTCCCACAAAGTAGAATGTGACACAAGGTCGGAAAGTGGGAATTTGCACTCCAGAGGAAGAGTACTTAGGGCTTTTTAAAAAATATCTGGACAGAGCGCCTCAGACAGTAAGCAATAAACTTACTTCTCCCCAAAGAGGGGGGGGGGCAAAGCCTAGAAGGGTGGACCTTGCAGAACTGCACAGGACAGACCCATTAACCGGCGTAAATCAAGGTCCGAAGGCCAAGACAATAGCAGTATGGTGTGCAGCATCCATCGGAACAGATACCACACTTTGATCTTGGCCAAAAGGCCATAAACATAATATCGATTCACTATCATTAGAATAAGTTTATGTCCCTTATATTTCATCCATCTACGTATATGAATGAAAATTATGACGTATTTTTCTGACTTCCGCCAAGGAGATTATGTTTCCGGACAAGTTTGTTGTATTTTTTGTCACTATATTTGTTTGTGTACATCCTAGCGTCTACATCATTTGACCGAGCGTCACCAAAGTTGGTCAAAATATCAGTCATAGCCTCAGATAAAACTGATTAAGTTTTGGGATATCTATATAAGGCACGGAAAATGTGAAAGTTACACTTTGGGCGATAAATTTGGGTTTGTTCATCGTAGAAACTCGCTAGTTGACGCATATTGTAACCAATGAAGTCTCACATCTTACGTGACCATTACCGTGAAATGTTCGGTCACGATCAACATTTTGACGGAATTTCAACTTCCGATTTTTGTAAAATTTGATGCATGTATCTGATCCTCTTTGACAACAGTAACCACAACGCACAATTTCAGCCGGATAAAATAAATAATATTTCAATTATCAACGTTTCCATGGTAACCAAAATGCCAAGCTAATTTTTCATAATAATTATTACACTATACAGTTTTATGGATTAGATTTCCGGCATCAAAATTAGCGGGTCATCCAAGCATATTCTAACTATCTTATTTTATCATAATATTCATTATTACTAGGGCTTACCTTTGAGGGCATACAATAAGGGAGTTCGTCCCGGCCATCACCATGGCATAATCAGACTTCTGCATACCATTGTAGGCAAGGAATTCTTGTGAAACACAAAGAAATTTACTTACAGTCGACACATGAGAGTTCATAGTGGGAACAGATCGCAGACCCAGCATATCTGCTTTGTTTGGTGAAAAGTGAGCAAAAGAGGAAGAAAGTTAGTCCCATTCTCGAACTTCATGAAAGCCGTGATGAGGTCACAGGTTTTCACGAGATTTGGGGACTTAACATTTTTCCTAGAATCACAATTTTGAATGCCACACCTCACAAAAGAAAAACAACGTAACTTTGTCGTCGATTAAGACTTATCTAAAATAATATGTGCCAATTCAATGAACGCGTTTAGTTCTAAACACCGACAGACCGACTAAGCCTCTTATAGAAATGCGTGGACGCATCTCAAACGGAATAAATAAATACTTAACATCACATTTGATGCAGTTTTCCATGTTATGTTTACGACGTGTGTAACCATTGAAATACGGTTTTAAATTTCAAGCTTTGAATCGGGGTGAGGAGAGGGTACAATCATCTTTTGTTTATGGGTAGTGTGTGTTCGGGGTAAGGCAGAGGTCACGTGATGTTTTCAGCGCGTTTAAGACGACAAACATTTGTTTAGGCTTCCTAATAAATATTTGAGTCTTGAGTGTGTAACGAGACACTTAGTGCGGATCGATGGAGGTGCGTGTGCAATGTGCTGTGTGTGGGCGCACTTGTTTAGATTACTTCATGAATTTTAAATAATTGACTTAAAATATTTCAACATCATTTCTTAGGCAAACTTTCCATGTTGATTTCTGGGTCATCAGTTTGATTTGAAACTGCTCCACAAAACAAAGATGACTCACTGTTGATCTGTGTGAAGCGCACACTCAGAAAGTACCCTCTCGCCCTCTCTTATTTTTCTCTCGCTTACTCTCTCTCTCTTTGTCTCTCTTCTTCTCGCTCACACACTCACACATATACAGAAATGCAAATAAACGCATACATTGAATACAACAGGTCACAACATGCCGACGACAGACACATTCTCTACTCTGAGTATCAGTTTGTCCATTTTCAGGAACTAAATTCGACCGAAATCAGGTGTAGCTTTTTGAGAGTGTTCTCTATTAGAACTCGCTTAATATCGAGGTATACTCAAGGGCCAGGGATGTGTCCCTTGAGGTATTTCCGGTGTTGATGATTGGGTCTGTCACTGCCACACCAATGTTTCGACTCTAGATTCGATTATTTTGCATCTTAATTTATCATAGTCAGTTAAAAAAACTATCTTGTTTTGAAGCAATTTGACATTGTTCTCCCTTTTTGTTACCATGAAACTTAATAATATTTAGTTTTCTTAGCTTCTTACATAAAGTGGTTTCATGCCTTGTCTTGAGTGACTTCCATTAAAACTAAATTTATTGATGAATTTCCTAATGGAAGAGAAAGCTGTACCAACATACAAAATACATAGACCATATATATATATATATATATATATATATATATATATATATATATATATATATATATATATGATGGACTCTCCCGTCGATTGCAACTTTCATTTGTGTCTAGATCGTTCATGACACCTGAGTCCGGCAAGAGACCTGCAAGGAAAGCCGCAGACAGTGCAAGAGTGTGAGTAATCGGATGCCAGGTGTGGAGCACTCTCTCTAGCTTTTCGCCTAACTCTGGCAGTTCTCATATTATCCACACAGGTCTCGTTGAATCTTTCCAGTCCAATGCAACAAGCTGCTCGCCATGTCTTCCTGTCTTTTGTACAGTCTTCAAAGTTTTGGGCGGGTACTCCAATTGCCGTCAGCACATCTTTCAATTTATCTTTGTACCTCAGCAAGGGCCGACCAACATTCCTGTTACCACAAGCTAACTGACTGTACATCAGTGCTTTAGGTATCCTCCCTTCGTCCATTCTTGCGACATGACTAGCCCATCGCAATTGAGACTGCAACAGGAAACTTTCAATTCCACCAATATGGCATCTGTTGTAAAGATCGGTGTTAGCGACTTTGTCCTTCAAACTAAGTCCGCATATGGTCCTAAGGCAGCTCCTGTGGAACACATCCAATTGGCGAATGTGATGCCGGTAAGGCGTCCACGCCTCACATCCATAGAGAAGACCTGTCAATATTACAGCCCTATACACATTGATTTTTGTCTTCAACTTAATGCCTCTGCTACTCCAAAGACGATGTTTCAGCTTTCCGAAGGCATTTGCCGCTTTTGCAATTCGGTTTACGATTTCATCATCAAGTGAAGCAGCAGAATTAACTTTGCTTCCTAGGTAGGTAAGGTTTTTGACATAGTTCATTGGTCTGCCATCCACTTTGAGTTTTTCTAATGGAAATTCATGGACAGGCTGATTTTATTTCACTCCTTGAACTTGTTTAGGGGTAGGGTATGGTTGATGGACCACCTCAGTCTTCTTTAAACTGATTGTTAAACCAAAAGCCCTACATGCACCTGAAAATTTTGTCAAAAGATTCTGAGCTTCTTCAAAAGAAGTCGCGACCAGGGCAGCATCATCTGCAAAGAGAAGGTCACGAATGATGGCCTCTCGAACCAAGGTTTTGGCTTTAAAACGCCGATGGTTAAAGAGCCCACCTGTGGTTCGGAATTGAAACTTAACACCTGTGCTTTCATCAGCGAATGCGTGCCGAAGCATCACCGAGAAGAACAATGCAAACAGCACAGGTGCCATCACACAACCCTGTTTCGTACCGTTGGTTACTTCAAAAGGCTCGTAGGTTTCCCTATTGGAAACGACCTGTGCTTTCATCCCTTTATGAAAGGAGATTATGACATCAAGCATGTTGTTGGGGATTCCAAGCTTATGAAGAACTTTTCAAAGTGCTACGCGGCTGACCGTATCGAATGCTTTTGTCAAATCAATAAAAACCATGTACAGTTTCCGATTTTTTTCACGAACTTTTTCAGCAACTTGACGAAGGGCAAATACCATGTCGATTGTACCTCTACCAGAGCGAAAACCACATTGGGACTCTGGGTAAATCTCATCAATAAGATGTCTGATGATCCTGTTCAGAATCAACCTTGCAAGAATTTAATCTGCAACAGAAAGCAGAGATATCCCGCAATGATTATCGCAAGAATTCCTGCTTCCCTTGCTCTTATAAAGATGCTTGACATTACTATCCTTAAAGTCCTGTGGGACTCCGCCAACTTTCCATATCTCCACAAACAAGATGGTCAGTTTTTCCTCGAGTGCTCTTCCGCCATGTTTGTACACCTCAATGAGGATGCAATCTCTGCCCGGTGCCCCTGACGATAGCTGTTTTTTAGCTTGAGATACTTCCTGAACTGTTGGTGGAAAAGACAATTCCGGAATTTCGGGATGCTGCGGAAGAGAGGAAATGATGTTTTTGTCAGTCACCGATGCAGAGTTAAGGACAGTTTCAAAGTGCTGCTTCCAGCGCTTAAGGATAGCAGATTTGTCAGTTAGCAGTGTTTCTCCATCCTCAACAAAAACTGGGGCAGAACCATTCATTTGAGGACCAAACACCTCTTTCAGGCCAGAGTAAAATGACTTAGAATTCTTCCTGTCGGCTGCGTCCTGAAGTTCCGCAACCTTGGATGACCACCAAGCCTCTTTCAATGCCCTAAGTGCCTTCTGAACTTGTGCTTTGTGAGCTCTATACGCCTTCTTTTTCACTGTGGAATTTTTGTCCTCGAGCCATGTTTTGTGGCAAACATGCATTTGGTCGATAAGCTTCTGCACTTCAGTGTTGTTTACATCAAACCAGTCTTGATGTTTCCGCAAAGGGAAGCCCAAAACCTCAGCAGACGAGTCATAAACAGCATTGCGCAATGAATCCCAAGAACTTGAAACGTCACTATTTACCTCTACAGAAGCTATAGCGGTCGTAACTTTTTCCTTCAGCTCATTTTGTGTATCTGCCTGTTTTAGAGGCAAAACATTTAGGCGTTTCGGAACAGAAGACTTTTTCACTCCCCTCTTGTCTAAATGGAAGTTGGTCTTGCCGACTATAAGCGCATGATCTGATAAACAACAGCTACTATGGAAAGAGCGTGTTATCTTAAAATCTTTGAGATCGCGCTTTCTGGTAATTATGTAGTCAATGAGATGCCAATCTTTTGATCGGGGGTTCATCCATGATGTTTTTCGACAATGCTTTTGTTGGAAGTACGTGTTTGTCACACTAGAGTTAAATTCTTTGCATAACGTCAGGAGTCGCAATCCATTTGAATTCATTTTTCCAACACCATGGTGACCCAGAACACCAGCCCATGTTTGAAAGTTGAGCCCCACTCGAGCATTGAAGTCTCCCATCAAAGCAACCTTATCCTTATGCTGAATTTTTTAGATTAAGCTACGCAAATCATTGTAAAAATCTGAACTATCTATAGTAGGGGCATAACAGCTGATAAGTGTTGCGAATGTGTTGTTTTTTAGTGGAAGTCTTAGGGTCATAATACGATCTGAATGATTTACTGGGAGTGTTGGAAGTGATCTAGCAATTTTCGTCTTCACTGCAAACCTTACGCAGATTGACGTGGTTCGTTTTCTGGTTTACCAGCCCAGAAAAACGTGTATCCATCTTTTACCTCACACAGCTGTGAGTGACCAGACAGACGCGTCTCACTAAGGGCAGCAATATCTACATCATGTTTCCTTAATTCCATTGATACGAGGGCCGTTTTCCTTTCTAGTGACGCATCACTATCCTGCAATGTGCGCACATTCCAAGATCCAATGTTTAGCTTCATAAATTTCTTTGTTTTCTGACTGCTGTATTGGATAACTAGACAGCTGCAGTAGGCTGACAAGTCAAAGAAGGGCATGCAATGTTTAGGGCTCCTTTTATCGCCCCCTCCCTGAAATAGGGAAAGCAGTGCTGATCCTAGATAGGCCTGCTTTGTCACTGGTGGAGGACACGAACGGCACAATTGCCCAAAGGTTTGTGCCAAACGGTTATCACCCACCAGCCGCCACTGTGTAGAGCGCCAGCTAGAGACTTCCAGCAATATCCTTTGCCTGTCCCCGTCGCCTTTACTCTCTCGCCAGTGGACCCAGAAATACTCATGTCGATTTTAGAAAAGCTGCTAGAAACCCCACACGAATGATTTGATTTGAGTGGTGAAGGCTTGTGTAGGACCATCCACACTTTTTGGAATTGTTGATTACACAAGATCGGTGCAAATGAGTGCCACAGAAAAAGTCAGCAACAACCCTCAGGTTTTACATCAGAGTTTTCCATCTCCTAGACACCTGCCTTAACAAAGGCTTAGGGGGCATCTATCCTAGTGGGTTAAACGCGCCCCCAGATACCAAACTGGAAATTTCCCTGATCCGGCGCCATATACATATACATACATATATATATATATATATATATATATATATATATATATATATATATATATATATATATATATATATATATATATATATATATATATATATATATATATATATATATATATATATGTCAGAGATCGTATTTAGTTCAATTTAGTTTCAGAGAAAAGAAGGTAAAAATGCTGTATAGCTTTCGTGAAAATTCAGATCCCTCCAAATCTTGTGAAATTTACAAAAAATAGGAATTAGACATTAGTTTATAAACATTTAAAAAAATTCAGTTTTTTTTAGTATTTAAACGAAGTTTTACGGAATATAATATGGGCATAGCCTTCGATTTGAAATGTTTATATGTTTCAAATTTCCATTGAAGCTTATCCAAAGTCATTAGACACCAAATAAGCAAGATTCCTTGAATGCAAATTTCTTCTTAAACCCTCCTAAGCCTCAGAGTGAATGATTAGATATTTTCTAGAATAAACATCATATTATGATCTGGAATTTTTACATTCAATATTGTGTAATGGATTTTGACCAACATTTGAATAAATGATCCTAGACATACGGTTTAGTAGCATTATATCTTGATTTTAATCTTCATGGGGGACATAAAAGTTGTGCATAACTGTTCTGTTAGGGGAATTTTATTCTTCTAGTACATATATAACTATATAAACACACGTTTTCTATCTTTCGTTCTCTCTCTCTCCCACTCGTTCTCTCTCTATTTCTCCCCCTCTCTCTCTCTCTCTCTATACATATATATATATATATATATATTAATATATATATATATATATACATATATATATATATATATATATATAATTTTCATAAAAAATAATGACAGTGTGCTCACCTATATTAGTACGAGCATGAAATATGTATATACAGGGTGCGAGGGATATTTGAGTCCAGTTTTTGTATTTAGTTTATTAATCAACAATATTTTAGCACAAAATGTATATATTTAAATCAAATTGACAAGAATATAATTGATGAAACTTTTGAATCTAGTTATTTTATAAATCTACATTTGGCTTTAATGACTGAATGAAAACGTCCACGAGCTGGAATTAAGTGACCCCTATTCATCTCGGATACAACCTGAACAATAACGGCTTTTAGTTTAGTTAAGCTGGTACTATAAAGATGTCGATTCGTCTTCCTTTCAATAAAACTCCACACGTAAAACTCCATAGGATTTAAATATGGCGATGTAGGGGGCAACATGTGGGATACATGATTGTAAACATTTTCTGATACCCAGTTCTGGGTTATAATAACTTTGCAGAGTATTTTATCTATACAGGGCTTAACAACCGTTTTAATTTACACCAAGGTATTCAGCAGCATTGACCCTACGACCTTGTGGGAAAATATAAGGTGGCATTACATGACCTTCACTGTTCACAACTCCTAAAACGATAAGAGTAACTAGATAGTTGGTATGCATCGCCCTGGGTACTTCAAAGGAAAGTTCACATCACCATCTTTTATTCTGACTGTTATCTGATCATCACATCCCTCTAGCTCCAACGGAACTTGAGGAACAAATGATTTTGCAGCATGTAAATCACTTTGCTTTGCAGTTAAATCAACTATGACTGCATGTATTTTTATTTCTTGGTTAAGATCTTCCTCTGAATAGGTTATCTGAAAAAGAATAATAATATTATAAATGATTTGAGTGTATAGTGAATTTAAAACAATATGTCCTCAAAAAGCTTTTGCACCCTGTATTTATAACATACACTTACGTGCTAGGACTACGATTAAATAAATATTAAGACGAAAAAATGGTATTTATTTGAAAGAGTTCAGGTCATTCAAAGGAAACAAAACAACGAGATATAAGATAATTCAAAAGTTTGGTAGTTCGAAAAATACAGCTACATATAAATATGTCGATATCGGTAAACCCATGGCAAAACTTGGATGAATACGATGAGAGTTTCAAATCATATAGCGTAAAACAATAGAGACGAACGCGAACAGTTACCAGTTTCAAAGCGTATTACATGCTTCGCGTGTAGGACAATTCATTTTCATAATTTGCAACTGACTTTTAAAAGCAACAGTGCGTCGAATTTTGGACAACTAAGTGAAACTCTTAGTATTCGAAATGATACAGTGTTATTACGATGTTGGATGTACAGAAGTTTCTTCTGTAGATGAATTTCATTACTGCTGCAGGAGATATGCGTACTTTTTTTTTCTTACATAGAAAAATTCAGAAAAAATAGTTTAATCCTTTTTAGTTTACTGTTAATGCAATATTCGCCGGTTTCAAAATTAGTTACGATCTCTGATATTTCGAAATTAGACAAATTCCGCAATGTATTTATTACGTTTCAAAAATTGTGAATGACGGAACAGACAATCCCAATCTCTATTTATATAAGATTATAAGAATTACATGTTTATAAAAATTGTATCAATATTTGTTTTAAATGCAAAGAGGACACTGGTTATGTCATTAGAAATTTCGATTTTGAAACAACTCATTTTAAAATGGGTAAAGTCGGTAATAATAGAGGAGATAACGATATTACTGTTATAACGAGTAACGGATATGACGACGACGACGACGACGACGACGACGACGACGACGACGACGACGACGACGACGACGACGACGACGACGACGATGATGACGATGATGATGATGATGATGATGATGATGATGATGATGATGATGATGATGATGATGATGATGATGGCAAATTTAGACATAGATTCGGTTTTTGATGTTGGGAATATCCAGATCCACAAAAAAGGGCACTCTAGATTGAGACAAAATAAAATTGTTCCCATGTCTAGAAGGAGTTCTTCTTTCCTGGCTGAAGACAGAACATATACTACATTTTGATCTTTGTTTAAAAGCCAGATATGTGGTGCGTCCTTTGTGGTCGAATACTGTAAAAAAGTGTTGACATTTCATTTACGGATTAAAACAAGGTCATTTTTGAATGCAAGGTTTTACTGTTGGATGATATCATATAAGCGGATATCATATTCCGATTAAATCATATAAGTAGGCATTACATACACATACAATGTACATACATTTCATGAACTGAAAATGGTACAAGGTCAATAAATATTTATTTTTGTTTTTGACTGTTCAAAAATGGAAAGAGAGAGAGAGAGAGAGAGAGGGAGATTATTTTTTATATCTAACATCCTAATTGATGTATGATTACCCCTGCCCTCATTGTGTTTGTACGTTTCCTGGAGGAAAAGTGGCCACACACACACGACTCGGTTCGGAGTTTTTGTACTCAGTAATCACATATCAAAGCTTAAAACAACTTGAGGATCAGGTTTAATGAGATGGATAATTTCATAGTTGAATAGTGATGATTATTATAAGAGAATTGAAAATCTCCACATAGCACCAACTCAAAACAGCGGCCAACCAAGAAAGCAGCAATTCTTCATCCTTTGTCAGAAACATCGCTCATGTATTGTTAGGACTAAACGATGAAATAGAAAGAAGCAGCTGTTACTAACTTGTTGATGTAGACTTTTGACATTTCTTTGTTTAAAAAAAAACATAATTATTTTAACTTTTAATTTGTGAATTCTTCAGTAATTTCTTGTGTTTGATTTATAACATAACTCATCAAAGGTTTTCCCAGATGATGAAATTAAATAAAGTCTTTACTATTATCAGTATTCATATACTGTCCGCTCATTCCCTTATATATATATATATATATATATATATATATATATGAAGCAATCCAACAAAAGATATAAGCGTCAACTAATATCTTATAATTAGTGAAACATCCGGATAAAAAACTGAAGCTCAATATACTGGATAGAGCATTAATATTATAAAAATATATAAGTGATCTTCTCTCCAGACATGACAAATCCCTAACGAACAGAAGGCGATATTAAATTGTCTACATCTCAGAATGACTTCAACGGGTTTAAAATTATGTCTGTTTTGCATCCTGTTTGACAGGTTCAAGAAATATTTTTCGCTCTTCTGGCTAGATGTGATGGGAGTCCGTCTTATTTTGCTCAATTCGGATTTAGCGGGTTTTCTAATTAAACAACGAATTTGGATTTGACTTGAGTTGCACATGTTGGGATTTCGGAACTTTGATTGGACTTTTTGTATTATTTTGATTGATTTATTTTTCATTAACATTGAATATGGACACATTTCGCGACTGGATAACTTTGCCGGCCCCTTCAATTTCACGTATTTGGACTGCTGTTTGTATCTTGGAGTAATGTCCTTCCTGATTATGCTTCTCAACTTGTATGACCTGGATGGACTGTATGGATTCAACAAAAGTATGTTTTTGGATTGATATGTTTGATGTTATGTATTTTTATATATTTGTGTATATAATTTTATATGTTTTCAAAGTGTAATTTTATTACCTGTAGTAGTATAACTGCGGTAATGGTCCTCTGAAGAGAAGAATTATCTTTGAAAACTCATGAGCTAAGGACTTAAGGATGATTTGCATGAACTTTGACTTCTAATAAAATTTGATTGACACCTTATTTTATTACTTCATTTTATATTATAATATATATATATATATATATATATATGTATGTGTGCGTGTATGTATGTATGTATATATATATATATATATAGGCAGCATCTTCTCTTGCAGGCAAGTATTTTTGAATATAAGAGACAACTCATGTCTAGATATTCTTTTGATAGATCCTTTCAATAGTCCGAATTAGGGTCTTAGTTTCGGAGGGGAATTTGCTGATTAATTTGCCATAGTTTGGATTTGTCTCCCAAGTACTCCATATAAATATATATATATATACATATATATATATATATATATATGGGTGTGTATATATATATTATAATTGTGTGGATTATTAAATTCATGACATAATTAACACAATTCTTTTAAATATTATAATAAAGTTCAGAAAATGAACACTTTACAATACAGACGTACGCACGTTTAAAAACATTACATCAGAGTAAAGCTTGAAAAACTTAAATGATTTTCCTCATCAGTATATACATTTTATCAATTACAATTAAAAAAAACTCATTGGATTTATCACAACTACTTCGAAAACAAAATGATGTCAACATAGTGGGACAAAAAACACTTTTTCTAAATAATGAAAATCGAGAAAACATATGAACATCACAAACACATTTATGGGTGAGAGTATCGATTAAACTCAAATACGTTTACAATCGATTATTGTCATCATAAACAAGAATTAATTTTTAAAAACTTTTTTTAATATCGGATAATCATATTTTAAATACATATTTAGAGTAGAATTTTTTTAAACGATAAATTGTAGTGTTATAATAATAATATGTACATTTTTAAAAACGTTAAATTGTAGTGTTATAATAATAAGATATAAATGTTTAATTAATAATGTCATGAATTTTATAATCTATCAAATAATAATATGAAAGCTCTGTTTAACATAACCTGTTAATCATTGAGCTTATTTTATCTGCAGTATTTTATATATCCTAGGTTATCCCTAAGATCTCATTTGTTACTAACTAAATTCTGTATCAATTGATCTCTTTGAATTGTTTTGGTTCTTCAATCTATACTTTTCCTCACACACACACAAACACCCCTCCCCCCACACACACATTTACTGTAGCCTGAAGAAGCTAGATTTTGAATAAAGCCGCAGCTAAAACCTGTATGCACATATGTATCACAAAATGTTTGTATAAATAAAGATTTATACTACAATACATCTCTACTTGTTATTAAGCACTTTCTTATAAACACCGTAGGTACATTGGATTAACATCACTGATCTAAAAACCATACAATTAATATATATATATATATATATATATATATATATATATATATATATATATATGAAAAATATTTGTTGTTGTTTATTATCTACGGACGTATAAGTTTCGTCTCTTTTCAATCAAGACTCTTCAGCGTAAAAGTATGACTATTCACTACCGGTCACTCGGTTCGAAACCCTGGATTATAAGTATTTTTCAACTTCAATCCAACGTCTTAAACCTCGCGGCCAATATCCGAACAGCTGATAAACTGTGGTAGTTTAAATACATTTATAAGCGGCGATGAGCGACACAGGCATTCTACTTATATTAAGGAATGATGCATTATAAAGCAAATGACGTCACGCTGTATTTGCACTACTACTAAAGTGCTCTACTAATTATTAAGGAGCGACAAATATGAAAAATATTTGTTGTTGTTTATTATCTACGGACGTATACGTTTCGTCTCTTTTCAATCAAGACTAGTGACTTGTTGAATCAGTATTTGTTATATCCCCCATCTGTCTTTATTCTAATCCCTCTCCCCTTTCTTTCCCTGTCTTTTAATTTTTCCGTTATTCGCCCCTACTATAAATCGCCCTTTATTGCCTGATTTTTTTTTGTGACGCCATCCAGTGTGCGCGGCGCCTTCTATAACGTCATTTATTTCACGGTGACAAAGCAACGTAACATACAAGCAAGCAACCATGCAAGATCCACAAAGATTTATAGGAGTATTAGACGACCTGTGACCTGTGACCTGTTAGATCACTATTTTGTATATCTATCCATATATCTATCTTATATATCCATACATTTTCAAACAGTTACCATTCACCTTTTATGACGTCATCCATGTTCAAGTAATTATATATATTTCTTTTTTGAAATGCCTCCTTGGTCTTTTGGCTAAGATCAAAGTGTAGTATCTGTTCCGACTGTCCTGTGCAGTTATGGGAGGTTAACCCCCTCCCAGGCTTTGCCTCCCCTCTTTGGGGAGGAGTAAGTTTATTGCTTACTGTCTGAGGCGCCCTGCCCAGGCAATTTTTTAAGAAACTCCGTACTCTTCCTCTAGAGTACAAATTCCCACCTTCCGACCTTGTGTCACATTCTACTTTGTGGGACGTAGATAAATAGGAGGGATTTTCGTCCGTTCTCCATCCCACTCTCCCTTTCTTCTTCTTCTTCTTCTTCTTCTTCTTCTTCTTCTTCTCTCTCTCTCTCTCTCTCTCATGTGTCTCGCTTTTTCCTCTCTCTCTCCCTTTCTCTCTGTTACACTTATTCATCTTCCTCCCGTTCTCTTCCCCTTTGTTCTTGTCTTATCTTTGTCTTGATTCTTACCCTATCTCCTCCTTCCCTCTCCATTTCTCTTTAAATTATTTTCATCATTGTCCTGCCACACTACTTATCGAAGAAACTGTCCTTAAATTACATCTTCAACATTTTGTGACGTCATTCACTGTGTACGGCGCTTCTGTGATGAAATCTACTGTGTATGATGGCAAACAAGAGGGTAACTAAGTAAGATCTACAGTTTCATTAGTATATAAGTATATAGATATGTTTGTAATTTCCTGGACGTGCAAATGCTCAGCTTGATAACTGCGAGCATTTCGAAAACCATCGGGAGTAATATCCTCTTCTTAAAAGCAGTCATTTAAGATAAAGAAAATTCTTATATAATATATGAAGGACTGTTGCTTCTAATGATGTAGACTTGTACTTCTATTTGAGTCAGGGTACAAGTCGCTTTGAGAAAGGGACTGATTCTGTGTGAAGACTTTCCTCACTCACAAAGATTTATGCACAACATTGTTGTGGTAAATTGTCACGCAATTACAATGCTCAAACACGAGTTTGACAATATTAGTATATATATATATATATATATATATATATATATATATATATATATATATATATATATATATATATATATATATATATATATATATATATATTGCTTAACCTCGGACCTAACTGCCATTTATTTGGTAGATACAACCAACATATATATATATATATATATATATATATATATATATATATATATATATATATATATATATATATATATACCTATATATATATATACTTATGTCAGTATATATATATATATATATATACATACATACGTATATACATATATATATACATATATACATACATATGTATATACATATATATATATATATATATATATATATATATATATATATATATATATATATATATATATACGCTTTTAGTTATATTCCAAAAACCAAAGGAAAAAATCAATCCATTACCATAATTATATTTATATATTTTTCTCAATTATTTCATTTTCAGACTTCGACGAATATCTGTATTTTTTCCTCCGTCTTACAAATAACATTTATATATATATATATATATATATATATATATATATATATATATATATATATATATATGTGTGTTTTTCATTTTTTTAAAAAGGTTTTCATATCTTACGCGCGTTTTACAGCTCAGTCAAAAAAATAGTTTTTATTTTAACATCAAATAAATAATTCATGCAATAATAATGGAAAAACATATCAATCCAAAAAAGAAAAAAAGAGATTAAAAAAAAAGCCCAAAGAAAAAGGTATTATGAAAACAATTGCAAGTTAAAAAGCATGAAAAAACTCACATCATCCCCCCCCCCCGCGAAAAGGAATTGCTCTCATTATGAAAAAATTTCCGGGATTATAAAAATGTACACCTAAATATATATTTTTTTATAAAGACTCAGATATATATGTATATATATATACAGTCGCGCATTGGTTTGTTTAGGTGATAGAAACTACAACATTTCAAGTAATTTACTAGGCTTTTCTGATAAATAATACATTTACTTGGTAATTTTGTTGCAACAGTTTTTAAAAATAATATCCTTTAAATGTCCACCATTTTCGACCTCACAAAGACGGGCTCTAGTTAGGGCATTTTCCATTACAGTCCTTTGAATAACTGGCTCTAGTTCTTGGATTTCATGTCTGATATTGTTTTTAAGCTCTTGAATCGTTGTAGGCTTGTTCACATATACCCTTTCCTTAAGATACCCCCAAAAGGAAAGGTCAGGGGCTGTTAAATCCGGTGAACGTGAAGGGCAGTTAAAATCAGAAAATCTGCTAATTAAGCGCTCGCCAAACAATCCCCTTAAGAGTTCCATACTTTGTCAGGCAGTGTGGGCAGTAGCTCCATCTTGTTGGAACCACATTTCTGGGTTGTCCTGAACAGCTGGCCTTAAAAAAATTTCAATCATTTGTTGATATCGCTGTGCAGTTATCGTTACCACGACACCTTGTTCGTCTTCAAAGAAATATGGACCGCTCACACTTTCCGAGGTAACACCACACCATACGGTACATTTTAGTGGATGTAATTCACGCTGATGAAGGGTTCTTGGATTTTCAATGGCCCATATTCTGCAGTTTTGCTTATTTACGAACCCGTTCAGATGAAAATGTGCTTCGTCGCTCATTATCAGCTTATGGATGAACTCATTTTGTTCTCTGGCTAATTGCTGAATGTGAACAGCATAAGCTACGCGTGATTGCAAATCTGTGGGTTGTAATGCCTGTACCAATTGAATTGTGTATGGAAACAGATGCAATTCACGCAAAATTCTTTGAAGTGACCTTCTGGACATCCCAATCTGAGTGGCTCGTCTTCGAGTTGAGGTGTCTGGATTTTCAGCAATGCTATCCTCAACGAGTTCTACATTTTCCGCTGTCCGTACTGAACGTGGTCTGCCAGATCGTGGAAGATCAGTGACTGAACACCGCTGCCGAAACCGGGCCACAAGACGATCAATTGTGGTCTGACTGGGAGATTGTCTGACATTATAATGCCGACGATAGACTCTTTGGGTTAAGGTTATTGAACGATGG
>OY744553.1:25981091-26013591 GCA_963556195.1 Sepiola atlantica
TAATATTCTTCTTTCTTGTTAGATCCTTACATCAAGTGGCTTTATGCCTTGTCTGGAGCTATTTCTATAAAAAAAATTAATGATGTCTAATACATAAGCTGTGTTCAAAAAATCATAATGTTCGGTTGGTTAGTTTCGGAGTAAATCCAATAGTACAAATATATCCCTAACATCCCTAACTTGATATGAATAGAGATATTTAGTAAACGATCTGTTACACGTTGCATCAATATTTGTTATATACTTCTATAAACGTATATATACAGGGTGGGCAAAAATAAGGGTCCTATTTTTAAAAATTCATAACTTTTTTATTTATTGATTTTTTTTTTTTTTTTTTAGAATAAGTAAAGGACCCCTTCCGAAGCAAGCATGAGCCGTATTAGCCCTAAGGAACGTACCCTCATTTAGAAAACATTATTTTTGCTTAAAAAACTCAAAACCGTGTAAAAAACAATACTTTAGTTTTTGTAAGTTTTAAGAAGTGTTTTTCGGCTAAAATTTGTTTTGTTTATTTCAAAAAATCTCGGAAGGGTCAGTCTACACACACATACAGTTTGGTAGGTTTAACTCTTATTTTGTGGAAGTTATTCAAATTCAAGTTATTCAAATTTAAAGATAGGACCCTTATTTTGGCCCACCCTGTATATATATATATATATATATATATATATATATATATATATATATATATATATATATATATATATATATATATATATATATATATATGTGTGTGGGTATACATTTATATACGTGTGTGTATGTGTGTGTGTCGAAGATAACTGTAAACATCGAAAAGATAAGTACGCATCGGGATATGCATTTGTTTGTATATATGTGTATATTATTTGAACAGATGTAAACACACTCATACACACATATACATATACATATATACACATACACACACACACACACACACACACACACATATATATATATATATATATATATATATATATATATATATATATATATATATATATAAACAAAGTATCTACGGTTTTAACAATGTTTTCGAAGCCGATGATCAAAACAGTCTAAAAGCGTCCGCTTCAAAGCGAAATATCGATAACTAATCTCTTTGTTCTTTTGTGATGTTTTTTATACATCATTTTTATACAAATGAAGATTTCTTAATGGAACGAACACATCATAATAATATGATCAATTCTGTTTTCATAAACAAAAGCCATTGATTAAAAAACAATGAGAGCATAGACCTCCGCCATAGATTTCAGTCATATGGTTGCAGCCGTGTCAAATGCAAGTACAACGATTGGTTGGTTTGTTTAAAATTTTATTTTATGGGATGTAAATAGTATTGTAAGCATATATGATTGTGTTTTTTTTATTTAAGGCACAGCAATAACTTGTCTAGCTACAACCATTGCATTTTTCCTGTTTTCGTCTGTATGGAGCAAAACAGAGTTTCCGTGAGTAGAGTTACTTTCCAAGAACTACCCGTTTGTGAAACACAATACTGCGGGGCTGCTTCCCAGCTCACTACAACATGGTTGTTTTCAAGTCCAATGTTAACAAATTTTGTGGAGCCTTCTTCTTGACTAATAAAATTCTGCCCAGTTTTAACCATCGTCTCCGATGCTCAAGGTATTTGTCTCACCGTTTACGTGACAAATTCAAAAACCCTTATCCTCGTGTGGCCTTTAGTCTTAATAAGCGGTGACTCATTAGAAAAAGAAATATTGACACTACTTGATTAATTTACTGATGAGTTCGTCCATTTTAGTAAAAGTAACTATGCTTTTATATTTAATAAAAAAAATAAATAAATCGACCGTAGTCGAGGACGATCCAAAGGTTCCCTTTTCTTTTTTTACTAAACTGAGATGTGGGGAATGGCACCACTCTTTCCCCTACTTACTGCTTCATCATTCTGGTGAACTGCTATGTGACGCTTGAGGGATCCAACTGACACGACACACGGAAATGTGAATACAATATTTAAATCGAAAGATGGATAAAAAATGGCACAACTATTAAAAGTAATAACATTTTTCACTTATTCAAATATATGTTCGAATCCTTGAATTTAAATGCTTTACTAGATTGAAGAATGTTAAGGGACGTTTAGCTTGGCGAGCAGTACATTTCTTCAAAGTTAAATTAATCTACAAATCAATCGTAAAGAAAACCTCATTTACATTGTAACATAGCCGGAGTGTTATTCTTGTAGTCGCAGTGTTGACGTGGCAGCCGAAGTTTTCATCTTGCTTTCTCACTTGGGAGCTGCAATTATACACAACATAAAAGAAAAAAACAAACGACAGTGTTTCCCAGTAGCTCCTGTTAGTTGTTTATTCCTTCATTCTCACACATGTTAGACATGAGGTTCCGATCGCCCTCACCCGCGAAGGATAGTAAACAAAGACGGAGCTCTAAAAAAATGCGATTAAACTCAATCAACTTATCTGCCATAGACAAAGACTCCCCTTGCTTTCTATGTGTCATTACAGACTTCCGCCCATGATTCGACTTCCTGTACACGTATCTCTAGTTCTAACCTTACGGAAAGTAATTGTCAATTCTTTTACGTAACTTAAACGTATTTACAACATTTCCAATCTAACTTTATTTTTACACACCCGCATCTAATTATTATAAGAACAGTTTCAGCATCAAATGAGACGTTAATGGTTGGCATGTAGTAAAACCTACTAACAAACAAGAGAGGAGGATGTGAGGGAATTTATTAATGGGATTTGGGAACTGTGATGATGCAGATGGGCACTTACAAATCCAAAGCGCCCGAAAGATTTTGCTTGTTGTGCGGCCATTTCCAAGAGAAATAAATCAAATTTTAGGCACAAAAATATGGCCTAATGTCCCAATCGTCACAAGTTATTTATTTTATGAATGCCACTCCAGACAAGGCATGAGTCCATTTGATGTAAGGGGCTAATTATAATAATAAAAAGAATGTAGAATAACTTTAAAAAAAATCAAACCTGAAAACCAGCTCACCACCAGTGTTCAATCCTTGGACTCGAACAAGGCTAGCCAAAAAGTACGCAATCAAGAACATAATAGGCAAGGAAGGCTGGTTGGTAAAAATCTACTCTTAAACTGGTTAAGTGCCTGGCTAGACACCGATGCTTTTATTGTGGCACAATCAGCAGAATGTTAGGTCGATGTTTTAAAACCGTTGAAGAGCTAACAGGAGCAAAATACTGTTTTCTTATGTTCTTGGATAGTAATAAAATGTAGATTTTTTTTTGAATTATTGAAAAAGCAGCAGGAGCAAAATACTGTTTTCTTATGATCTTGGATAGTAATAAAATGTAGAATTTTTTTTAATTATTGAAAAAGCAGCAGGAGCAAAATACTGTTTTCTTATGTACTTGGATAGTAATAAAATGTAGAATTTTTTTTAATTATTGAAAAAGCAGCAGGAGCAAAATACTGTTTTCTTATGTTCTTGGATAGTAATAAAATGTAGAATTTTTTTAATTATTGAAAAAGCAGCAGGAGCAAAATACTGTTTTCTTATGTTCTTGGATAGTAATAAAATGAAGATTTTTTTTTAATTATTGAAAAAGCAGCAGGAGCAAAATACTGTTTTCTTATGTTCTTGGATAGTAATAAAATGTAGAATTTTTTTTAATTATTGAAAAAGCAGCAGGAGCAAAATATTGTTTTCTTATGTTCTTGGATAGTAATAAAATGTAGATTTTTTTTAATTATTGAAAAAGCAGCAGAAGCAAAATACTGTTTTCTTATGTTATTGGATAGTAATAAAATGTAGATTTTTTAAAAATTATTGAAAAAGCAGCAGGAGCAAAATACTTTTTTCTTATGTTCTTGGATAGTAATAAAATGTAGATTTTTTTTAATTATTGAAAAAGCAGCAGGAGCAAAATACTGTTTTCGTATGTTCTTGGATAGTAATAAAATGTAGATTTTTTAAAAATTATTGAAAAAGCAGCAGGAGCAAAATACTGTTTTCTTATGTTCTTGGATAGTAATAAAATGTAGATTTTTTTTTAATTATTGAAAAAGCAGCAGGAGCAAAATACTGTTTTCTTATGTTCTTGGATAGTAATAAAATGTAGGTTTTTTTTAATTATTGAAAAAGCAGCAGGAGCAAAATACTGTTTTCTTATGTTCTTGGATAGTAATAAAATGTAGATTTTTTTTTAAATTATTGAAAAAGCAGCAGGAGCAAAATACTGTTTTCTTATGTTCTTGGATAGTAATAAAATGTAGATTTTTTAAAAATTATTGAAAAAGCAGCAGGAGCAAAATACTGTTTTCTTATGTTCTTGGATAGTAATAAAATGTAGATTTTTTTTTAATTATTGAAAAAGCAGCAGGAGCAAAATACTGTTTTCGTATGTTCTTGGATAGTAATAAAATGTAGATTTTTTAAAAATTATTAAAAAAGCAGCAGGAGCAAAATACTGTTTTCTTATGTTCTTGGATAGTAATAAAATGTAGATTTTTTTTTAATTATTGAAAAAGCAGCAGGAGCAAAATACTGTTTTCTTATGTTCTTGGATAGTAATAAAATGTAGATTTTTTTTTAATTATTGAAAAAGCAGCAGGAGCAAAATACTGTTTTCTTATGTTCTTGGATAGTAATAAAATGTAGATTTTTTTTTAATTATTGAAAAAGCAGCAGGAGCAAAATACTGTTTTCTTATGTTCTTGGATAGTAATAAAATGTAGATTTTTTTTTAATTATTGAAAAAGCAGCAGGAGCAAAATACTTTTTTCTTATGTTCTTGGATAGTAATAAAATGTAGATTTTAAAAAAATTATTGAAAAAGCAGCAGGAGCAAAATACTGTTTTCTTATGTTCTTGGATAGTAATAAAATGTAGATTTTTTTTTAATTATTGAAAAAGCAGCAGGAGCAAAATACTGTTTTCGTATGTTCTTGGATAGTAATAAAATGTAGATTTTTTAAAAATTATTGAAAAAGCAGCAGGAGCAAAATACTGTTTTCTTATGTTCTTGGATAGTAATAAAATGTAGATTTTTTTTTAATTATTGAAAAAGCAGCAGGAGCAAAATACTGTTTTCTTATGTTCTTGGATAGTAATAAAATGTAGATTTTTTTTTAATTATTGAAAAAGCAGCAGGAGCAAAATACTTTTTTCTTATGTTCTTGGATAGTAATCAAAATGTAGATTTTTTTTTTAATTATTGAAAAAGCAGCAGGAGCAAAATACTGTTTTCTTATGTTCTTGGATAGTAATAAAATGTAGTTTTTATTTAATTATTGAAAAAGCAGCAGGAGCAAAATACTTTTTTCTTATGTTGTTCAATAGTTATTAAAAGTTGAAAAAATGTGTAAATCCTTGAAGAAATGAAGACGCGGTAGAAGCAACATAACGTTTCCATGATAGCTGTTTTAAAGTATTAAGATTTAAAATGATTAACTAAATGACCGATCAAAATATAGCCCATATTCATGCAAGAACGCATCTAAAATTCTACGCATTGCCGAACAAAAGAGAAAAATAATATTTGTTTTGTATGACGATAGAGATGAACAATATCTGAATTCGACGTCCACGATGCTTTTCTCGTTGAGCGACTATTTGCAAAAGACAAAAAAGCATGCTCAGAGTTGTGGATTAGTAATTTGCATATGTGGACAGACGATTTATGACAGCAGTGAGGCAGACAAAAAACGCTTTCCTCTTTATAACAGTCAAAAATACGTCATCGACAATTCTTTCAGCAGAGGCTGGGCCGCTATGGCATAACATAGCCCTGTTCTGTTTGGGCAAGGCATGATTTTATTCAGCCTCAAGCTTTATCTTCTTTCTTTGTCAATCATTTGAAGTACTCATACTGGGGAATGCTGACGAGAGTGTCTAAGTTATATTTGTGGAGCCAGAGTACACTTAACCTGGTGCGTTGGCTTTTCGTATCTCCCACCTTCCAGCCTTGCGTATATCGATGGGAAGAATACGCTGCGTGTAAAACGCGGTGAATGTGAACAGCAAACCAGTCCCGAAGTGATGTTGTTCACTGATGGAAAGCTCTTAGAAAGAAACTCTGTTCATGGAAATGATTTGTGTTTGATTTTAAGCACTTCTGTGGTAATGTTTTCAACAGTAGGGAAGTTCGTATCAACAGGAAAAATAATGTGAAATTCCGCACATTCAGAATATGCATATACGCTTGAATAAAATACGTACGTTATGTGTGTAAAAAATATGTCACTGAATTTGAAACTGTCGTCTGCGCACGTAAGCTCTTCTCCTTTATTTTTGTCGTTTACTGAAACTGGATTAAGAACATCACTGGGGTCACTTCGTTCACATAATAATAATTGATAGAAATCAAAGCGACAGGTTTTCATATTCTTTCATTCTTTCGTTTTTTTGCCTTTTCTGATGGAAAGGCTGAGACATTTACTCTGACTGCAAGGTCTTCATTTCAAGGAATGGTTCCAAGGAATTAAAGTGTGGATAAAAAATAACGAACACAATTCACACGCATACATGCATATGCAAGTATGTACAACAGTCATATTCTCTATCTTATATATATATATATATATATATATATATATATATATATATATATATATATATATATATATATGTATATATGTATGTATACTTATGTATGTGTGTGTGTGTATGGTGAGAAAGTAGGTTCCATCCACATTTGTCTATTGACCATTTGATCACATTCGATTATATATCTATTGACTTTCCTGTGCTGACACGATAGATCAGTTGGTAGATCTGCTGTCTCACATACAGGTGACACGGGTTTCGAATCCTGTGTTTGGGTGTGTCTTATTAAAGAGCCCAAAGGAGGGCGAAACTCAAGTCTAGAGCTTCCGATATATAGCTAATGTGACTGCGTTGTTTCTCTGCTTGTGGAAATAAATATAATTCGCTCACATCCTAATTTTACACACACACACACACAAACACGCACACACACATGTATATATATATATATATATATATATATATATATATATATATATATATATATATATATAATGTAAGCGTGTGAGACCTGGTGTTGCACGGGAGAAGTGAATGACCAAAGAAACTCCTGCTTCCAGCCTTAATCCCCATATGACTAATTCTATTCTTATTTTTTGTAATTCCTATGATGATCAATTTTCAAGTTATACATAAAATGAAATAAAACGTCGTCTTTTGTAGTTATGGGTGTCCGATGTTCAAGCAGACCACACGATATTATTGTAAACTCCCATTAATTGGTGTTTCAAGGGATAAGAAAAATAATAATTCAAAATATTCCAAATCTATCAACTATTAAATGGGGAATTGCTAAGATTTTAAAACTTAATTTAAATGACTTTCGATTCAAACATTTACATATTTCCAAATTTCTTTCACGTTTCGAATGTTGAAAGGAAGTGGGCTAAATCGCTGAACAACACCCATTTGGAGGTTTCTATATTATAATGCCATCTCCCTGCGTGATTTTAAACCATTATTATTTCATATCAACATTGAAAAGAACACAATAATAGCATTATTATTGGCGGAATTATTAACTTCCAAATAGGTCACATTTATACTGAAACACCCTGAAAATAATGTTTGATTCTTATATGTTTATGTAGATTTTAACATCCGATAGAATTGAATATTTTAAAAAATCGCGAGTAGTTCAAGGAAGTTCATTTATTGTCTAGTTGTAGTTTCATACTAAAAATGAGATTTACATGTGTTTAAACAACATTTTTTACCGGATTTTATCTCCGGGCAACGCGGCTAAATTTTCTTAACTAATCTATCACCACTTATCAAGGCCAAAAAACACTCGAAGTTAAGGGTTTGTGATGTGGAATTGTTGGGTTGTCAGCTGAGAGAGATACAGAGAGAGAGAGAGAGAGAGAGAGAGAGAGAGAGAGAGAGAGAGAGAGAGAGAGAAGTATTGCTGTGATGGACCAAGTTCGAATACTTAGTCAAACAAGTATTAGTTGAAAACAACCATGTTGTAATCTACAGGGAAGCAGTTCCGTGGTAACGTGTTCGACAGTCGGGAAACCTCTGCGAAAAAGCTATGGTTGTGGAAATTAGGCACATGCGCAAGTAAAATTTTTTTTTTTATTGATGGGTCAAGGCCTGGGAGCCACTCAAGGATAAGGGTAAAAAGGATTGTTTGTTGGATGATAATCGCCGCCACAAGAAGATTGGGAATAGTGGGTTAAATGTAATTAGTTAGGAAGCAGACTCGTGGTATCTTGCTCCACTGATGAGACGTTCTTGGAAAGTAACTTTGTTCATGGAAGTTTCGCTTTAGTTTTTTGGTACATGGAGAGGACGGAAGGTTCTTTGGTGTGGTTGTCGTCAGACGAGTTCTTGTTTTAAATGTTTTACAAAGGGTACCAGGGATTGGAACACCTACCATGAACATAACTATACAATAAAGAGAGGCTAGCAACATCTCTTCGGTGTGAAAGAGGTTGTAGGGACGAGAAGAAATCATTCCCCACTAGATTGCGAAGTCAATTTTCCACTCTGTCAAGACAAGAATTAGTGCTCCGAGCGCCACCTCTCCAGCTATGACAGCACTCCATCTGAGAACGAAGATGGATCTTATACAGGTTGAGGATTGCATCAGGGGTCAGACACTTTCTGGTGTGGTAGAATGATCCAACGATTTTCTCCGCAACCTTAGCAACAGAGCAACCTTAGCAACATATTATATTGAAAGGAGTTCATAAACTTTTGGGTGTTGACCAGTGTAACGGAGAACCCGTGGGCAAAGGATTTCTTCAGTGTCTGTCCATAAAATCAAACTGTTTTTTTTTCTAATTATATACTTGCATGCGAAAAACAGATTAAGAGAGTGAGAGATGTCAGCTGAGCGGGAAAAGAAATTTACCAGAAAGTTGTCGAGAGATTAAAAAAAACAAAACAACTTTTGACACTTGAATCTTGACGAGAGGGAAAAAAATCTCATTGTTTTTTGTTAAATGTTTTTCAGATTGAAAACAAAAAAAAGCGCAAGTGTAAACAAAATAAAGAAGCGAAGTGACAAACTTGTTGAGTTTGACGTGTTTAAACACTTGCCGCCGCCGCCGCCGACGACGACGACGACGACGAAGTAGTCACACTAGCCGTGAATGGCTTATTAAAGAACCGCTTGCTTCACGTCTGGGTTTCATTTATTATTCTTAATGCGTGTTTGCAGATGTGTCCTATAGGCGTTGTTCTTATTTACTTGTCTCCACAAATCGTTGAGGAAAATTCAGCTCCCAAAAAAGGGTCACTTTAGATTGGGACAAAAATAAAACTTGCCTCAATCGAGATGGAATTTCTCTTCACTGATAAAGGACAGAAAAAAAATCAAGTATAGTATAAGAATACTTCGATCCTAGCTAAAAGGCACCTGGTTTGTCCGTCAGTCGGTATATTTGTCACCTGGCCAAGGTTCATTCGATTGCCAATGTGAACACCGCATGCTCCAGGTTCAGGTGCTGCTTGTAGGCCGTTGGTGAGGCTAAGGGCGGGTTCTTCAGTTGAGCCGTATTTCTTTAAGAGATACAATTTGAATTTTGAGAACATATCAATTATTGGCCAATATATAGGGTTTTTTCTTTCCTTTACAAAAATTGTCGAATTTTTCTCGAACGCCAATTTAGTTATAATAGCAGTATAACAAAAATGAGGCTGTGGGTCGATAAGTCTGTTTGTTAGGTCTGTCATGGATAAGTTTAGAATAGCATTTTTTGTTGGTCTGTCATGGTTAAGTTTAGAATAGCATTTTTGTTGGTCTGTCATGGATAAGTTTAGAATAGCATTTTTTGTTGGTCTGTCATGGATAAGTTTAGAATAGCATTTTTGTTGGTCTGTCATGGATAAGTTTAGAATAGCATTTTTGTTGGTCTGTCATGGTTAAGTTTAGAATAGCATTTTTGTTGGTCTGTCATGGTTAAGTTTAGAATAGCATTTTTTGTTGGTCTGTCATGGTTAAGTTTAGAATAGCATTTTTGTTGGTCTGTCATGGTTAAGTTTAGAATAGCATTTTTTGTTGGTCTGTCATGGTTAAGTTTAGAATAGCATTTTTGTTGGTCTGTCATGGATAAGTTTAGAATAGCATTTTTGTTGGTCTGTCATGGTTAAGTTTAGAATAGCATTTTTTGTTGGTCTGTCATGGTTAAGTTTAGAATAGCATTTTTGTTGGTCTGTCATGGATAAGTTTAGAATAGCATTTTTGTTGGTCTGTCATGGATAAGTTTAGAATAGCATTTTTGTTGGTCTGTCATGGTTAAGTTTAGAATAGTATTTTTTGTTGGTCTGTCATGGTTAAGTTTAGAATAGCATTTTTGTTGGTCTGTCATGGTTAAGTTTAGAATAGCATTTTTTGTTGGTCTGTCATGGTTAAGTTTAGAATAGCATTTTTTGTTGGTCTGTCATGGTTAAGTTTAGAATAGCATTTTTGTTGGTCTGTCATGGTTAAGTTTAGAATAGCATTTTTGTTGGTCTGTCATGGATAAGTTTAGAATAGCATTTTTGTTGGTCTGTCATGGATAAGTTTAGAATAGCATTTTTGTTAGTCTGTCATGGATAAGTTTAGAATAGCATTTTTGCTGGTCTGTCATGGTTAAGTTTAGAATAGCATTTTGTTCGTCTGTCACGGTTAGGTTTACTTTAAACTTAACCATGACAGATTTACAAAATGCATTTTTGTTGGTCTGTAACAATTAACTTTGAAAGAACATATTTTGGGTCTGTCAGCGTTAATTTGAAATAGCAGTTGTGTTAGTCTGTCACGGTTATGTTTGAAATAGCATTTTTATTGGTATGTCATGCTTAAATTATAAATATCATTTCCATCGGTCTGTCGTGATTAAGTTAGAAACCACCTTTTTATAGGTGTGTCTCACTGACGGTTCAAATAGTATTTTCGATGGTCTTTCACTTGTAGTGAATTCAAAAGGCAACACGAGAAGGCAAATGGCGTTGACCGATACTCTTTCTTCGTCTCTTACATAGAAGAAGATGGAAAACTTCGGTCAATCAAGGAACGACATGCCAGTGACCAATGCGAGATTTTAGCCATTATAAAAGCACCAGCAGACCTCTCTCTCTCTCTCTTCTCTCCCGTTTCAGACGACAGCACGCACACGGTGGTCGTTGTCCCGCTCCCCCTATTTGCTAAGATCGATAATGGGGAAGGCATAAAGTATGTAACATCTTATATTTCTCCTCACTAAACAAAGAACTCACATCCAAACACACACACATATTACATTGACGCAAATAAACAAACGAAACTTGCCACGCTCGCATTCATATAAACACAATTTCTGTACCTCTCACACTCATATACGCACTAGGAAATATATACTGACATTTCTCAAAAACTCGTGTACACTCAACGAACTTTCACTACAAAAACCACGAGTTACTTAAACGAAAAATGAACACTTCCTTCACACGAACTGATCTTTAAATGTCCCACTCACATGTAAAATTAGTTATATAAATGTTGTTATTATACTAATGTTTCTTTCTTTTGTTTTTTTTTCCTTTATTGATTTGAACCTTTTAGACATGTTGGTTCCCACGTAATCGATTAATAATTCTATGTTTTATATTCTGTGTGTAAAGCAAATAGATCACAAATTTCTAAGAAAACCCCGATTATAAATTCTTAATAGTATTTTCCTAAAAATATGGCCATATAAATATGGCCATAAACTCTTCGGTTTGAAATATCACTTTTGTTTGTCTATCATAGTTAAGTTTAAAATAGCATTTTCGTTAGTCTGTTCAGGTTTTATTTTCATCTTTTTAACTTTTAATCTTTTTAACCTTTTCGATGTTCTGTCACGCTTTCATTTGAAATGGCATTTTCAGTGCTCTGTCCGGCTTAAATTCAAAATAGGCTTTTGCATCGCTAAACGCGCATGTTGAATAAACGCATCATATTTTATATGTGCTAAAATTCTTGTCCGTCGGTAAATATGTTAATCTTAAAATTCCTGTTGGTTTGTCGGTCACACTTAAATCTAAATTTAATTTTTTTTAAGGTTGGAGGTTCACATTTATACTTGAAATTATATTTTTATTAGTCTGTCAAAAATACCATTTTTTCGTTTCTGACCGTTGAATTTGAAATAGTATTTGTCTAATTGTCTTTTACGCTTACATTTCTAGTAGCATCTTCGTTTTTCTGCTTCGATTTAGTTGTAAATAAAAATTTCGTTGGAGGTCTCGATTACGTTTAAAATAGCATTTATATCCGTCTGTCGGGCTTAACTTTTAAATAGCATTTCCGTTGGGCTGTCACACTTTAATTCAAAATAGTATTTTAGTTTGTCTTTAACAGTTACATTTTTAATAGAATTTTAATAGGTCTGTTACGCTTAAGTTTGAAATAGTTTTTACATGTGTCTGTCACACTTACATTTAGAATAGCATGTTTAACTGCTTGTTATGCTTAAGTTGAAAATCATATTTTATAGGTATATCATGCTTAAGTTTAAAATAGTCTGTCACGCGTACATTTTAAATAGCATTTTTATGGGTCTGTTACGCTCAATTTTTTTAATAACATTTTAAGAGGTCTGTTATGCTAAAGTTTTAAATTGCATTTTCATCGGCCTGTTACGTTTAAATTCTCATCGGCCTGTTATGCTTAAATTTAAGATATCATTTTTATTTTCTGTTATGCTCAAGTTTGATATATCATTTTTATTTGTCTGTTATGCTAAAGTTTTAAATAGCATTTTATTTGTCTGTTACGCTTAAATTTGAAATATTATTTTTATTTGTCTGTTATGCCTATGGTTGAAATATAATTTTTATAAGTCAGTTACGCTTAAATTTGAAATATCCTTTTTATTTGTCTGTTATGCTAAAGTTTTAAATAGCATTTAATTTGTCTATTACGCTTAAATTTGAAATATCATTTTTATTTGTCTGTTATGCATAAGTTTGAAATAGCATTTTTATTTGTCTGTTATGCTAAAGTTTTAAATAGCATTTAATTTGTCTATTACGCTTAAATTTGAAATAGCATTTTTATTTGTCTGCTATGCTAAAGTTTTAAATAGCATTTCATTTGTCTGTTACGCTTAAATTTGAAATATTATTTTTATTTGTCTGTTATGCCTATGGTTGAAATATAATTTCTATAAGTCAGTTACGCTTAAATTTGAAATATCATTTTATTTGTCTGTTATGCTTAAGTTTGAAATAGCCGTTTAATAGGTATGTTACGCTTAAATTTGAAATAACATTTTTATTTGTCCGTTATGCTTAAGTTTGAAATAACATTTTTATTTTTCTATTATGCTTAAGTTTGAAATAACATTTTCATTTGTCTGTTATGCATAAGGTTGAAATAGCATTTTTATTTGTCTGTTATGCTAAAGTTTTAAATAGCATTTAATTTGTCTATTACGCTTAAATTTGAAATATTATTTTTATTTGTCTGTTATGCCTATGGTTGAAATATAATTTTTATAAGTCAGTTACGCTTAAATTTGAAATATTATTTTATTTGTCTGTTATGCTTAAGTTTGAAATAGCCGTTTAATAGGTCTGTTACACTTAAATTTGAAATAACATTTTTATTTGTCCGTTATGCTTAAGTTTGAAATAACATTTTTATTTTTCTATTATGCTTAAGTTTGAAATAACATTTTCATTTGTCTGTTATGCATAAGGTTGAAATAGCATTTTTATTTGTCTGTTATGCTAAAGTTTTAAATAGCATTTAATTTGTATATTACGCTTAAATTTGAAATATTATTTTTATATGTCTGTTATGCTTACATTTGAAATAGCCGTTTAATAGGTCTGTTACGCTTAAATTTGAAATAACATTTTTATTTGTCTGTTATGCTTAAATTTGAAATAACATTTTTATTTGTCTGTTATGCTTAAGTTTGAAATACCATTTTCATTTGTCTTTTATGCTTAAGTTTGAAACAACATTTTTATTTGTCTGTTATGCTTAAGTTTGAAATACCATTTTTATAGGTCTGCTTATCTTAAGATATTGGTTTTTGAATTTTTGTCATTAACGCTTGAATTTGAAGTAGCACTTTCGTTGCTAAACCCGGAGGTTGTTTAAACGAATCCTATTTTAAATGCGTTCAAATTCCTTTTCGTTGTTAAGTCTGTCAATCTTGGTATACTCGTTGGGCTGTCACTCTTAATCACGCAGATTGAATGGACGCATTTTCAGAATAGCTTCGTTTGTGTTTATCTACTCACCCCATCTTATTGGCCTTTTGGCTAAGATCAAAGTGTAATATCTGTTCCGATGGATACTGCACCCCATAGACTGGTATCGTCTTATCCTTCGGGCTTGATTTACGCCGGTCTATGGGTCTGTCCTGTGCAGTTCTAGGAGGTCAACCCTCCCAGGCTTCGCCTCCCCTCTTTGGGGAGGAGTAAGTTTATTACTTACTGCCTGAGGCGCCCCTACCGGGGAATGCCGACGGGGCTGCCCAGGCAATTTTTAAATGGCCAGAGTGCTCACCTCTCGAGCGCTGGCTTATCTAATCCCACTTTCCCGACCTTGTGTCATATCTTACCTTGTGGGAGGTAGATAAATAACACCCCATCTTATTAGTCTTTTGGCTACGATCAAAGTGTAGTATCTGTTCCGATGGATACTGAACCCTATAGACTGGTATCGTCTTGTCCTTCGGGGCTTGATTTACGCCGGTCTATGGGTCGTTCCTGTGCAGTTCTAGGAGGTCCACCCTCCCAGGCTTCGCCCCCCCCTCTTTGGGGAGGAGTAAGTTTATTGCTTACTGCCTTAGGCGCCCCTACCGGGGAATGCCGACGGGGCTGCCCAGGCAATTTTTAATGGCCAGAGTGCTCACCTCTCGGGCGCTTGCTTTTCAAACCCCACTTTCCCGACCCGACCTTGGGTCACATCTTACTTGTGGGAGTAAGATAAAACTGGCCTTGTGCCTAACTCCTGGAGAGGAGTAAATAAATACTCACCCCATTTTATTGCGCACCAAACGAAAAGCGCTAAGTAGGCCACTGTAACCTAATTCTGTCCAATCTGCCGACGTTCTACCTTCGCTTTATACACGTTTTCCCAATTGGATGTGTACACTTCATCCGTTCGACTTCGCGCAGCGTCGGCTTTTTTTTTTGCTTATTTTATATACAAGTCCGCCGCTCCTTACTAATCCCGTAGAGAATGGTAAACCGTTTGAAAAAATAATCCGACGGCGTTGGGAAACAAACAAGTTTTCTGTAGAAACAAGGAAGCACACGGTGGATGTGCTAAAAGATTACAAATTAGGAACACTTAGAAAAGAAACGATGAAAGTGATTTCGAAAACACATGCTTTTTGCTTAACACGTGTCCGAGATAAAAACAAAACAACAAAAACAAAAAATGGTTGCGTCCATTTTCTTAATCCTGTTCGTTTGGACAATAAATGAGAACGCATGACCTTAAGAAGTTCCATTTGCGTGTTTAAACAAGGAAATGCTATTAGAAATCGGATGTGACGGATTCACGGACGGACAGTGACTCTTATACAAATGCATGGGCGCATCTAAAATGCTATTAGAGAGTAAGCCTACTATTAAAATGCGTGGAAGCATCGAAAATGCTATTAGAAATGAAACGTGACGGATAGACCTACGATTAAAATGGTGGACGCATCTAAAATCTTATTACAAATTAACCAGATCAACGGACTGACAAAAAAAATGCTACTACAGATAAGGCGTGACGTACCGACGGACAGGTTGAGCCTTTTATGGAAATGAGTTGGCGCGTCTCAAATGGCATTAGAAATTTGGTGTGACTTGCCGACAGTCGTTCATACCATCTTTTAAGCATGACATGTGGACAGAGCTTCTTATAGAGATGAGTAGACGCATTCAACAATTCTATCTCAAATTAGGCGTGACGGACCTACAGACACACACTATTATAGAGATGAGTTTACGGATCTAAAATACTGATACAAATTAGGCGTAAAAAACAGACGGACAGATAGAGCCTCCTATAGATATGTGTAGACGCATCTAAAAATGCTATCACAAATTAGCCGTGACAGACCGACACACGGACTAAGCTTCTTATGGAGATGTATGGACGCATCTTAAAATGTTATTTTTAATTAGGCGTTCCAGACCTACGGACAGACAGATCATCTTTAAGAGATGCGTAGACGCATCTAAAAATGCTATTACAAATTTATGTGTAATAGACCGACTGGTGGACAGAGCATCATATGAAAATGTTTAGACGTATTTAAAACACGATAAAATGCAATTTCATGCATAAGCGTGACTAAACGTAGAAAATGATATGTCATACTTAAGTATGAGACAGACGAAAATACTTTAAAATGAGGCGTGACA
The DNA here is from genome assembly GCA_963556195.1 of Sepiola atlantica. Lineage (NCBI taxonomy): Eukaryota > Metazoa > Mollusca > Cephalopoda > Sepiida > Sepiolidae > Sepiola > Sepiola atlantica. The sequence goes on from OY744553.1 coordinate 25,997,428, forward strand.
GACGAATCGATTGATAGAGATTTTTATCTGGACGGATCTGAAATAAAATTTCTCCTTTAAGTAAAAATCGGAAAATTCTATTTGAAGTTTAAGATTAGAGGTAGAGTTATCACAGACAGGAAGTATTTGCAAGTGCAAACAAGTAAATAAAATAATAGACATTTTGTTTCTTACTTATTTTGTTTGATAGATTGGTCTACAGTTTTATGCTTAGACGCAATTGATAGATGATTCATTACATCCGTGCGTTTAGAGATGAACATGTTATTTCGAGCAGAAACATGACAGACCAACGAGCGGATTGACAGACAAGCCAGCTACCTGACTGAGCCTGGTACTTGCCCCGCGTAAAGGAGAAGATGACTGTTAGTGTTACCATTGCATTGAAAGACTAAAAATCATGTTAATAAAATGCTACAAATATGCACATATACGCAACAAACATTACAACTTAACAAATATACAAACAGTATTTTAAAACAGACTTTCTCAAATAAAAGGGTTTTTTAAAGAAACTACATTTTACTAACATATTTTTTAAATCCAATATTAAAAAATAGCATCTGACAAGAAACAAATACCTGTATAGAAATGTTAATTATCTTGTTATAGTAACAAGATAATTTGAAAAATTGTCTTTAAAAAATGTCCTAAATAATATCTTAAACAATTTAAAAGAAGAAAAATAGCATATAAAAATTTAAATTTCAAACAAAATCAGTAACGCGTGAATTGTAAAATTACAAACTCTAAAATCACTTTCACAAAAAAGAACCATTGTAAAATCAGTCTTCTTCTGAAAATAAATCTTTTTGACCTTGGGTGACCTTATACCGGTTGAAAGGTCATTACATACTAAGAAACAAACATTTCCTTATTTGGTTCGTAAGAAGTCGTCATGCTACAACCACTGCGAAAGAAATTGCCTTTCTCCCCTACAGTATCTACAACCCAACAAAACGTTTATAAACATAGCTTCTTTCAAATAACTTCTCATCTGTTGAACACAATACCATGATACTGCTTCTATACTGACTAGAACATGATTGTTTTCAAGTCAAATGTCAACAAATACTTGTCCAGCAATCCTCTAAAGTTATCAAATTCGACACATTGCTCCTCACCGTTTCCGATTCTCTCATTGTATTGCTGACCTTCTCATTGTTATCTTTATATCTTGATCAATTTTTATCAATCTTTATATCTTTATATCTTTATCAATCTTTATATCTTTATCAATTTTATATCTTTATATCTTTATCAATCTTTATATCTTTATATCTTTATCAATCTTTATATCTTTATCAATTTTATATCTTTATATCTTTATCAATTTTATATCTTTATATCTTTATCAATTTTATATCTTTATATCTTTATCAATCTTTATATCTTTATCAATTTTATATTTTTATATCTTGATCAATCTTTATATCTTTATCAATTTTATATCTTTATATCTTTATCAATTTTATATCTTTATATCTTTATCAATCTTTATATCTTTATCAATTTTATATCTTTATATCTTGATCAATCTTTATATCTTTATCAATTTTATATCTTTATATCTTTATCAATCTTTATATCTTTATCAATTTTATATCTTTATATCTTTATCAATTTTATATCTTTATATCTTTATCAATCTTTATATCTTTATCAATTTTATATCTTTATATCTTGATCAATCTTTATATCTTGATCAATTTTATATCTTTATATCTTTATCAATTTTATATCTTTATATCTTGATCAATCTTTATATCTTTATATCTTTATCAATCTTTATATCTTTATCAATTTTATATCTTTATATCTTTATCAATTTTATATCTTTATATCTTTATCAATTTTATATCTTTATATCTTTATCAATCTTTATATCTTTATCAATTTTATATTTTTATATCTTGATCAATCTTTATATCTTGATCAATTTTATATCTTTATATCTTTATCAATTTTATATCTTTATATCTTTATCAATCTTTATATCTTTATCAATTTTATATCTTTATATCTTGATCAATCTTTATATCTTTATCAATTTTATATCTTTATATCTTTATCAATCTTTATATCTTGATCAATTTTATATCTTTATATCTTTATCAACTTTATATCTTTATATCTTTATATCTTTATATCTTGATCAATCTTTATATCTTTATATCTTTATCAATCTTTATATCTTTATCAATTTTATATCTTTATATCTTTATCAATTTTATATCTTTATATCTTTATCAATTTTATATCTTTATATCTTTATCAATCTTTATATCTTTATCAATTTTATATCTTTATATCTTGATCAATTTTATATCTTTATCAATTTTATATCTTTATATCTTTATCAATTTTATATCTTTATATCTTTATCAATCTTTATATCTTTATCAATTTTATATCTTTATATCTTTATCAACTTTATATCTTTATCAATTTTATATCTTTATATCTTTATCAATTTTATATCTTCATCAATTTTATATCTTGATCAATTGTATATCTTTTTATCTTGATCAATTTTATATCTTTATATCTTGATCAATCTTTATATCTTTATCAATTTTATATCTTTATATCTTTATCAATTTTATATCTTTATATCTTTATCAATTTTATATCTTTATATCTTTATCAATCTTTATATCTTTATCAATTTTATATCTTTATATCTTGATCAATTTTATATCTTTATCAATTTTATATCTTTATATCTTTATCAATTTTATATCTTTATATCTTTATCAATCTTTATATCTTTATCAATTTTATATCTTTATATCTTTATCAACTTTATATCTTTATCAATTTTATATCTTTATATCTTTATCAATTTTATATCTTTATATCTTTATCAATTTTATATCTTTATATCTTTATCAATCTTTATATCTTTATCAATTTTATATCTTTATATCTTTATCAACTTTATATCTTTATCAATTTTATATCTTTATATCTTGATCAATTTTATATCTTTATATCTTTATCAATCTTTATATCTTTATCAATTTTATATCTTTATATCTTGATCAATTTTATATCTTTATCAATTTTATATCTTTATATCTTTATCAATTTTATATCTTTATATCTTTATCAATCTTTATATCTTTATCAATTTTATATCTTTATATCTTTATCAACTTTATATCTTTATCAATTTTATATCTTTATATCTTTATCAATTTTATATCTTTATATCTTTATCAATTTTATATCTTCATCAATTTTATATCTTGATCAATTGTATATCTTTTTATCTTGATCAATTTTATATCTTTATATCTTGATCAATCTTTATATCTTTATCAATTTTATATCTTTATATCTTGATCAATCTTTATATCTTTATATCTTGATCAATTGTATATCTTTTTATCTTGATCAATTTTATATCTTTATATCTTTATCAATTTTATATCTTTATATCTTTATCAATTTTATATCTTTATATCTTGATCAATCTTTATATCTTTATCAATTTTATATCTTTATATCTTTATCAATTTTATATTATTATATCTTGATCAATTTTATATCTTTATCAATTTTATATCTTTATATCTTTATCAACTTTATATCTTTATCAATTTTATATCTTTATATCTTTATCAATTTTATATCTTTATATCTTGATCAATTTTATATCTTAATATCTTAATATCTTGATCAATTTTATATCTTTATATCTTGATCAATTTTATATCTCTATATCTTTATCAATTTTATATCTTTATATCTTTATCAATTTTATATCTTTATATCTTGATCAATCTTTATATCTTTATCAATTTTATATCTTTATATCTTGATCAATCTTTATATCTTTATCAATTTTATATCTTTATATCTTGATCAATCTTTATATCTTGATCAATTTTATATCTTTATATCTTTATCAATTTTATATCTTTATATCTTTATCAATCTTTATATCTTTATCAATTTTATATCTTTATATCTTTATCAATCTTTATATCTTTATCAATTTTATATCTTTATATCTTTATCAATTTTATATCTTTATATCTTTATCAATCTTTATATCTTTATCAATTTTATATCTTTATATATTTAGCAATTTTATATCTTTATATCTTTATCAATGTTATATCTTTATATCTTTATCAATCTTTATATCTTTATCAATTTTATATCTTTATATCTTTATCAATGTTATATCTTTATATCTTGATCAATCTTTATATCTTTATCAATTTTATATCTTTATATCTTTATCAATCTTTATATCTTTATCAATTTTATATCTTTATATCTTTATCAATCTTTATATCTTTATCAATTTTATATCTTTATATCTTGATCAATCTTTATATCTTTATCAATTTTATATCTTTATATCTTGATCAATCTTTATATCTTTACTAATCATAATTGTTATCTTCTCATAGTATTGCTGACCTTCCAACTGTTAATCTCATTAAACTTCATTCTCTAGTTACTTTTGGCCTTCGTAAGTGGTGATTTATTAATATTTGAAAAAAGAGGTGCAATGAGTTGAGAGGATGATTTATCCCTACTTAACTTAGGACTTCCTCTGTGGAAGCTATGCTGGTACCACTCGTCCAAGACAAACGTTATACTGTTTTCTATGTGAATGGATTGCATCAGTTGGAAGCTGTAGATTCATTTTGCTATCTTGATTAAATGCCCTATTCTGGTGGAAGAGGTAAATTAAATAAGATCTCGCATATATACCGACTGCATGGGAGAAGTTTCCTGAGCCTCTTTCCATTTTAAACTGTCGTTCAATTCCACTTATTACCCCGGGTCAAGTTTACAATAGAACTATGTGACAGGCGAGTGAATGCTAATTCAGAGGAATGACAGTTATAGTTCGATATATTTATGGTGGGCATCTTGACAACAGTTAGTTCAGACTCTCTATTATTTTATGCTGAAGCTGTCCAGACTGGAGTCAGATCTGTGTTGTAACCGTTTGCAGTAGTGCGGAAATGTTGAACGAAGTACTGGTTGGATAAATAGATGTACGCACATCTCGGTTGAGGGGAAGCGAGAAAAATGTAAGTCAAAGAAGACTAGGCCTAATTCATTGAAAAAATGGCACATCAACACCGATATAAAAGATAGAATGTCATGGAGAAATAAACGACATGCCGCTATGGCCAACGTGGAAAAGAAACGTTAACAGAAGAAGTTGGCGACGCATATACAAACACACAAAAGAATAGATATTGAAAATAGTTGTAAGATTGTTAAAAAGTTATTGTTGTTACAAAACATGTGTGTATATAATTTATTCTTTCCTTCGTCAAGAAGGCTATGTTTTCGGTCGATGCTTGTTTGATTGGGTAAAGACTACAGCCCATATCGCTTGACCAATTGTTGTTAAACTTTGTCAAAATATCCGTCAAAATATCGATTTAATTTGGGGATATTTAAGTCAAAGGTCAAGGTCACGGTCACAGAAAAGGTGAACGTCACATTATTGGCGACAACTTTGGTTCTGCTAATTCTGGAGACTCGCCATTTGGCCAATATTATAGTCAATGAAATCCCGCGTTTTAGAGTAGATTAACATTGAGCGTTGAGCTTTGTAGCTTTGAGATTTGAGCTTTGAGCTATGAGCTTTACATAGAAAAAATTCAATCAAGTTTGATTTTTTTACGGAATTTCAACTTCCGATTTTTCTAAATTGGATGTTTTGATATGATGCTTTTAGTAACCACCATGCAAAGTTTTAGACTTATCAGATTTATAGTTTTGATAAGTTATCAACGTTTACATCGCATAACATCGGTAATACGCCATTTAATATAGAGAAGTAAGGCCCAGATGACACTTTAGCCCATCCTTACGTTGTCAGGCGAAGGTATGAAGTCTCACGACTTATCTCTGTTCTTGTGAATAATCTGAGTATTTTTTTTGTTTTCTAAACTAGCCTATTATGAATATTGACCGTGGGTATGTTGAAATAATGTTAGAAACGGGATTTTCCGCACGAACGGTAAATTAAGTAAAAATCGGAAAATTCTATTTGAAGTTAAAGATTAGAGTTAGAGTTATGTGTTCAGGATATTGCGTCACAGACAGGAAGTCTTCGATGACACGTAGCAGAAAGCTGATACAATCTTTTTTTTTGTTTCTGAATTGCGAAGGAAAGTGGGCGTGTTTGGAACAGTTTCTCTCTCTCTCTCTCTCTCTCTCTCACACACACACTCTCTATATATTTGTGTATCTCTCTATGGAGGATAGGTATAAGATAAACTCACGACATATTATTTACGTACAAGGTATACTGTAACAGAAAACAAATGATTGTGTTACGTTTTTATTAATGATCTTTACATAAAACTGCTGTTATTAAAAAATGGAAGGCGGCTACAACAAAAAGAAAGAGAAAAATAAAAATAACAACGCAACTACAGCGCCTACTACTACTATTACTATTACTATTACTATTACTACTACTATTACTATTAATATTACTATTACTATTACTATTACTATTACTATTACTATTACTACTACTATTAATATTACTATTACTACTACTATTACTATTACTACAACTATTACTATTACTATTACTACTACTATTACTATTACTATTACTACTACTATTACTATTACTACTACTATTAATATTACTATTACTATTACTACTACTATTACTATTAATATTACTATTACTATTACTACTACTACTACTATTACTATTACTACTACTATTACTACTACTATTACTATTACTATTACTACTACTATTACTATTACTATTACTATTACTACTACTACTACTATTACTATTACTATTACTACTACTATTACTACTACTATTACTACTACTATTACTATTACTACTACTATTACTACTACTATTACTACTACTATTACTACTACTATTACTACTACTACTACTATTACTACTACTACTACTATTACTACTATTATTACTACTACTATTACTATTACTACTACTACTATTACTATTACTACTACTATTACTACTACTATTACTATTACTATTACTACTACTATTACTACTACTATTACTATTACTACTACTATTACTACTACTATTACTACTACTATTACTATTACTACTACTATTACTACTACTATTACTACTACTATTACTACTACTACTACTATTACTATTACTACTACTATTACTATTACTATTACTATTACTACTACTATTACTACTACTATTACTACTACTATTACTATTACTAGTACTATTACTACTACTATTACTATTACTACTACTATTACTACTACTATTACTACTACTATTACTACTACTATTACTACTACTACTACTATTACTATTACTATTACTATTACTACTACTATTACTACTACTATTAATACTACTACTACTATTACTAGTACTATTACTATTACTATTACTACTACTATTACTACTACTATTACTACTACTATTACTACTACTATTACTATTACTACTACTATTACTACTACTATTACTACTACTATTACTATTACTACTACTATTACTATTACTATTACTATTATTATTACTACTACTATTACTACTACTACTACTATTACTATTACTATTACTACTACTATTACTACGACTACTACTGCTACTGAATGTTATCTACACAATAAAACTTCAACGTGTATTTTTTGGATTATTCGGACTACTGTCCTCATCTTGAATGTTATTCTTACAACGTTTTGACCGATGTAACCTCCGACCTACTTCAGATGGACCGTGTCGAACTTGGGAATCTGTACGGAATCTCGAACAGAACCTTTTATTTTATACAAGGCGGTAGCTTGTTCTCATTCCGTCACCCATAACTGACAGAAGTCTTCAGTACTTCCTAATTCTATTCCTAGCATCGTCCGCACTGAGAATTGCAGCTTCAACCCCCAGAAGACAGTCACTTAGAACTGATTATTACTTAAAAGTTGTGGACATAAAGATTCACGAGTTCGACAAGATGAACCTGAAGAAGGTCAGAGGTTACATCGGCTGAAACGTTGTGAGAATGATGTCCAAGATGAGAGCAGTAGTCCGAATAATCCAACTAAAACAATCACAAATTATGAATCCCCATCTAAAAAAATTCCGAAACCAGACTTCAGCTGTGTTCATGATGAGCGACCGTCCAATCAATTTGCAGGAGTCAAAGAATTGGTTCACCGTCGTGCAACATTTCGACAACGAGCAAGACTGGTGTACAGAAAAAGGTATTTTTATAAAAAAATAATTATTCTAATTAATTATTAGATAACTAAAATTGGAGCAAATTACCTAGGGCTTATTATATTACGATTTCGATAAATTGGCACACATTTCTTTTTTGCCGGAATCTGTATATATTTGATTCTATTTCGAACGATCATTTTAGTGCTATATTTTTAGCCAAAATGATTAAGAAAATTGATTGAATTATTATTGAAGAACTGATTTTCCGGAAAACTTATAGATTACTATAACAAAAAAAACAGGGAAAGAGAAAGAAAATATAAAATTATCTATCTCTTATTACACTGAAGCTGAGCTAACCAACGTTTGTTTCCCTAAGGATTTTTCCTATAAACGTTAATACCAAAAATACATGCGAGAATATCACTTATTTGGGGTATGCAGTTATGTTTGAAAACACTTTATTTTATTTTTCTAATACTCCGTGATCCGTTATTAATTTTTAGGAGAGAAAGCTAATGCTAGTTGGGAGTTTAAATCGAACATAAAACTAGACTGACAAACTTCTTCACAATTCCTCAGGAAATAAATAATGGATTCACAACTAAAAGGAATTTGCAGTTTTATTTGCAGGAAATACTGGAACAGAACAAAGGTGGAGTGAACGTAATTCTGGAGTCCCTCGATTCTATTTATCGTCGGCCCGGTAGAGAACGCAGAATTTAGATCATGTCTGTCTGAAATACAAGCTGGAACTGAAGAGTTATGTTGATCACGTGCTCTGGTTTTAGCGCCAAGATGATTCATCGCGCACGAATCTCGTTACACGCAGACGTGCTATACGCGTACGTGGTGAAGAGGCGACAATTACATAATCTTCAAGCCGAATCACGTAGATCAATACAAAATAGTCAACTCATGTAACTGCTACAAACTGAACAACATCACGCATCACTCACTTATCTCTTTGTATATTTCTCTCGCCCTCTATCACTGTATGTAGATTCAGTTACTGTGTGTATTAAGAAAAAGAGTGACCCTTTCTTTCAGCTTATTTACATATTGTGTTCGTACACACCGTAAACGCTTATGTAAATTAGATAGCTAAACTTCTATATTATCTTTGTGGATAATATAGGAGTAAAGCAATCTAATTTATTTTTAGTTATGCGAGAGCAATGTCTTGAACGAATTGTCTCAGTTTATGAATTTTTGTAATGAAATCTAAGGTCGAACAAATAGTGTTATTGTTTATGACCCAACGGGGCACAGGTAGTCAAGTTATAATAAGAAAGCTGAGTGAATCAAGTCTTGTTTCCTAAATGTTTTTCCTATATATTTTCATAACATGAAATTACATTCTTAAATATTCCTTAGTTTTAGGATTGAGTTATATTAGTAAAATAATTTAGTTTTAATTTTTCTAATTAACTGTAAATTCCAATTTTTTATGGAAATCGCTCCAGACAAGCCATAAAACAACTTGATGTAGAGATATAAGAATAATTAAAACTTCAAGTTCAAAAAAGTAGCCAACGATAAGTGTTAGATGGATAAATGCCGACCTAGAAAACAGCAATTATTTCCCCTCAGTAAGTAACATCGCTCATGGAATGTGAGGAGTAAGGACAAAATAAGGTAAGCGAGAGTTACGAGGCTGGTGAGTAAACCCAAGTTAGTCACTTTCTGCTCTCTTAAAGGAATTAACCAAGTGGCTCATATTTTACTAAGTTTATTTCTATCACTTTCACATATTTATAACGAAATGATGTTGGTCTCGATAACTCTCGCTTCTGCCGCCCTCTCTCTCAATTTATTAACATTCAACGTTAATAAAATTAACTATAACACTCAAAATAAGAATTGTCCATTATTTACTAAGTAAAATATAAGCAAAATTATAAATATTATTTAAATCGAAGCTGTGGAACGAAAGTGAGAAGAGAGAGATAGTGAACAGAGAGTGACTAATTTTGGATTTTGGATTTAAAAAATAACTGGGTTTGTAAATTTTGTTTCAGATTCAAATATTTACAAAAAAATTTAATTAGGTCGGCAGGCAAATTAATGGCATATATCGTGAGGAGTAAATATTTGTAAGAGATGAAGTTGATACTGGAACTAGAAGAATAGCCATCCCAGGACGGTTAAAATGAATTCTCTGAAAAGGACGGTTTTGCACCACTTTTATGTTTTCTTACAAAGATTAAAATCATGATATAATGCTATTAAACCCCATGTATAGAATCATTATTCCAACATTGATTTAAAAAATATTACATGATTTTGATTCTAAAAATATGTCGAAAAGTTTAAGGGGCTTAAATGCTTTTTGTTTCAGATAACATTCGTTCAAACAAAATGCCTATTTAATATAAGGTTCAGCGAAAATGTGTCAAACTGAAACTTGTTTCACATCTGCAACGATCCTGTTGGAAAGTATGAGGGGGTAATTACATAGTGTTTCATCAGCACATTGCTAAATATAACAAATAAAAACAAAATAAAATATTAGAGTTCTTTTCCACCGTTTCTCTCTCCCCCCCTCTCTCTCTCTCTCTCTCTCTCTCAATCCATTTATCTATCTATCGATCCATCTATCTATCTATTTATCTCTCTCATGAACTATTAAAAATGTTTTATTTGTTTCATTCTTTATTATCTTCGAGAGAGAGAGAGAAAATGAGAGCAAGAGAAAGAGAGAGAAAAAAGGAGAGAGAGAAAGAGAGAGAGAAAGAGACACAGAGAAAGAGAGAGAGAGAGGCGGAAGCGATAGAAATAGACGACGCATTCTTTATTATCTTCGAATGATAACAAAGAGAGAGAGAGAGAGAAAAAGAGAGAAAGAGAAAGAGAGAAAGAAAGGGAAGAGAGAAAGAGACAGATAGAGACAGAGAGAAACAGAGAGAGAGACACAGAGAAAGAGAGAGAGAGAGGCGGAAGCGATAGAAATAGACGACGCATTCTTTATTATCTTCGAATGTTAACAAAGAGAGAGAGAGAAAGAGAGAAAGAAAGGGAGAGAGAGAAAGAGACAGAGAGAGACAGAGAGAGAGAGAGAGAAAGAGAGAAAGAGAAAGAGAGAAAGAAAGGGAGAGAAAGAAAGGGAGAGAGAGAAAGAGACAGAGAGAGACACAGAGAGACACAGAGAGAGAGAGAGAAAGAGAGAGAAAAAGAAAGATAGAGGGGGAGAGGCGGAAGCGATAGAAATAGACGACGCATAGAATAATACCGAGGGTCAAATAACATCGAGTGATGGAAATAAAAATGGCAGATAAAAAGTTGATAAAAGTCACTTGATGAGTTATTTGCAAATTACGACTAATTATAACAATTAAAACCAAAGTGTTTTGAAACTTAATTCAATACCAAAAGTAACGAATATTTTAGCATTTATTTTGTGTGATAGCAAAAAGAGAAGAGTAAAATAGGGGAATACACCTTCTATCATATTTTTATGGACAAGGAATACGAAAGTAATGCTACAGTACTGCCTGGTTTTGTACTAAACCTGGGTTGCGTTGTAAAATAAGGGGCGAAATAATGGATTTTTTTAGAGATAAAACATTTCAAAGTCCCTTAATTCAATTTTTGAACTCAAATTTAAAATTTATATTTGGTTTTTGTAAATTTAATTCTTAACCTCACATTCTCTCCTTAACACATTCTAGACGAAGCTAATTTAACCCTTCAAAACAAGTAACGGACCAGATTAAAACGCTACTGATAAACATTGACTCACGGGACTTGTATAAATTATTTTTGTAAACATTAACACAAAAATCTAAAATTAAAATCTTAACTGTTATATTTTACCCCCGCCCTTTTCGAACTTTATTAAACTTTTTAATTTCACATATTTTTCCTAACACAAAATTTAGACGATTCTAATTAAACACTTCAAAGCTAATAATGTATCCAAACGAGGGTGATACGAGGCTATCAATTTTCTTTACCAGGTGACAACAAATGCTAGAGATAGCCGGAAGGTAAACGCCTTCTGAGCTTCAAACCGATGGTACTGATATTGAACTGATTTTCTATACCATATATACATATATATATATATATATATATATATATATATATATTAAATTATATTTTTAAACATTTTACCTACGTACGACGTCGTTTCGAGTTTACGGCTCTCATCAACGCAGAGAAATTACAATATCAGACGGTCCCAGGACGCGAACCCGATTCACAGAGACACCTTGAATCTGTAATCGCTCACTTAGTCCTTAAGGCCACGAAAGATTACTCCTGATTGCAAAGAAATTAAGTGATATTTACACCATCGCCTTCCAAAAACTTGTTCCATCCAACACACCCCTCACAGATCTGAATCAGGTAACATATGCAACAGGCCTATACATTGTCAGGAAAACACTCCCTCAATTCCAACAGCAATTGGAGTCCATAGCACAAGACACACCACCACCGTGGAAACAGAAGCTCCAGAAACAACTGAACCTTTGCAGAAAGGAAGTGTTTCAAATCAACCTACAGTGCGAAGGCGGCTGAGGAACAGCATCTGCAGACTCAGTTTTAAATTTAAAAAATGTAGAAGAAATTGCGAGGGAGCTTGAAGGCATTATTCCAGCATTAGCCAAATTAATCTAAGCAAAAGATAGCAAGCACAGGGCCAAAGTTGAAAACAAACAGTTAAAAATAAACGCAAGACCGTTCTACCGAAATCTGGTGGGAGTGAAAATCACGACGGAAAAGCCACCGGAAGGGCATGAGCTAGAAAACTACTGGAGACCTCTGTTTGAGAATGAGGAGCCATGCTATCTAGAGGCCAGTTGGATCTTAGATATATCTCGAAATAATGAAAGCAAGCTAGAAATACCAGAGACAGAGATAACGTCTAGAATGATGAAACGAAAGTTGGATCAATTTCAGAATCATGAAAAAATTAGCATAGACAATATAGCCAATTTATGGCTGAAGAAACTAACAGCATTTAATAACCATTATAGTAGCTGCTTCACTAAACTGTTGAGTAGTGGGGATGCCACAACAGTATGGCTAGTAAGAGGTTATACAACCCTCACACCCAAAACGAGTGAGACAAAATACCTTACTAAATACAGGCTTCTTCTTTCTTGTGCCAGCTCCCTCAAAGCTGCAGCTCGGTCTTGGCAAGCCAGGTTCTCGTCTCGTCATCAAGGTCCGCTATGCCCTGCTCGCCATTGGGTGGTTTGAACAGCGGGCATTCCTCTATGACGTGTGTAACTGTCTGTTCTGGGTGGCCACATTCACAGGCAGCACCCTCTCTCAGACCCCAGTCTCTCATTGTGGCAGAAAAACGGCCCACACCAGTTCTCAGGCGGTTCTGATTGGTCCATTGCCTTCGTGGCAGCTCAGCCCCTGGTATGACGTCTGGGTCGGTGATGAACATGTGCAGTCGGTGTTGGTCAGCTTGCTGCCAATCTTCCCTCCAGCGGTTCTTGGTCCACATCTGCTTTGAGGTGGTGTCTGGGACGGTTTCCAGAAGCTGATGCGCATGCTGGGAGAGTGCGTAGCGTGATTTGAGGCGTACTGGTGGAGGAGGTTTGCTCATGATGTCATGGAGCAGATGTCTCTTGTCGATCTTGGCCTTGCGTGACAGTGCCAGGACAGTCGCTTCTCGTCGGATAGCGGGTGGGGCAATACCGGAGAGTATCGGTAGTTGGTTCGCCGGCGTGGCGCGGAGTGTCCCAGAGACTGTGCGCATGGCGGTGTTTAGAGCTGCGTCAGGCTGATCTGCTGCCTCAGTACAACCTAGAAACTCGTGACTTACTTGGTTACAGACAACATCTATGAACACCTATCTACTGGAGTGTGCCTGGAAAAAGAACAAACAGGGTGCAGCAGAAAGTATTTAGACACCAAACACCAGTTGTTGTATCAATAAGAACTGTAGGAAGAGGCAGAGAACCATAAGCATGACGTGAATCGATTACCAAAATGCATACGATAGTGTGTACCACACATGACTTCTGCGCTGCAGCCGGTCATCAAGAAAACCATGGCAGTATATATAAATATGTGGCAAATAACCATGGCATTAAGCCACACTAATGAAACTATAATGATCCCTGACATCAAGATCCGAAGAGGAATCTTCAAAGGAGATAGATTATCTTCTCTACTCTTTTGCCTGCCGATTGATCCGCTAAGTTAATTATAAAACAAAAGTCGGAATGCCTACAACCTGAGCCAGGGTCGCCAGTAATACTCAAACAAAAGAGTCAACAACCTGCTCTTCATGGATCACCTCAAACTGTATGCCAGTTCAAACGCTGATTTAAGCCGACACTTGTAGGTTGGCCATACCTTCCCCAAAGATGTTGGAATGAAGTTTGGCCTGGCCAAATGTGCCAAGTGCTTCCTTAAAGAAGATCCAAACGGAAAACATACAGCTTGATGAAGATACTTACATCAAAGACCTTGAAGAACAAGAACAATACCAATACTTTGGCATAAAAGAAAACGATTCAATTCAGTATGCTATAATTAGAGAAACAAATTGGCAGAGAATATGTACGCCGTGTTAGAACAAATTGCAAAACACGCTTACAAACAAAAACAAAGTAACTGCCGTTAACCAACTAGCTATGCCAGTGATAACATACAGCTTTGGAATTATTGATTGGCCACATAAGGAAATTAATAAACTAGACACAAAAAGGAGAAAAATGTTGACACTGTACAGAGTAATGTACAGAAACCAGTGTCTACCAAGGCTGTATCGGCCAAGTGGAGCAAGGGGTATGGGTCTCTCTGAATTGACCATCAACATCGAGCCACTATTGTGGGCACTGCCCAATATCTGTTAGGCTCCCAGAACATAAACCTTATGATGGTACGCCAACACCAAGAAATCAGAGCAAGTAGAACAACCTCTATCACAAAACAGGCCTAACATTTTGGACAGGACTGTCTTATAAATGTGACAGAAACGGATAACAAGCATGACACTGAAATAGTCCGGAAAAGCTACCAAAAATACACCTTCCAGTGCAGAAAACTGGAAAAATAGGTCTACCAACAACGTGGTAAATATATTCCTAGATCAACTATTTCAAGAATTTCTAGATGAAGGTTCTCTCGACTGGCTGAAAAGAGGGTTGTTTCACTATGATCAGGAGAGAATGATAATGACTGCCAAAGATCAAGGCTTAATGACCAATGCCTTTAAAAAGATGAGTTGGCTCAGCAACAATAACAAGTGCAGGTTCTGATACACAGAAGTAGAGAGTGTGAGCCAACTGACATCCAGTTGTAATGTTATGCTGGGAGATGGCTAATATACAATGCGACATAATGGAGTGTGCAAATATCTTTACTGGACTATATGTAAAAAGTTGAATATCCAGTGTAGCAGCAAGTCCTGAGAAGATATAACAAAAAGTACAGTGCGAAATAAGTCATACACCATCCACTATAACTATGCAATTCTTACAGCTACATATTAAGACAAAAGAGATGTTAAACTTGACATAAGGGAGAAATTATCAACCCTAGTTGAAGTCAGTGCATCTAATGATGCTGGCTTAACCAGAGCTAAAAAGGAAAAGATTACGAAATACCAAGGTCTTATGTACGACATGAATCGGAACTGGAATCTTAGGAAGATCTCCATCATTTAAGTAATTATAGGAGACATCGGACTAATGAAAAAGAACTTCACAAACTACATAGTGAATATACCCAATGAACAAAGTGCAAAGAAGATATACACAATTGCACTCAAAAGGGAAGTTAGAATCTTTAAAAGATCTCTCGGCTGGAGTGTCTGAAATAGCGTGCTAATGTCTGGCATCTTGTAGGATGCCTTATCCCCAGCAGAAGCAAAAAGATAATATACATATATATATATATATATATATATATATATATATATATATATAGTACGGCACACTAGTTTATGTAAGTAAAATATTATTAATATTTTAAGCCGTTAACTTAAGCGTAATGCAATGTTCCTACCT
>OY744553.1:26018591-26023591 GCA_963556195.1 Sepiola atlantica
TCATTTTGATGAGAAACTTAAATTCTCATAAATTATGAAAGGCTACAATATTAATGGTCAATTGAATGCTACATAATGTGATTGAATGGACTATTATCAGTGGGCGAAATATTGGTGAAAATGTTTTCAGACTAAGAATGCCATTAATTTGTGATAATTCCTCATTATTTTCAAATGAATGCAATTCCCGATAAAAAATGGCATTTTGTAATTGTTCGTAAACAAAGCGTTAGACTAATCATTTAACACGATTGGACGAAATGTTTTATGATTCTTCTTCAAACATGGTCAATTGTGAATAGGACCAAGTCGGAAATGATGTTCTTATCCGCTTATCTGTTATGGTATTAATCTAAGCTAAACACGAGTATTATTTAAATCAAATACCACGTTTAGTTTCTCTCTTTCACACAAACATATATATATGTATATCTATCTATATATATATATATATATATAGTCTTGGAAGTTTCTCAAGCATTAAAACTATATTAAAAAAAAAAACTAAAGTCCCGAGTCGTTCAGTAGAAAATCACTCATGTTAGTTTGCTTCTAACATTATTTAAGGGATCATCAGTTGTTTACTATGAAAAACTGTTTCGGGAATTTTAAAACAAGACAGTATTTAATTTCATGGCTTCCCAGCAGAGTTGATAAGACCCCACTTATCTTAAAAGACAAAACATAAACGTTCTGTATACTAAACCTAAGTTTTGTTTCGTATAAATGCTTTGCTAACTTATATCAGTTATTAAAAAAAAAAAAAGAAAAAAGTTCACCTTACCTGTGTTGTTCGTCTGTCTAATAAAATTTATCCGTTACTTACAAAAATGTTGCTGCATTTTAAAGTGTGTAGACGAATCCATTAAAAAAATGTTTATATTATATATATATATATACATATATATACTTTTAGTCTTTTTTTCTCCCCCTCCTCCTCCTCCTTTGTAGTTCAATTCCTTGACATCAATTTCAAATAAATATTAAATATATATATATATATATATATATATATATATATTGTGTAGCTGAGTATTTAGACAGTATTTCTTCATTCATGTAAACATTATTAAAAATAACAGAACTCGTCTGTCTAGTTATAACTTTTAAAATCTTTTGAATCCTTTTAATGATTTTCGTTTGTGTTAAAATAAAAAAAAGAATGATAAACGTTCCGTATGTGTCACTAACGTTTTCGATTTCTGTTCGAATCATCTTCAGGTGTTGATGGCGAAATCGACTAAAAAGCTGGTGAAAGAAGTGAATTTTAAAAATAAAACGTTAGTGACACATATGGAACTTTTATCAGTTTTTTAAATTTCAACTTGAATAAAAATCATACGTCGAGAGAGAGAGAGCAAACTATTACTTATTGTTTTAACTTAATTATTTTCTTAACCATTCATAGAGGGGGAAAGGATATCCCTCGCTTGTATTTTCTTAGGGAAATATTTCCCTTAAATCAAATTGCTGACTACATCAAAATCATGTCTGATAGGTTCGCCTCCAACCCCCAGACTGACGAAACTCACTTTTCACGAAGGACGAGTGACGTCCTCTGTTTCCCACGCAAGGGCCCGTGACGTCACAGCCTCTCGCAGGTGCACACTAACCCTTGATCTGGGATCTCGTCTCACGATGACCTTGTCACGTCTGTTAGCTCTGACTGTGAGAACAGGCCCCATTCTGCTCCCGCACGTATTCGCGCAAGTCAAACCAACGATTTCCAACAGATACGTCCATTCCAATAGGCCATTATCCAACACAGTATACACTAACGATAATTGTTAAAACTATTTTTAGTTGTTATAAAGTCATAATAAATATGTTCCATGATTATTACCAGAGGGGAAGTTGTCAGATCTTTCATTCTAATAAGTATCACTTTGTAGTTTCTTGTTTATAATTTGAAGTGCTTAGGATAGTTATGTATGTTTCACAGGGTCCATAGATACCTCTTTTTCTCTGGGAAGGATGAAGCTATTTCGGGAGTCTGTCCTTGGAATTATAGGATTTTTTGAATTCTGGTCATTTGAGTAGAGGGACATGTAAAAGGTAAAAGGTAGGTAAAGGTCGCATAGCCTGGACGCGCACGAGTGTCGTTGCCGACATCGCACATTGCCGATGGCCGTAGCGGCGGTGATTTCTTAAGAATCGCCGTGTCTAGGGCACAGCATATGGAAGGCGGAGCCCATCCCTCTCCTTCAGCTGCCTTGAACCTTCCCTGAGTTTTAGTCAGGTACCCATTTACTGCTGGGTGGACAGAGGGAGTTTTCAGACCCGAAAATTCGCATGCCGTGAGTGGGATCGAACCCGGGTCGTTCAGCCCAAAGACAAGTGCTATAACCACTCGTCCACAGGCCCTCCAGAGGGACATGTATGACATACTAGATTTCTAGAAAGTCGGGAAAGAAATAATCCAACAGACGAACACTACGAATAGGGTACACTTATATATTCAACATTTAGGCTCCTTCATTCAATACTAGGAGGTTGCCGCAAAATATAGCTATGAAAAATGCATAGCAATTCTTTCATCAAGATGAATCAGATTGAAGTATTGACTCTGCTTGATGAAAATGAGTTCGATTATCAAAAGAACATAGGACCTTATTTATAGAAGAGCTTGCAATGATAGATACTGACCACTACAAGGTATTCTTCATGGTTGTAATGCCATATGTTAGTAAATAGTGATGTATTGGAATTCTGTTTGAAGAGAATCATGACTTGCAATACAATTGCAGTTTTTAATTTATCAGTTTCTCTCGTTTCCTTGTCCATACCCTTTAAGTGTGTTATTTATTTTAATTTTCATTATTTGTTTTTGTTCATCTTCTCTTTCACTATTCATGTTTAATTCATTGCTTTCAGCAATACTCATATATATATATATATATATATATATATATATATATATATATGATTATTTTTATTTATACAGACATGTATAAAATCTGAGACACTGGTATGTCGACGTTATAGATAAATAGGTATTAGAAACTGAGATCCTTAATTCAGATAATATTTGGCAAGAAAACCAAATTTGATCTGAGGTAAGGATCGGATTTTAATTCTTCTTCTAACAGCTGTTGATCGATAACATTGACATGCTATAGTCGCAGATGTTTTACATGTCTGTATAAATAAAAATAATCATATATATAAAAGCTCTATTAATATTGAGCACTTTTTATAAGTTCAGTTAAAATTCTTTGGATGCCTATCCTGTGGATGTTTACTTTACCTAGAAAACTGTATATGTATATCAACATTTGTTTGAAAGAAAGCAATAAGTGCTCGGTCGTAGATTCTACAAGAGCTAACATAAACTATTTAATTACTAACTATACATTAGAGTTAACCTTAGGCGTACCGAGTCTCATCGTTACCAACAGACGGCCTCTGGGAGTAGAATCTGTCTTTATATCCGTGCAAATCTTCAGCGCCTCAAAAATTGAAGAAAAACGGACAGAAATGAAAAAGCAAACCATTCAACGCTTGCCTAAAGCTGTTTAATTGTTTCCCCTATTCTTCACCCAATGCACCTAGGCCCCTTTCAAACTGTTGGCAGTTTACTACCTTCCTCTCTACCCCAGTCTGAAATTACGTAAGTTTTCAGAATTTAATCCATTTGTTCCTATAGTCCCTTTTTAGAAGAAGAAGCATAATTAACCATATTTCAGCAAAATCTGTATTTTTAAGAAATATCAACAGTTAGTCATAACGATTGGAATGTCTTTTGAATATTACACTTTGCTCTTAACCAAAAGGCCGAGCTGGATATCAAACATCGAAATGAACAAGCGTATTGTTCGGGATCTCCAACCACCCCCATGGCAGGGTTGATAGAATCATACAGCTGGACTTAATGTAAAAGACTAAAAAAATGAACAACAAAAAATAATATTCAGCCCAGAGCAAATGATGGAGTATTACTGTTCTTCTTAATTACTTCTATTATCACAGCTACGTAGAGAAAACAAAATCAACACCACTAAGAACAATATGTCTGATGTAGATTGGCAACACTGATGTCTCAGTCTTCAAAATACTGTTAACCTCTAGAATGGAAGGATACAATCAGTTTCGTCTATTATGCAATCAAATCTATTATAACCAACCCATATTTTTTATAGTATAACTGAATCCTCTAACTATCATGTAAAGTCAAATAAATCTTTAAAAGTACATATCTAATATATAAAGTATAGACGTTGTTTTCCCCTTACCTTCTCGGAGTATAGGAAAATAACCACATGCATCACAGGCTACTAAACTCACCACTATACTACACTTATTCACTCGTGCGTGTTTTAGTAAATTTGTTATTATTTTTTTCTACCTAACACTAAATATTCCATTCGGCCCACCATCCACGTCTATCCGAAAAACCAACTCCATATAGATGGTAGCAAATACACCGGGAACTAATAAGCACAGTTTAATTTTCACAAAACACCGGTTCTTATTTATTATTTGCCTCGTATTAATTTAACACGCATGCCCATAATCAAGCTTAGGTTAATTGGCCTATTTTAACACTTATTCGTAACCCGAAATAGTGGCGCAATCAGTAAGAAGGTAGGTTTCATGATCGACAGTTTTAGCGTTCGATCCCATTCTCCTCTTTTTTCTTTTTCTTTAAATGTAAAACATTCGCCAACACGGTAGACCGTAAAGAAAAAACAATACGCCGTTGCATTTTATATTCGACGTCATGCAACGCCGGGCGACGGGTTCCGCTAGTTTAGTATAAAATAATATTGTATTTACAAAAAAATGGTCAGTAATGAGTTTATGTTATTCAGAAAATACTGCTTTCCATTATAAGATAAGACAATATGTATATAAAATATGTTAATAGTGTTTAGACTTACAGATAATTACGTCTAACAACGAGAATATAGGTTGACCCCCCCCCCCCCCAAAAAAAAAGTACGTGTAGTAAACTCTTGCCTTCATTAATTCATCAACCGAACTTCTGAAAATGAAAAAAA
>OY744553.1:26028591-26113591 GCA_963556195.1 Sepiola atlantica
CACAATATTATAATGAAGCATTAAAAAGATCAGATTACAATGAAAATATTAAGTATATTAATGAAAATGTTCTAAACCAAAATAAAAACAAACGTAATAAAAATAATTGTAACATTATGTCGTATAATATGGCTTTTGGGAAAATGTTAAAACAGTAAGG
Source organism: Sepiola atlantica (assembly GCA_963556195.1). Classification (NCBI taxonomy): domain Eukaryota; kingdom Metazoa; phylum Mollusca; class Cephalopoda; order Sepiida; family Sepiolidae; genus Sepiola; species Sepiola atlantica. The sequence continues at coordinate 26,028,752 of OY744553.1, forward strand.
ATGAATAACTATGGGTATACTGATACTAATAATGGCAATAGAACAAACATGATAAATAAAAATGGAAGAAGGGGATATACTCAAAATATTGAACAGAGAAATCTAGATAAAGAAGAGAATAAAGAAAATAAGACGATTAAAATTAAAGATATAAATAATATAGATAAAAGAAATAGGAGAAGGAAAACTACACAGTTTATGCCCCCATACAGTATACATGTAACATCAGATATATCTAGGGATTTCTATAAAATAATCGATAATAAATTTAAAGGGAATAAAATATTAAGTAAAAGTATCATATTCAACTATGACAAACATTAAAAACACCATAATCTCATCGAATAAAGCCAAAATGAAAAGATCTAATGACATTCCTGACAATGTAGGACACTTGAATAGACATAGAAAATGTAACTTTATGCAAAAGGATTAATGCCAATTAAGAGGGGAATGCATGACCGAAAGTATAGTGTAAAAGTGCAATGTAGTATACAGTAATAAATCCACAGCATACATAGGTTCGACAGGTGGCCCATTTAAATACAGGTATCAAAACCATATCGCAAGTACAAGAAAAGCTTGTAGGGAAGAAGTCGATCAATTTACCACTTCCTTAGCTGAATATATAAAAGAGCTTAATGAGAAAAACTATGTACATTATGGAATCGTCAATATTAGATAAAGCCAATAAACATTTACCAAACAAGCGCAAAAGATGCAATCTATGTATAATTGAAGCAGTTGAAATAATGACATATAGAAGAAAATATTATAAATAAGGGGAATGAGATAATTGGCGGTTTCGTACATGAAAGCAAATATAAATATAGTAAATATAACGATGGAAAAATGAATAAGTTAATAGATTATATATAACAATACAACACTACCCGTAGCACTTTTAGAATAAAATTTTTAAAATGTGAAAAAAGAATATCTATGAATAAACAATAAGATGACAAATAGACGGAAAAAAAGTATCGAGGAATATACAAGTTACTGTTTATCAACGGCGAAAATGAAAATGTAATGAAAGGAGAAAGTACGAAATATCATACCTAATTTTATTAATTATAGAAAAAGCGTTTATATTTAAATATTAAAATATTTAAAAAAAATACTCTTTACACTACAGCCTATCTTCAAGATATAGTTGATGTATTTAATTACTAATCCAATAGAAACAAAATAAGTGGATATACTTCCCGTGATTAGGGAAAATAAAAGTCACCTAAACTTACAAATATAAACATATAATATAAATAAGTAAATAAATAAATGAATAACTTGGCGAAAATAAGAAAGCAAGTGGGAATATATCTTAATTCAGGAATGTTTTGATTAATAATTATACTTGATGAGAAATGATTAGAAATATTTAATATTTATCGGTTAAAACATACAAAAGTAAGCATACTTTCGGTTATACAGGCAAAATGTGAGTGACTAAAAATCACCGATGAAAACGTAAGACAAAAAGGAATAAGATAGGAAAACACCCGAGAAAAAATAAAATAACTGGGTGGAAACAACAAATAAAGCTAGAGGAAATATGTCTAAATTTTAAGAATTCTTTTGGATTAATAATTAAAGTAAACGGAAAACGATTAAAAATATTAAATATTCATCGGTTTGAAAATTGACGAGTCGGCATACTTCCGGTAATTCGGGCAAAACGGAAGTCACCTAAACTTACCAATGAAACCGTATAATATAATATAACAAACAGAAGGAAATATAGGAATAAGATAATTGAAAACCTAAGAAAGAAGTTAGTAATGAGTACTGACTCTAATTCGGGCTATAATCGACAAGTTTTTGCATGCTTTTAAAGTTTTTTGAATTTGTTTTGTACAATTTTCCCTGAAGATAACCACACCAAGAAATAAATGTATAAGAGCATTTTTCATGTTAGCCGAAACAATTGTCTGCGAAATAAAAAAATAAGTTGTAAAAAATGACGTGAATTTGTCCTCTGTGATATTGATGTGGTATTGAACTACATAAAAGAACCCTGAATATAGCATAGCTCTAGCTTTAAATTATCAAGCTATTAAAATACTTTATGTTACAAAATAAAAATACACACAGACACATACAGACACACATACAGACACAAACGCACCAACACACACATATATATATATATATATATATATATATATATATATATATATATATTAGTAGTAAGTTTTTGAAAGGCTGTGGGCAATGCAATTCCGGGTAAGATGCAAGTTGAAAGGAAAGGAACAAAAACAATAAAAATAAATCGAATACGATATAAGACTTACTATTTATTTTTCCTTTTTTTTCCTTTTTTTTTTTTTTTTTTTCTTACATAACAGCAAGAGTGTTTTAGCTGTCCGGGTGATTAAAAATCACTATTTGATATTTCGGGAAAAGACATCCCTTTTTCAAAAATAATTAGACCAGAAGAAGAATAATATTTTATTCTTCTCCGACTGTGTAGAGAATAATACAAAACAAAATGGCTGCCAGATATAGACCGCAGCAAAAAAACAGTTTCACAGGGAATATAAATTAAGTTAAGTTTTATTTTAATATTATGTTAAATATATGATTGGTGTTTAGAATATTAGTGTAATGTTGGTTAGGTGTATGGTGTTCGATAAACTGTTATTTTTGATAATATATATTGTATCATTTTTTATATTTTTTTTTTTTTATATTTGAATATTTACTTTGTTTTATCTTCGTATTTTTATTTTGTTTATCTTTCTATCGTAATTTAAGAATTTTAATATAAATTAAAGTAATTAGTCTCATATTTTAAATATTCTAGATCTATCTACTTATCGATTTCGATTATCATCTATTAAAGAAGTGTTATTAATTACTAATTGTGAGTTTCGTCAAATTAGATTAACGAATTAACTTATTAACTTGATGTATTTATTATAAGATAAAGGGGAGTAACTCTGGATTTTTTAAAATATTTTTTTTATAATTAATTTTTTAATTTTTTTTTTTTTAATTTTTTTAATTTAAAAAAAAATTTTTTTTTTGGTGGAGATCTGTATAACAATATTAGTATATATATACAACATATATACACAAATGCATATATACATATATATATACATATCTATGTATTATTGTTTGTTTAATTGTTTATCTATATATATTCATCAATTTCTTTACATATTTGTTTGTTTGTTTTTTTTTGTTGTTTTTTTTTTTGTTTTGTTTTTTTATTTATTTATTTATTTATTTTTTATTATTATTATTTACTTGTATAATTTATTTTATGAATTATTTATTTTATATTTGCATGTTATTTGTATACATTCTATATGTGTTTGGATTTATTAATTAATAATGCTAGGTTATGGAGTGACTTATTTTGGTGGGTTAGACGAGTATGCTGAATATGGTTTTTGGTTTGTGGTTGAAAGTGTGTAAGGATGGAAGTTCATATGGGGAGGGGCCTGTTTGATTGTTTGGGTGTATGGTGAGTTTATTATGGGAGGTGAGTAATGAGTGAAGTGGTGGAAACGGACTCTGTTAAGTGTTAGATATGGGGGTTGGTTGGTGGATGGGGGGTAGATATTATAGAATGAAAGGTGAGTAGAGCTCGTGACGTTGATTGAGTGAGGGGTTTAATCTGGAGATGAGGATTGATTCTGTGATTCTAAGGTCACCGATGTTTCTGACAGACGCTAAGATGGAGACGTGAATATCGCGCTGAGTGTTTGAGCAAATCTCTATGTGTTTGTGGAAAGAGGATATACGGGTATTCAAGTGCTCCTTTATGCGCAAGTGTAGCAGTCTTGTAGTGTTGCCGATGTAAAAATTTTTTGCATTTATTACACTGTAGTCTGTAAACACAGTTAGTGCGAAGGCACAGACCTGTGTTGGAGATAGGGCAATTGGCCAGGGAGCAGGGTTCGGGTGTGTGGTTAGTGTGTTTATTAGATAGATGTTGGCGTAAGGAGGTGCCAGTATATGTTAGTTGTATGTTAAGGTTTTCCTTATGTATTGCCTTGCGGATGGAGGTGGTGATCTTATCGCTGAAGAAAGGGAGTTTTAAGAAGCATGTGTTAGTGAGGGTGCGGTGTCTACGTGTTTTGGGCTTATTTAGGTGGGCTATGGTGGGGGCGGGGTAGCCATTATTTTGGAGGGTTTGGTGGAAGTTTTTAGTGTGTGATATTTTGTCAGCAGCAGAAGAGCATTTATTTTGTATATGAACTTCCATCCTTACACACTTTCAACCACAAACCAAAAACCATATTCAGCATACTCGTCTAACCCACCAAAATAAGTCACTCCATAACCTAGCATTATTAATTAATAAATCCAAACACATATAGAATGTATACAAATAACATGCAAATATTAAATAAATAATTCATAAAATAAATTATACAAGTAAATAATAATAATAAAAAATAAATAAATAAATAAATAAAAAAAACAAAACAAAAAAAAAAAACAAAAAAAAAAACAAACAAACAAATATGTAAAGAAATTGATGAATATATATAGATAAACAATTAAACAAACAATAATACATAGATATGTATATATATATGTATATATGCATTTGTGTATATATGTTGTATATATATACTAATATTGTTATACAGATCTCCACCAAAAAAAAAAATTTTTTTTAAATTAAAAAAATTAAAAAAAAAAAAATTAAAAAATTAATTATAAAAAAAATATTTTAAAAAATCCAGAGTTACTCCCCTTTATCTTATAATAAATACATCAAGTTAATAAGTTAATTCGTTAATCTAATTTGACGAAACTCACAATTAGTAATTAATAACACTTCTTTAATAGATGATAATCGAAATCGATAAGTAGATAGATCTAGAATATTTAAAATATGAGACTAATTACTTTAATTTATATTAAAATTCTTAAATTACGATAGAAAGATAAACAAAATAAAAATACGAAGATAAAACAAAGTAAATATTCAAATATAAAAAAAAAAAAATATAAAAAATGATACAATATATATTATCAAAAATAACAGTTTATCGAACACCATACACCTAACCAACATTACACTAATATTCTAAACACCAATCATATATTTAACATAATATTAAAATAAAACTTAACTTAATTTATATTCCCTGTGAAACTGTTTTTTTGCTGCGGTCTATATCTGGCAGCCATTTTGTTTTGTATTATTCTCTACACAGTCGGAGAAGAATAAAATATTATTCTTCTTCTGGTCTAATTATTTTTGAAAAAGGGATGTCTTTTCCCGAAATATCAAATAGTGATTTTTAATCACCCGGACAGCTAAAACACTCTTGCTGTTATGTAAGAAAAAAAAAAAAAAAAAAAGGAAAAAAAAGGAAAAATAAATAGTAAGTCTTATATCGTATTCGATTTATTTTTATTGTTTTTGTTCCTTTCCTTTCAACTTGCATCTTACCCGGAATTGCATTGCCCACAGCCTTTCAAAAACTTACTACTACTATACCCAGCAATGCTTCAAGCAAACTACCATTCTCTACTATATATATATATATATATATATATATATATAAAGAGGTGTACTAAAAGCGAACTTTTAGGAAAGGTAAAACCCTATTGTGAAGAGTATACAGCTCAATATCCAGGATAGAGCAGGTAGAAATGAAGGAGAATGGAAAGGAATTAGAGAAAGCAAAAGCCAAATCAAAATTCAATTCAAAAGTTCAAAGCAAGGTATATTCCGCAAAAAGGAATAAATTGCCTTTTTGCGGAATATACCTTGCTTTGAACTTTTGAATTGAATTTTGATTTGGCTTTTGCTTTCTCTAATTCCTTTCCATTCTCCTTCATATATATATATATATATTCAAAGCATTTAAAATGCCTACATAAATCAATTACGCTTCAGTACTACGTGTACCTCGTCGGGGCCAAAAGATAGTAATGAATCCAAAAGAACAAAATAAAAGACTTCAGATAATCGCATTCTCTAATCAGCAGAAGCCGAGACGACGACTAAGACGCCCAGCTAAAATCTATGATGGCCGGTGGTAAAATGTTAAAACCTGTCACCTTCTTTTATATCTTCAACTTGTCAAGTAAACATTAGTCATTGTTTGGGCTGCTGCTGATTAGAAGATTTGATTATCTGAAATCTCAAATTCTGACACTTTTGGATAAGTTGCTTTCATTACCAGCTTTTGGAGGTTATTTTATATGTTTACACAATGTGTATTTCTAAAGCTCTACCTTATAGTGTGCACTTTTGAAAAAAATATTAGTTTCAAATTCATTTTATCAAAATATTTAAAAATTGTTTGGTTTTATATATAATAATTAGTAGAGCACTTTAGTAGTAGTGCAAATACAGCGTGACGTCATTTGCTTTATAATGCATCATTCCTTAATATAAGTAGAATGCCTGTGTCGCTCATCGCCGCTTATAAATGTATTTAATCTACCACAGTTCATCAGCTGTTCGGATATTGGCCGCGAGGTTTAAGACGTTGGATTGAAGTTGAAAAATACTTATAATCCAGGGTTTCGAATCGTGTGACCGGTAGTGAATAGTCATACTTCTACGCTGAAGAGTCCTGATTGAAAAGAGACGAAACGTATACGTCCGTAGATAATAAACAACAACAAATATTTTTCATATTTGTCGCTCCTTAATTATTAGTAGGGCACTTTAGTGGTAGTGCAAATACAGCGTGACGTCATTTGCTTTATAATGCATCATTCCTTAATATAAGTAGAATGCCTGTGTCGTCATCGCCGCTTATAAATGTATTTAATCTACCACAGTTTATCAGCCGTTCAGATATTGGCCGCGAGGTTTAAGACGTTGGGTTAGAGTTGAAAAATACTTATAATCCAGGGTTTCGAACCGAGTGACCGGTAGTGAATAGTCATACTTCTACGCTGAAGAGTCCTGATTGAAAAGAGACGAAACGTATACGTCCGTAGATAATAAACAACAACAAATATTTTTCATATTTGTCGCTCCTTAATTATTAGTAGGGCACTTTAGTGGTAGTGCAAATACAGCGTGACGTCATTTGCTTTATAATGCATCATTCCTTAATATAAGTAGAATGCCTGTGTCGTCATCGCCGCTTATAAATGTATTTAATCTACCACAGTTTATCAGCCGTTCAGATATTGGCCGCGAGGTTTAAGACGTTGGGTTGGAGTTGAAAAATACTTATAATCCAGGGTTTCGAATCGTGTGACCAGTAGTGAATAGTCAAACTTCTACGCTGAAGAGTCTTGATTGAAAAAAGATGAAACGTATACGTCCGTAGATAATAAACGACAACAAATATTTTCATATATATATATATATATATATATATATATATATATATATATATATATATATCAGAAAACTGTTTAACACAAGATAATTCTTCTAGTTGATTATACCTTATTTATTTTTCGATTCTTTTAAATGCACACAAAAAAGTAGAATCCTTGTTCCAATTTTGATTTAAAAAAAATGTCTAGAATATTTGCCTTAAGTTTAGGGGGCTTTAAGAAAAATGTAAATTCAGGGAATTATATAATAGCTCTTGGATAAATATGAATCAACTTTCATGCAAATCAGAAATATTTGATTTTTTAATTGTATGTCGCTCCTTCTAATAACCCTTAAAATACTCAAAGGAAACACAATTTTGGAAATATTTATTAATTGTTGTCTAATGTGTATGGTTAAAATGCCATCAGAAAAAGAGAAATCTGTTTTTTTACTAAGAGATTCCAGCTCTACTAAATAAAACGAAATATAGTCAACATTACTACCTGTTGCGCCAAGAGGATATGATATAAGATCTATAACGATCGGTGCATTACATTTGGGGTGTACTATGCACACACACACATACACACATACACACACACATATATATATATATATAATTATATATATATATATATATATATATAGTGTTGCCTATAATGAGGAATAGATTACACAATTTACAACTGCACGTCTCTTTAATAGACATTGCTTTAACCCAATGGCAATGAGAAGTCTAGGACGAAACAATACCGGTATAACAGAAGAAAGCTACTGCTATTTTGGAGTTTCCTTCTCCGAGACAAGTTGCACAACCAAGGCTTGATAGTCTAGTCTAACCTTACATTTAATCCATAGCTAGATAGAGGATATATGCATATATACCTCACTCAATATTTGTGAGGTAGGGGAGAATCTTGATTGAACACTCGGGTAGCTATTTATCTCATATAAAATTCAAGTATTAGCTCCGGGAAGGGGTCCCTTGATTTATAAGAACTCACACTGAAATAAAATTTAAAAAGTAGCCATAGATATTAGCCACGATATTTTGTTTATCATATGCTGAATATCTTACTTTCCGATCCAATTTATTTTTGTTATTTGTTTCATCCGATGTGTATAGACAATGACAGGTCTACTCAATAGCCTCATTATTACTTACATAAGACATAATTTAATCAGACAGGTAATAAGAATGTCTTGCTTAAGAAGTGGGGATTGTTTTATTTTAATAAATGTGTATTCTTCCGCAATCTTTCTTTAGGGGGAGGGGGAATCACTCCAGACAAAGCATGGAGCCACTTCATGTAAGCAACTAGGAACGAAAGGTCATTATCGCAAAGAGAGAAGATGCCTATTGAACTTAGTCTTGAAATGACAAAGGTTATAGGTAGGACGAACACAGTCAGCAGGAAGAGAGTTCCACGAGCCTGCAGTTCTTGGACAGAAGCATAGGATAACATAGGGTATAAAACAGCGAATTTGTGAAGACCCTCAAAGCAACAAATCAAACAAGCTGTAACAAATAAAGCAGAAAATGAATAAGACAATTCCTAACAAAACATGCCATAATGGTATTTATAGAAAAGACTGAGACTAACAACATCACGTATGTGAGAGATGGTGCCGAGAAGAATAAAGTGTGCGGCCAATCAAATTGCAGATACGCTTTTGAATTTTTCAAAAACCCTTAAATGGGATATGTATTCATATTTGTAGCTTTCAGCAAATTTCGACAAACATTAATAAATAAAATTATTTTTCGATTTCTAAAATGTCCATTTGCTAACAATGATTTCGGAAAAATGTTAACGTAATAGGCAGAGAAACCAATTTCATATAAATTTGACTACAACAAAGTAGGAAAACAGAATCTCGTTTTTTTTTTTGTTCTCGCGTGAACTGAAAACGTTTTTTTGGTTCTCGCGTGAACTGAAAACGTTTTTTTTTTGGTTCTCGCGTGAACTGAAAACGTTTTTTTTTTGGTTCTCTCGTGAACTGGATACGTTTTTTTGTGTTCTCGCGTGAACTGGATAAGTTTTTTTTGTGATGAACACCTGCTAATATAACAACAAATCTGAAACTATTTTAATGAGAGCATTTTTATTATTTAAAACTAGTGTAAACCTTTCGTAAAAAATAACTGAAAATATATGCTTTGCTAGTGTTCGCACGGATTTTTATATTAATATAACATAACTTATCAGTCTGTGAAGTTAAAAAAAGAAATCAGAAAAAAATGAAAACGTCTGAAATTGGAAAGCTTAAAACAGAGAAATAAAGAAAAAAGCGTATCAATCGTAGATGAAAAGAAAAGAAAAAGGAAGAAAACATCTCATCATAGAAATTGAGCATAGAATTTCTTTTCTAATTCATTATTGACGGCAGCGGGGTGGGGGTCAGACTTTTTACTTACTTTCCCCATTCCTCAAAACACTTGAAATAGCTTCGTCCGGCAGATTTTTACTCGTTACATTTCGTGTGACGGGGTGAATATATTTATTTATATTTTTATATACAAATAAATGCATATTAGGTTTTATTATAGGTCCAATATCATTTTAAATTTAAGCCGATATATTTCTATAAAGTATTAGTCACGAAAACTGATATACGTAGAGTGATATGAACAAAACCAGTGGCAATACAAAGAGCTGTCCGAAAAAAACACTTTCTGCGTAAACACGAAAAAATGCACGGTGTCTTCTTTTTTCTAATCCATTTTTTTTTACTATTAGGTCGCTACTTATAAAGGCCCCGGGGGTGGGGGCACTCGAGGGTAAGGATTAAAGCGATCGTCAGTTGGACACCCACGAGAAGACCTGAAACAATTCGTGGGATTGGCAAAAACTCACTTAAAAGGAAATGACTATTCAAGAGGACAGCTCACCATATTTGTTTAGATTAGACTTGAAGACGACAATGCTGTAGTCAGTTGAGAAGCAACTCGTGGTTTCTTGTCCCATATATGGGATGCTCTAGAATGAAACTTTGTTCATGGAAGTTTCCTTTTGTTTTTTTGGTAAAGAGTAGAACAAAGTTCTTTGTAAATATGTTGTAGTGTGTATTAGGGATTTGAGCTCAGTCGAGCACTTACCATAAACATAACGATACAGTAGAGAGGGGCTAGCAACATCTCTTCTGTGTGAAATAGACTGTAGGGGCGAGATGACATAATCCTCAACTAGATTGCGGTGTCGATGTTGTACTCTGTCAGGCAAGGAAAGAGTGCTCAGAGTGGTACCTTCCAAGATATGACAGCAGTAAACTGGAAGGAGTGTTAACGTAATAGGCAGAATGCGCACTGAGTTTTATTAGTGCCATTAAACTAATATAAAAAAATAGTCATCCGAAAGATGTGAAAATAACTTCCGTCCTTAAATATGAATATTTCATTTTGAATAGCCATGTCTTTTCCTTTATCATTGCTCCATGTTGTTAAAAGGAAATGGATGCAATTCGCTTTATTTCTTTGCAAATACGATTATTCAAACTCGGAATAATTTTCGCAGTTAAGACATCTTTCTTCTCTGCAGCAAATGTAAATTACAGATGAAAGCGACTTTTTCATCAGCAACAAATTGCATCTATAAACGTATCAATCGGTAGAGAAATAATAATCAGATTAGTAATACTGATTAATTCTTCGGTTAATAATACTAAATCAATGCCAAAATTTCATGTTTTTATTCAGATAGAAACTGCCATTGAAAGAATATTTGAAAACTTTTAGATTTCGATGCAGAAAAGATTCACGTTACACATCATAACGTCAAATAATGTAGATGGGATAAATCATATTTTATATTGAAGGATATGATAGAAGTTATCTTATTATTTAATGATATCAGCAGAACAAAAAAAGGTAAAAAGCAAATATGCAAAAAATAAATATTACCAAAGGCAAGATAAGTTACTCTTGTACCTACCTGGATAGGTTTATATGTGTTTTAACTTATTTTAGAGCGTTTGTTTTAACACACATGGTATCGATTTTATTCATTTAAAATAGCGGTTCCTAAACTTTCTGGTGCTGTGACCCATTAAAAACAGTTGCCAAGTTGCGGTGACCCCAAGGATTAAATTAGTTGGGTTGATCATTCTTTCACTGCATTTTGGAGCTAACTAGTACTAGGCTATATATTAAATTTGACTTCTAAATATCTGAGAATTTAGAGGGCCAATGTTTTTATTTACAAGTTTTAATAATTGAATCATAATAATGTATCAACACAACAATTTGTTATATTTTAACAACAAAAACGTTCGAATAGCGAAAATAAAAAACGTCAATGAGAAGGCTGTACTAGCTTCTTTCTCGGCAGATCTTAAATCCTTGGAGCAGTCTTTGCAAGAGCACAACGAAGATCATTTTCTGCAACAAGTCTGCTCCTATATTTAGATTTGATAATCAACAAGCTTGAAAAGACTGTTTCACAAATTATGCTGTTGGAAAAGGACGAATCAGGCGCAATGCCATCTCAGACAGAACAGGATATGACTGCAAACTCTTGATTCAAAATTTGTTAACTGACATTGAAAAACAATCAGTTTTTACAGCATCACTGGTTATGAGTTCAATGAATTCTTCTTGTGTATTCTCAGGAAAATCTTCAACTTTGATGCTGAATGGGCAAACGGTGTGTCAGGTAAATTAGAAAAATATCTTGAAATTTATTCAAGAATTTTTAAGTGTTCTTTGACAGAAAGTATTGTCTAATTCGTTGTTTCCTATTCAATATCATTTTCCTCAACTACAGCAGATAATTTCTCTCACATGTAAATTATATTTTCATCCAATTTCTTTGTCAAAGTTGAATTTTCAAGTGTAATGCTTGGATCTTTTCTGACAAATCTAGGCATGTTGCATTTAGTCCTTGGAGAGACAAATTTAACTCGTTTAAAATTGCAACGATATTAACGAAGTAAGCAATTCTGTGAAGTTAGTTTTTGTCGCCGAAAAGTACTTCAAACTGTGGTTTAGATTTTTGATTAAAAATGTTTTTAATTCATCACGAAAATCAAAACACGTTTTAAAACTTTGCATCTGGACAACCATCTCACATCAGCGTGAAATAACACAGCATCCAACTCACTGAAAAGTTTTTTAAAAAGGCGACTGTTTAAAGCATGAGCTTTTACAACATTCACGACAGTTACAACGCTTTTCATTATATCTTGAAATTCACAACAGTTACAACGCTTTTCATTATATCTTGAAATTCACGACAGTTACAACGCTTTTCATTATATCTTGAAATTCACGACAGTTACAACGCTTTTCATTATATCTTGAAATTCACAACAGTTACAACGCTTTTCATTATATCTTGAAATTCACGACAGTTACAACGCTTTTCATTATATCTTGAAATTCACGACAGTTACAACGCTTTTCATTATATCTTGAAATTCACAACAGTTACAACGCTTTTCATTATATCTTGAAATTCACGACAGTTACAACGCTTTTCATTATATCTTGAAATTCACGACAGTTACAACGCTTTTCATTATATCTTGAAATTCACGACAGTTACAACGCTTTTCATTATATCTTGAAATTCACGACAGTTACAACGCTTTTCATTATATCTTGAAATTCACAACAGTTACAACGCTTTTCATTATATCTTGAAATTCACGACAGTTACAACGCTTTTCATTATATCTTGAAATTCACGACAGTTACAACGCTTTTCATTATATCTTGAAATTCACAACAGTTACAACGCTTTTCATTATATCTTGAAATTCACGACAGTTACAACGCTTTTCATTATATCTTGAAATTCACGACAGTTACAACGCTTTTCATTATATCTTGAAATTCACGACAGTTACAACGCTTTTCATTATATCTTGAAATTCACGACAGTTACAACGCTTTTCATTATATCTTGAAATTCACGACAGTTACAACGCTTTTCATTATATCTTGAAATTCACGACAGTTACAACGCTTTTCATTATATCTTGAAATTCACAACAGTTACAACGCTTTTCATTATATCTTGAAATTCACGACAGTTACAACGCTTTTCATTATATCTTGAAATTCACGACAGTTACAACGCTTTTCATTATATCTTGAAATTCACGACAGTTACAACGCTTTTCATTATATCTTGAAATTCACGACAGTTACAACGCTTTTCATTATATCTTGAAATTCACGACAGTTACAACGCTTTTCATTATATCTTGAAATTCACAACAGTTACAACGCTTTTCATTATATCTTGAAATTCACGACAGTTACAACGCTTTTCATTATATCTTGAAATTCACGACAGTTACAACGCTTTTCATTATATCTTGAAATTCACAACAGTTACAACGCTTTTCATTATATCTTGAAATTCACGACAGTTACAACGCTTTTCATTATATCTTGAAATTCACGACAGTTACAACGCTTTTCATTATATCTTGAAATTCACAACAGTTACAACGCTTTTCATTATATCTTGAAATTCACGACAGTTACAACGCTTTTCATTATATCTTGAAATTCACGACAGTTACAACGCTTTTCATTATATCTTGAAATTCACGACAGTTACAACGCTTTTCATTATATCTTGAAATTCACAACAGTTACAACGCTTTTCATTATATCTTGAAATTCACAACAGTTACAACGCTTTTCATTATATCTTGAAATTCACAACAGTTACAACGCTTTTCATTATATCTTGAAATTCACGACAGTTACAACGCTTTTCATTATATCTTGAAATTCACAACAGTTACAACGCTTTTCATTATATCTTGAAATTCACGACAGTTACAACGCTTTTCATTATATCTTGAAATTCACGACAGTTACAACGCTTTTCATTATATCTTGAAATTCACGACAGTTACAACGCTTTTCATTATATCTTGAAATTCACGACAGTTACAACGCTTTTCATTATATCTTGAAATTCACAACAGTTACAACGCTTTTCATTATATCTTGAAATTCACGACAGTTACAACGCTTTTCATTATATCTTGAAATTCACGACAGTTACAACGCTTTTCATTATATCTTGAAATTCACGACAGTTACAACGCTTTTCATTATATCTTGAAATTCACGACAGTTACAACGCTTTTCATTATATCTTGAAATTCACAACAGTTACAACGCTTTTCATTATATCTTGAAATTCACAACAGTTACAACGCTTTTCATTATATCTTGAAATTCACGACAGTTACAACGCTTTTCATTATATCTTGAAATTCACGACAGTTACAACGCTTTTCATTATATCTTGAAATTCACGACAGTTACAACGCTTTTCATTATATCTTGAAATTCACGACAGTTACAACGCTTTTCATTATATCTTGAAATTCACGACAGTTACAACGCTTTTCATTATATCTTGAAATTCACGACAGTTACAACGCTTTTCATTATATCTTGAAATTCACGACAGTTACAACGCTTTTCATTATATCTTGAAATTCACAACAGTTACAACGCTTTTCATTATATCTTGAAATTCACGACAGTTACAACGCTTTTCATTATATCTTGAAATTCACAACAGTTACAACGCTTTTCATTATATCTTGAAATTCACGACAGTTACAACGCTTTTCATTATATCTTGAAATTCACGACAGTTACAACGCTTTTCATTATATCTTGAAATTCACGACAGTTACAACGCTTTTCATTATATCTTGAAATTCACGACAGTTACAACGCTTTTCATTATATCTTGAAATTCACGACAGTTACAACGCTTTTCATTATATCTTGAAATTCACAACAGTTACAACGCTTTTCATTATATCTTGAAATTCACGACAGTTACAACGCTTTTCATTATATCTTGAAATTCACAACAGTTACAACGCTTTTCATTATATCTTGAAATTCACGACAGTTACAACGCTTTTCATTATATCTTGAAATTCACGACAGTTACAACGCTTTTCATTATATCTTGAAATTCACGACAGTTACAACGCTTTTCATTATATCTTGAAATTCACGACGGTTACAACGCTTTTCATTATATCTTGAAATTCACGACAGTTACAACGCTTTTCATGATATCTTGAAATTCACGACAGTTACAACGCTTTTCATTATATCTTGAAATTCACGACAGTTACAACGCTTTTCATTATATCTTGAAATTCTTGTGGCAAAGTCTTCGTTGCTAACACTTGTCGATGAATCATACAATGAGTTTCGATGGCTTTCGGTGATGCATTGATTACCAAACGTTTAAATCCAGACCTGCATCTTAGCAGTGTTGTAACACCGTCTGTGCAAACACCACAAACATTACCCCAAGGAATGTCATGAACCAACTGCGTCAAAGACATCGCGTGCAGTAGTTGTCGTTTCAAGTTGTTTACCAAAAAGAAACTAATCTTTGAAATCACCTTCTTAAATATATACTTCATGTAAATCAGTAACTGAGAACAGTTTTCCACATCTGTTGATTGATCAAGATGGCTACTAAATATTTAAAGTGGACCTGATTTAGTTTTCTGAATTACTTGCTCCATAATATCAGCAGACATGTCGTCTATTCTTCTACTGGCGGTGTTAGACAAAAATATTGTATTCATTTATTTTAACATATTCAGCTCCAAGCATAACTCTTACAATGTATTTGGTTGCTGGCAGCAGCAACTCATCGGCAATTATGTGAGGTTTCTTGGCTTTGGCGATTCGGAGAGCCACCAAATATGAAGCTTCAATGGCTGCCATATTTTGCTGTTTGTACTTGCTGCCAAAATCAAGCCTGCTTTTTGACATTATCAGCTTCGTTCTAAAAATACTGGGCATCCTTGTCCGCAAAGTTAGGATGTTTAGCGTCAAAATGACGTTTCATTTTGTTGGGCTTCATCGATTCGGCTGACATAATTTCGTTGCAAATGACACAGTGTGGCTTTTCTATTCCTGCCTCAACTATGAAAGTAAATTCATACTTTAAAAAGTCCTCAATATATTTCGTTTTTTCTAATACTGGTTTCTCGATTTATCATGAGCAATCTGAAATTTTACAAAATAAATCCAGTTTAGTTCACTATTATAGTTAGAGAATATTGAACATGTGCATAACTGATTTTAATAATACGTAAAACATTATCATTTATTAATTGATCATTAAGTCTATTAATTAATGGGAAGCAATAGTCTTCTAATTGTAAAAATAATAAAGGAAGTCCATGGTAGTGCTCAATATCCCAAACCTACCAAACTATCCGCCCTAAATTAGACAACCTCCAAGTGAGCTAGTGAAATAATCAAATTAATATAAATCAGGTGACCCCATGCAAATTGTCAGGTGACCCCAGTTGGAGTAACGACCAACAGGTTGGGAACCGCTGATTTAGAACAACAAATAAATGGAGCCGGTAAGGCCTGAACGCAGACCCTAATAATCGTTCAATAATCGATAATTAAAAGAAATACTGGTAGAAACACATCCAATACATCTCACCAATCATTTTGTTTATAAGTTTTAAAATGCTCAAACAAATACAAATTAAGAACTGAAATTACTTTATTGCATCCCGGAAAACGCCGGGTATGTCGAACTAGTAATTCCTCAACTGAAACAGTCGATTTGGTAAGATGAGCAACGCTCCTTTGAATCTGTTTAGCGCATGCGAACACAAACCATTCAGACATTGGTATAAAAACATATAATAATATTCCATGAAAAATGCCAGTATACTGAAATCATATGCCCTTAATAGGGTTAAGATGAAAATTCATATACACTAAATGTACAAAAGCAAGGAAATTCCCAATTTTGTACACTTTTATTGTCATTAAAGGTATGACTACATATCAACCAAACCATTTCATTATAACATCGCTACAGTATAAATCTCTATGCATTAGTGGATGAAGTGTGTCAGGTGCGCTGCAGAAAAAAATCCTACCAGTAAAATGTATTTTAGCCCTGTTGTGCTCGCATACTCTTAATGGCAATAACAGTGTAAACATTTGGGAATGTCTTTGCTTTTGTACGTTTAATGTATATGAATTTTCATCTTAACCCTATTAAGGGCGTATGATTTCAGTATACTGTCATTTCTCATGGAATGTCACTACTTTTGTAAAGGCTATGCTTGAAAAGAGTATATATATATATATATATATATATTATATATATATATATATATATATATATACACTGTCTAAACTGGTTCGTTTAATCCATACGCCTTCTTCCTTCAACTGTGTGTGTTCAACTCTATGTTCTTGATTCTGGTTTGTGGCTTCTAAGTTAGTGTCTATAGCAAAGGCTGATGAAAAGACTCGATATTAATTAAACCCATATCGCCTCAGAAACGATCGTACACAAACCGTTGTTTATAATGAATTCTTGGCGCGTAAATAAAATATCGTCGTAATTAAGTTTACTTAAGATACATACATGTTTGTGTTTGTGTGTATGTGTGTGTACAAATATCGGGTATCGCGTCCCGGTGTTACCGGCAAAAGTGGAACCATTACGAATCGCTACCCTAAGAAATAAATAGATCGGAAAGGACCGGACAGACAATTTTCAACACAAATACTAAGAGGTTGTCCACGAAAAAAAGGAGGTTATTCTATCATTCTTCCGAAAGAAGGGTATCATCTTTCGCCTGAGTCTCCTTTATTATGGAATGCTAACGGATCCGACCAGGAAAACTTTAATTATTGTACCCAACCATGAATGCCTTCATGTCGTTGAGAAATTCTCACCCCTTAAGTAAGTTTGATCTCATGTCACATCTTGACCTCTTGGGGGTGTGGGTCAGATAAATAACGTATTCGTACTAGTTGACCCGTGTTGTCGAAAATGGCGGTAATTTCACTGATATATTTCATTTCATAATGAACGAAATCAGATTTGCTTTAATTTCGTAATTCAAAATATTAGATTAGATTTTCATTATTCCGCACTAGATATCAGTCAGTCTCGAAAACCAATAATTCAATTAATTGCCTTTCGATCGATAACACCTTTATATATTTCTTCTAATTAAGCAAGAATTGCTATTCTGAAGATTCAATCAGCGAAACTGCGTATTTGGCGATGGAAATTTTATTTCTGACTTAAGTGACAGACAGATGAACCAACAAAAGTTCATACAGAATTTCTCCCCGGAAATACGCGATAACCATTCTTCTTCTTCTTTTGTTGTTGTTCAAGTAATCTTCTATGAACCAAACAAAGGATGAAGCCACTTGGTGTAAGCAGCTAAAATGAGCGACACACATTTCTCGCGAAGACAAGAGATTCTTATTGAACTCATTCATGAAAAGACCAAGGCTATACGTAGAAGGAAAACAGTAAACAGGAAGAGTGTCCCACAAACCTGCAGTTCTTAGAAAGAAGCTTCTGCAATAGGAAGCTGTATTAAAACAAAATACCTGAATAGCGAATTGATGAATATCACGTGACACACGAGTCAAACCAGCAGGGAATAAATTATTCAATTCTGCAGAACACACATCATAAAATTACTTATAGAAGAAACTGAGACTAGCAATATACCGTCTATGCGATAGAGAAGGTGCAGAGAAGAGAAAAAGTTCGCCCCCCCCCCAAATTATAGATCACTTCTGTACCTTTTCAAAAACATTCAAATGGGGCAGTTATTCACCAGCCCAAACATGACAAAAGTAAACCATACAAGGTCTTATAGAAGATTTGTATAAATAGTTAATAGTCTGAAGTGTTAGAAAGTATTTAGAATGATAGATAGAATTGACTTTACGTG
The DNA here is from genome assembly GCA_963556195.1 of Sepiola atlantica. Classification (NCBI taxonomy): domain Eukaryota; kingdom Metazoa; phylum Mollusca; class Cephalopoda; order Sepiida; family Sepiolidae; genus Sepiola; species Sepiola atlantica. The sequence continues at coordinate 26,047,767 of OY744553.1, forward strand.
AAACCGAAATAGCAATGGATCTAATGTATGAACTCCAAGATAGATCTGATGAGAAAGAAAGACCAAAGAACTTTCAGAGTCGATTTCCCCTCACGAGCAGAGCCATCAATGAAAATCATAAGAAAAGGGTCGGGCCTAGAGTTGAAAAAACATAAGCGGAATCTTAACAGGATTAAACGAAACAGGCAATTTCTTACCCAATCTACAACAGAACCCATATTAACTTTCAGATCAACTGCATATTCCTAGAGAGATGAACAAGAAAACACACCAGAATATAGAGTGCTATCATCAGCATAGATATTAATCTTCTGAATAATATTTTATGGAAGGTCATTGATATAGAGAAGAAACATTGATAGACCTAGAATAGAGAGCAAAAGAACACCATCATTAATAGGGGAAGAGGATGAGGAGAAACCATCTAGAGTTACTCACAACCTTCAATCAGAAAAAAAAAGATAATAATGCCAAGAACCTCATCACTAATACCGCAATCCTACGATGGTTAAGTGGCTAACGATGCGGACTGAAGACCTGGGTGTGCAGCGTTTGAATCCAGTTCGTTCCATAAAAAGTTTCATCAAAACCTACCCCTGACCTTGTGTCTAACCTCCTTTTGCACTTTGAAAAATGTTTGTCGTCTTGTTTACGAACGATACTAATCATTTAGTCATCTGCTGATTGAGGTCGCGTTTACTTTTCTACACTAACATGATCTTTTTAAATCGTTATTGCGCATGTGTGTAATTTTGACCGAAAAGTTATACAACGCCAAAAAGAAAGGAAGAAAAAGATAAAGTGTAAGTTTAACAGTTCACTTCTTAAACGATGTGAAACCAGATCTGTTTCATAGTTCCTCTCTTCTCTCTTCTCTAGTATTCTCTTTCTTTCTCTTTTTTTTTTATTCTCTACTTTCTCACTTCTTCATTTGTTCTCTTTCTTCTTCTTCTCTTTATTTTTAAAAATTCTTCTTTCGGTGGCTATTCAAAGCTTCACCACGTTTCTCAGAATCTTCTAGTAGATGTCGGTGGACGCACGCACGAAGTTTCCTCAGCTGGAGACGACGCCAAGGACTATGACCGAGAGGGGGAAACTTCGTACGCTTAACGACGCAGATCCACCTGTCGTTCTACCGGTTGATTGCCGTGTCCTGGTCGAAATTCTTTTGATCAGAGAAGAACATCAGTGTAACGGCACACACACGCTTGAGCTCGCCTTGACCTTCCTCAACTCATCAGAGGCATTCGTGATGAGCATGCGATGAAACAAACGGTAGGACGAATAATAAATATCCTTGATAGCTCGGTAGATCATCGTCTTGTGACAATCCATGTCGGCGCCGATCTTTGCGTAGCTTTGGCTTCCGGATTTTGCTGCAATACCCTGTATATATATATATGTGTATAATCTAGATAAGTTCAAGTCCCACAGAGTATAATCTAGTGCATTCTTACTGCGTTCATATGAAACTGCTCGATAATAAATAGAGCCGTATATCAAGTATTACCTTTTATTAATACAAACATATTTAGCTACACATTTGCAGACACATTTCGGTTGTAGCTGGAAACCGACTACTCATCATCTTCAGGTTACTGTTTGGGGTAGATGCACAGATTGGATTCGATATTTGCATACATTTCAAAAAGCTTTCAGCGTGGACTGAAATATGTTAGCAAACGTGTAGTCAAAAATGTTTGTATAAATAAAAGTGTTGTCCGATATATATATATATATATATATATATATATATATATATTAATTAATATTTAATAATTGATCAATTTTTACGTGATAAAAGGCATACTGGTTGAAATAATAATATATATTGTCTCATATAAAAAATAAATAAATCAAAATCTAATATATATATATATATATATACATATTAGATTTTTATTTATTTACTTTTTAAAAAGGTTAGTATGTGTATGTATATATATATATATATATATATATACATATTAGTTTTTTTTAATTTATTTTTAATGTAAGACAATATATATTATTATTAAACAATTATAAACAATTAAACAAGTCGCAGCCCACACAAATCATGAAAGACACTAACCGGAAAGCCTAGATTCGAGTTTCGACATCTTTGGCCCTATCAGTATAACATATCTGAACTCGAGTCACTTGCATGCGAGACGAGACCCTGAGCCACCACACCATACCACATACAAGAAAGTCTATTAACTCACACAGACTAAGAAAACTGCTCAGGTAGCAAAGTACACGCCTCGTATGTAAGTGATACGGGTTTCGAACCCTGAGTTCGGATATGTTCTACCGATGAGCCCAGAGGAGGGCGAAACTCGAGTATAAGTCTTTCGGTGTGTAGCTTTCATGGTTTGTGTGGGCTTCTGTAGAAGAAATTATATATATATATATATATATATATATATATATAGTCTAAAGAAGCTTTGAGTTATTTTAAACAAAAAGACTAAAAAAAAGGAAAATGCAGTTTAAATTCCCAGAGAAACTAACTAAATCCAAAATAGTGTAGACTTAACATTTGTTGGAAAATTCATAAATAAATAATATATAATAGTAAGTAAATAAAATAAAAAGGGGGATTAAGTATCTAACAGTGAAACAAAAGCAGGAGACCTTAACGTAAGCATCTAATATTAACACGGGGATCTTCAGCTGTTTACCATGAAACTGTTTCGGAGATTTAAAAACAGGACAGTTATATGCATGGCTCTCCAATGGTACAGATAAAACTACCATTTCCCCAATAATCAAGTGTCGAAATAATTCAGCTTAAAATGTTACTTATATATACATAAATAAATAATAAAAAATAAAAAATAATAATAATAATAATAATAATAATAATAATAATATACTACCCTTAAGACTACCGTGCGATATGGTAATTTGCATATCAAATAAAATTCTTTATAACAATAGTAATACAAGTAATAATAATAATAAAATACTATCTAAACACTACACCTACGAACCATTCTACGATATGGTAGCTGGAAATAAAATTATATAGGAATTAAGGTTGCATTAAAAAAAAAAAAAAAAGCTTTAGTACCTTTGGTACCAGAAAGGCAAATAGATAAGAGGAAGGAAACCTAGCCATACAGATATAAATACCCAATATATAGTCTAAAGAAGCTTTGAGTTATTTTAAATAAAAAGACAAAAAGAAAAAGAAGGAAAATGCAGTTTAAATTCCCAGAGAAACTAACTAAATCCAAAATAGTGTAGACTTAACATTTGTTGGAAAATTCATAAATAAATAATATATAATAGTAAGTAAATAAAATAAAAAGGGGGATTAAGTATCTAACAGTGAAACAAAAGCAGGAGACCTTAACGTAAGCATCTAATATTAACACGGGGATCTTCAGCTGTTTACCATGAAACTGTTTCGGAGATTTAAAAACAGGACAGTTATATGCATGGCTCTCCAATGGTACAGATAAAACTACCATTTCCCCAATAATCAAGTGTCAATATTTATTTACATAAATTCACACAAGCAAAGATATATAAAATGCGGCACCAGGCCAAAAAGGGGGAGGCGACGGATAGGTCAACTCTAACTTAAAAACGGTCTCAACTTAGCTAGTTTCAATCGCGACCATCATTTACCAAAATACCACATTCATGCTATACATCCATCACTATCACCATAAGAATCCATACTATGAAAACCTACTTAATACCCATATGAAAATATCCAACGGGGGAGGGACTAAAAATATATATATACAAAAATCAAATGAAAACTTTTACATGAAAATAACATTTTTGTTAGTAAAAGTCCCCCCCGCCATCACAATGTGGCAGAGATGCCGATTTGCCGGTAATCGAAAACTCGAAAAATAAAGATTTGATGCAGGTCCCAACGCTTTATTTACACACACCCCCTTCGAAAAAATCGAAGGGTGACCCGTATCCCGACAAATCAGCAATCTGTCACCCAATTGGGGAGGGAAGGGGGATTTAAAAAAAAAAAAAAAAAAAAAAAAAAAAAAAAAATTGATAAGAGGACAAAATAAAAGGGGGGAGCAATGAAAACAATCACACCCTAGCTAAGTTGTTGAACTTAAAATTCAACAAAAAAAATTCTAACACGGAATAAATAAAAATATATAACTTAACATAACTTAATTGAAATCTGCGTTCGTTTTTCCAACTCAATATTCTGCCTAAGGCACGTCTAAATACCACTCTAATCTAGCCCCAGCCAATCTACACAGTCGCGCACCAGTCACCCACCTTTCACCAAAATCTGCCGAAGAGAGTCTCACTCTCTCGGCCCTAATTCGAGCCTTCAGATAATATTTGAAAATCGCAATAAGGTCGAGAGGCGTGTAGGTCTCAGCTCCGTAGACTGTCTTACATCTCGTCTTCCAAATCGTAATTCTCATAACGGCTAGCAAGCTTAAAAAAGTTAAACGTTTTTGACTATCAGTTGTCGGAGCCCAGTTGCTACATACATTAATGGGTTCCAATTCAAAAGACGACACATTAAGAATACGAACCATGAAGCCTGAAACAAGCCTAATCAGCGGCACGACAATGCGGCAATAAACGAAGGCGTGACTTACGGACTCGTCCCCGTCGCCGCATCTAACACAAGTCGGAGAATTACTCAAGCGCGCTGAATGAAGCCTCTTACCGACCCAAAGTGCATTTCGAATCGTCAGCCAGGTCAGCGATGCCTCATCGTTATCAAGACACTTTAACCCAGGCGCCCAAGGCCAGACTGAGCGAAGTTCCCCCCTCGTCAAATCGAGCCCCTCAATCCTATCTTCACGGACAGACTCCCTCACCATTACCCGATATAATGCCTTACGGGACAACAGCAGAGTGTCAGAGAGGCCATCTGTCACTCTTAAAAGAAATTTCAATGCGCGTCTACATTCGCGATAGAAGGAGCACTCGCCTCGGGGTAACCTATGTGCCTCCCCCTCGTCCAAGTGCACACTTCTCAAAGCCGGGAAGGCTTTCTTAGTGTCTTCCTTCCAGAAGTCACCGTTTCCCTCACATTGTGTACTCATTCGGTCTAGATAAAAGAGCCGAAGTGTGTGGCATCGAATTTCGATGCTCGGCATACCCAAACCGCCCTCAAAAGGATGAAGATAACAAATCTCGCGACGGACCATATGGGCCCTTCCAATCCATAAAAATTTGAAAAGAACCCTCTGCAACTCAAGCAGTGTATCCGACGGGAGTGGAAGTACTGAAAGACGATATAGGATAATCGGGTAAATGTGAGAAGCACATACGTCCGATCTCCCCTTTAATGAAAGATTTCTACGGGTCCACAGACCAGCTGTAGCCCTTATCGATTTCAAGACTTCCGACCAATTTTTCTCCAGCTGAAGATCAGGACCAAACCAGACGCCGAGTAGCTTGCAAGGTCCATCTGTCCAGCCAAAGGGTCCCTGCAAGGAAACACCCTTCCAGGCACCGATGCGCAAGCCAACAGACTTAACGCAGTTAATTTTGGCCCCCGACACCGTTTCATATGTTCTGATTTCTCTGCCGAAGACACTAATCTCGGCAATGCTCGTTACAAGCACTGTTACATCGTCGGCATAGGCAGAATACTTCAACGTGGTGCAAGCACCTGGCAAAGTAATTCCACGTAGGACCGGATTCACCTTTAGCCTGTTAAGGAAGGGTTCCAAAACAAGCACATAAAGCATCGGTGAAAGAGGACACCCTTGACGAAGAGATCTGGATAATCTGAAAGCCTCCGACCTCACCCCATTCACTTCTACCCTAACACTGGGGTTCGCATACAAGAGGCGAATCCAAGAGCGAAACTGCGGACCAAAACCAGCCGCCGATAAAACAGCCTCCAAATACCGATGATCCACCCTATCAAATGCTTTGGACTGATCTAAATTGATCAGCGCGGCTTCAGTGTCGACTTTATCAATGATCAAGCGTATTGAATGCAAGTTATCCTGAATGGTCCGACCCTTTACAGCACAAGTCTGTTCAGGGCTAATAAGACCAGGCAAAACAAGTTGCAGACGATTAGCTAAGATCTTGGCCAAAATCTTTAACTCCGCATTCAGCATTGTTAACGGCCGAAAGTTATCTAACCCATCCCCACCATTTCTGCTTTTGCGTATCAGCTTCACTAAACCCATGGTCAAGTACTGGGGAATAGTCCCGTTCCTAAACCACGAATTAAACAAAACTGTCAGCCAGGGAACAAAAATGGGCGACATCCTCAAATACACTTCATAGGGCAAACCATCAATCCCAGGAGACTTGTTAAGGCCGACCCGCTTTAATGCTTCCTGAACTTCATCCTCTGTTATGCAACCTTCGCACCTAGCCGCTTCGGTCGCCTCAAGGCGAGAAAAGTCAGCCAAATAGGGGTCGAACTGTGCTAAAGACAGACCAGGTTCCCGAGTAAAAAGCTCCTGAAAATGAGAGCAAAAAGCCTCCAGAATACCTTCGTTTGTAGTCACGAGCCGCCCATCCGGTGATGAGACACGAGCGATATGTCGATCAGTTGCATGGCGAAACTCCTCTGCACGCAATTCAGCGGCCATGTTTGTTGCTTCCGCAGACATTCTTTTTAACCTAGTCCTAATTACTAAAGCCTGATGTTCTTTGAAAGCCAAAGAATTCAGCTTAGCCTTAATTATAGTAACACTAGAGCTGTCCCCCACCTCAACCGCCCGATCTAATCTAGACTCTAGTGCCACTTTAACTGCCCTAGTTGATAGGTTGAGCCGTCTGCTAAAATCGGCAGTAAAGGACCTAATCACTTTCTTAAAATGGACCCACTTCCTATTCCCAATTACAGCCCCCGTCAATTCCCGCTGTAAGGTTAGTAGAAGCTGGTCCTGGAAGCCCTCCACATCAAACAACGAAGTGTTAAGCTTCCAGTAACCATCTAATCTAGGCTTAGGTCTATCTAAGTTCACACGGACCCGAACAAGTCTATGGTCCGAGTAAACTATATTATGAAGACTTGGACATTCAACTACCCCTACGTCGACTCCCCTAATTAAGAACCGATCGATATAACTCGAGAGTTGTCTCAAATCGGAACCGCGTCTAGATGTCCAAGTCCATACCTTATCACGGGGCTTTTCATTCCGGAACTTGTCGATAAGATCAAACTTATCGAGAAAGTCCCGAAATATTATAGCATCCCGATCAGTGTTAGTACCCCTAGGCCGATTACGATCTAAATCGGGATCCAGGACCGCGTTCCAGTCTCCCGCTAAAATGACCGTCCGAGTAGTATTCAAGAACTGCTCGATTCGCCGAAAAAAAGAACCAAGCTCAGAATGGTTATTGGGAGCATAAACCCCAACGAGTCGACATGCTTTCCCCTTTATGGTAATATCCAAAACACATAGTCTCCCTTCTGGATCCCTGTAGCAAGGGTCACACGACGCATCTAAAGTCTTGCTAACCAGCCAGGAAACCCCCCTTGCGGAAGAATTAAAGTACGCTGAATAAACGTGAAAACGCTTAGCCAACGCACCCAAATGGTCCCCTGAAATCAGGTGGGTTTCTTGCAAGCAACATATATCCACTCCGAGGCGCTGAAGGTCGGTAGCGACCCGAAATTTACGGTCATTTGCCCTCAGGCCCCGCACATTTAGACTTGCTAGATAGAGAGCCATAGAGATGCCTTAGGGTTGAGTTTGAGAAACGAACATAGATGTGGTCAGGATACCGACGGCTCTCACAAACGACTGTTTACCCATTTGGTCGTTAATTAGACCATCATGGGAGATGCCGCCGATATCCTTCGGATATGTTAATTTAGCTATCCTATACAGGGAAGGGTGAATTCTGATGGGTAACCTTCCGAAACAATCATTCCTCATTTCCCTTAATTCACTTGATTTAAAAATAGCTAGAGGGGGAGTGAAATTGAAAGTCGTGTTCGCCTCCTCCAACATCTCCCATAGAGCCTTTGCTTCTGATCTTTTACGTATAACTGTCACGACTCTTGGTGCGTTAGGAAAATTGTCGGGGTCTTCAATAGATATGCCACCAACCTCATCGAATTTTAATAGTCCGTTGAGGTTGGTGCCACGTAGATTCTTAGCCGTATCGACCTGGGATTGTGTGCACTTACAGATATCTCTTCCCGAGAGAAAAGATTTTTTAATTCTCCTTCTCTCTAGGGAAGGACTCCTTTGTCTTTTTTGCGATGGTGGAGGCATGTCATCCATGGGGGAAGGGGAGGGGGAGCTAGGCTCTATGGGAGACGCTGGAGAAGGCGCAGGGGAAGGATGCTTTGAGGGGGATGCAGGTGGGGAGCTTCTGGGGGTATTGGCAGGGGACACGAAAGGAGAAGGTCTAGGGGATTTTGGGGGGACTTTTTGAGGACTCAGGGGGATTAGTTTGTAAGGCCTATCTACAATAGGTCCAGTTATTGGTGGGGGCATTGGTTTGGGGGGCTGAGTATTAGGAGTTGTTTTAGGGGCAGAGTCAGGAGTGGGCTTGGGAGTATTGTTCAACTTTTTGAGTAATGTTTTAGCCTTTACAAACGAGTCTTTTCCGGGGTCGTTCTTCAACATCTTTCTCCCGAATTTCTTCTAAAGTTAAACGCCCCGGGGTTTTCTTACCTGGTACAATAATCCAGCCTTCCTTTTCGCTTTCTTCCTCGTCATTTTTCTTGACTGTCGGCAGAGCCGGGAATTCCTCATCAGACTCATCACTTGCAGAGACTACTGGTAGTCCAATAAAAGAAGGTGCGCTAATGTGAGCTCCCGCCCTTGACTTCTTAATGATAGCCGGAGTCGCCTTAAGTGTAGATTCTTTTTTCTTTTGGGGGCAATCCAACGTTAAGTGCCCTATTTCCTCGCAGAACCAACAAATCGGTCTACGACCTGTGAGGATGATAGGAAGTTTATCTTCCCCTATGAGTAGATAATAAGGGATGCTCTCGTATGATTTTTTATCTACAAAAATCTCGAAGTTCCATACGCCGGAGAACTCTTCATGGTTGACATCGGTTATCTCGCCGTATTTTAGTAGATAAGCGCCTATGTGTTCCCCCTTTACATGAAAGGGCACATTAAAAAAGGATACTGAAGAGCGTCTTCTTCCCATATATTCTGTTCGCAGCACATGTTCTGGAGTTATTATCTGCGTTAATTACAGTTTATTACAAGTGTCTTCGTCCTGGAATAATGCAGACCACGTATTAAATCCCTTTGATTTAATTAGGCGTTGCGGTTTAAACCCGACAGTGTGCAGTAGTTTCAGTATTAACTCAGGGGTGGCTCTAATCGACTTTTTAATTTTTTTGTCCATCACGAATAGTGAAACCGTTCTTTTTTGAATTTCTTCCAATTTTGGTAAATCCACGAGTAAACCTGTCTCCGTGACCATGTGCGTACTTTTCTTTGCTTCTTCAATAAATTGTTGGACATTAATCTGGACTTTAGGTGGTTTGGACCACTCCGAACTTTCGGAAATTGACGTTTCGGTAGCCATCTAGTTTAGAATAACTAGAGACTAGAGAAAAAAAAAATGGGGAGAGAAAAAAAAAAAAAAAAAAAAAAAAAGGTGGGGAGAAAATAAAACTGCGTGATTCCAAAAACAACTATTAACAAAGTTCAAAAAGCAACAAGAAAGTTCAACAACGGAAATGTCCAACAAGTAACAAATAAACGAAAGTTCAACAATAAAAAATATCAATAATTCACCTTAGTAAACGCACGTAATAAACACAGCCCAACATTATGAGAAGTGCCTCCAATAATCAAGTGTCAATATTTATTTACATAAATTCACACAAGCAAAGATATATAAAATGCGGCACAAGGCCAAAAAGGGGGAGTCGACGGATAGGTCAACTCTAACTTAAAAACGGTCTCAACTTAGCTAGTTTCAATCGCGACCATCATTTACCAAAATACCACATTCATGCTATACATCCATCGCTATCACCATAAGAATCCATACTATGAAAACCTACTTAATACCCATATGAAAATATGCAACGGGGGAGGGACTAAAAAATATATATATACAAAAATAAAATGAAAATTTTTACATGAAAATAACATTTTTGTTAGTAAAAGTCCCCCCGTTATCACAATGTGGCAGAGGTGCAGATTTGCCGGTAAAATCGAAAACTCGAAACATAAAGATTTGATGCAGGTCCCAACGCTTTATTTACACACACCTCCTTCGAAAAAATCGAAGGGAGACCCGCATCCCGACAAATCAGCAATCTGTCACCTAATTGGGGAGGGAAGGGGAAAAAAAAAAAAAAAAAAAAAAGTGGGGAGAAAATAAAACTGCGTGATTCCAAAAACAACTATTAACAAAGTTCAAAAAGCAACAAGAAAGTTCAACAACGGAAATGTCCAACAAGTAACAAATAAACGAAAGTTCAACAATAAAAAATATCAATAATTCACCTTAGTAAACGCACGTAATAAACACAGCCCAACATTATGAGAAGAGCCTCCAAAAATCAAGTGTCGTAAGTCCAATAGTCAAGTGTCGAAATAATTCAGCTAAAATGTTACTTATACATACATAAATAAATAATAATAATAATAATAATAATAATAATATACTACCCTTAAGACTACCGCGCGATATGGTAATTTGCATATCAAATAAAATTCTTTATAACAATAGTAATACAAGTAATAATAATAATAAAATACTATCTAAACACTACACCTACGAACCATTCTACGATATGGTAGCTGGAAATAAAATTATATAGGAATTAAGGTTGCATTAAAAAAAAAAAAAAAGCTTTAGTACCTTTGGTACCAAAAAGGCAAATAGAAAGGCAAAATATATATATATAGTGCACCCCAAACAAGGCAGACCGCGACTGTAGGCGTAAGGGGCTACTGAGAAAAAAGTAAAGGGGAGAAGGTTGGGGGGGGTCAACCTAAATTGGGATTTACGCAGCGAGATGTCTGTTTACATTAGTTTTAAATTTCTGCATGTCAATACTGTCGGGGAAACAGGGGGCAGGGAGGGAGTTCCAGAGGTCAGCAGCACGAGGAAAGAAGCTATTTGAGTAGAAGGCTCTCCGGCATCTTGGGACCTCCACAGTGAATGGATGGGATTTAGCTGATTGTCGGGTTGGTCTAGTGAATTTACGCCAAGAGCAGCCAATTCATCGGAGCATAATCTATTGAAGTACTTGTAAAACATGCACAAGGATGCTACATTGTGGGGATGGGACATGGACTGGAGCTTGGTTGAGAGTGAGGGACCTATTAGGTTGGCGACTCTTTTTTGGAAGGAGAGACTAGTAGATGATGCACCAGCCCAGACGGGGCAACAATACTCCATGGATGGGCAGATGGTGGCTTTGTAGAGATACAGGATAGTGTCAGGTGTGAGGAGTTTACTAGCACGGTAGAGGGAGCCAACCTTCTTTGCGGCAGCCTTTGCAATGTCTTCAATGTATTTGTTCCAATTCATGTTACCTGTGAAGGTTAGGCCGAGGAGTTTAAATGATGAACTATCAGGTAGGGTGTTATTTGCCATGACAATCGGTGGTTGGAGAGGTTTCTTGTAGTTATTGAAGGAAAGGAGCTTTGTCTTTGCGGCATTAAAAGTTACCAACCATTTTTAACCCAATCCACTACAGCCTGGAGGTCATTTTCTAAGGATTCAGCAATTGCCTCAGATATGATCGCGTCTGTTTTGCCAACATGGAGAGATTAAAGCGTGGTGTTGTCAGCAAATAAACCAATCTCAGACTCTATGTCATCAGGGAGATCGTTTATATAGATCAGGAACAATATATATATATATATATATATATATATATATATATATATATATATATATATATATATATATATATCAGTATGACCAGAGAATCGTTTTGTTCTCACAAATATATTCACAGTCATCTAGAATTACACTTGATCACGCCTACTCAATTGGCCTTTTGGCTAAGATCAAAGTGTAGTATCTGTTCCGATGGATACTACACCCCATAGACTGGTATTGTCTTGGCCTTCGGGGCTTGATTTACCCCGGTCTATGGGTCTGTCCTGTGCAGTTCTAGGAGGTCCACCCTCCCAGGCTTCGCCTTCCCTCTTTGGAGAGGAGTAAGTTCATTGCTTACTGCCTGAGGCGCTCCTACCGGGAAATGCCGACGGGGCTGCCCAGGCAATTTTTTAAACCCCACTTTCCCGACCCGACCTTGGGTCACATCTTACTTGTGGGAGTAAGATAAAAACTGGCCTTGTGCCTAACTCCTGGAGAGGAGTAAATCAATACTCAATCATTTAGAACCGATTTCCATCCCCTCTTCGTCGCTCTTCTGTTCTTTTCCTTTTTTTCATTTTCTATTTCCCGAATCAGAAACTCTCCCTCATGCAGTCGGCTCGCTTTGGTTTACTGTTTACGGCATTTTCATGCCTTCAATTCATCTTTCGTCAATCATTTAAAGGAAATATGAACCACATCTAACACTTTGATCCCACATCGTTTAAAGAAGTGAACCGTTAAACCTACACTTTCTCTCTTTATTCCCTTTTCTTTTCTTTTTTTCTCCATCTTTCACTTCTTCGCCCCTCCTTTTCTTTTCCTCTCTTCTTTTCTTTTTTTTTCTTTTTCTTTCTCTCTCCTTTTCTTTTTTTCTCTTTCTCTTTCTAGTTGCTTTTTTCTTCTATTTCTCTCTCTTCTTTTTCCTCTCTTTATTTGTCTCTTCTGTTTACTCTCTCTCTCTCTCTCGCTCATTCTTTTCTTCTCTTTATCGCTCTCGTATCTTCTATTATTCTCAGTATGTTTCTATTCTGTTCTTTCTCTTCTTGACTCCCACGTCTTCTTTTGTTATCTTTCTTTCCACTCCTCTTTTCTTTTATCCTTTCTTTTATTTTTTCGGTTTCTTTCACTTTCTTCATTATCGCTCTTCTCTTTTTTCTTTATTATCCTCTTCTCTCCTTTCGTTTCTACTCCTTTCCTTCCTTTCTCTCTTTTCTTTTCTTCTTTTCATTCTTCTATTTTCTTATTTTGCTTCTCTTTCTTCTTCACTATTTATCTTTTCTTTTTTTCTTTCTCTCTTTCCTTTTTTATACTTTTTATTCCCACTTATCTTTTTTTTCTACTCCGGTAATGTTTGCTTCACCTGATTTGCGCCATATCTACTTTTTTTGGTTATTTAATACCAAAATAGAATACGTATTTAAAATATTAATTGTATACAATCAAATATAGCTTTTAAAAAACTTTGTTCACCCAAAACGAGCAAGTATACACTGTAGACGTAAGGGGTTACTTACAATTATGGGTAATGTTTTGGGAGTCATCCTTAATTGGGAACTGTGCAGCGAGATGCTAATTTACATTAGTTTTAAATTTCTGCACGTCGGTGCAGTCGGAGAAATGGTGAGCAGGAGGGAGTTCCAAAGGACGGTAGCACGAGAAAAAATAGATTGGAGTAGAAGGTTCTCCGCCATCTAGTGACCTACATAGTGAATATATGGGATCTAGCTGATTGTCGGGGTAGTCAAGTGTATTTACGTCGAGTGGGCAGCAGAGCAGCAAGTTCAGCGAAACACATTCCATTGAAGCACTTGTAAAACAAGCATAATGATGAAACATTGCGGCGTTGGAACAGGGGCTGGAGCTTGGTGGATAGTGAAATACCTATTCGATTAGTAACTCTTTTTTTTACCTTGTCTAACAGGGAAAGAGTATTCAATGGTGCACCAGACCAGATGGGACAACAATACTCCATACATAAGTGGATGATGGGTTTGTAAAGATATAGGATATTGTCAGGTGTGAGAAGTATTCTGGCACGTTAGAGGGAACCCACTTTATTTGCAGCAGCCTTAGCAATGTATTCTATGTAGTTGTTTCAATTTAGGTTACCTGTGAATGTCAGGCCGAGGAGTTTTAATGTTAGCCATATTTTAAGGAGGCACACATTATCAAATAAAAGAGCAATCTATCGCAGCCAAACTTAAAATAGTCAAATATTACAATACTCTTAAATAAATCACTAAACAAAAGAGCTGCACTTGTATCTAATGTAGACATACATGTAAGTTTTAGACATTTCCCAACGAGACTAACACAACAGATTCAATTATATTTAAACTCGACATAGCTAATTCCAGAGTCCATGCCGGTATCTATAAGGCAAAACCCGAACCTTTTTCCTTTTCTTTACTTCTACTTTCGTGTCTCATTTTTTTACGATTTGTTTTGTGTGATATTTATAAAGATCTCAATTTTCATTTCTATCTTTTTCCGTATTCTTTTCTCGTTTTTATTAGTGCATGCTTTATCAAATTCTAAGTTCAGTTATTTAATTTTAAAATGTTGATTTCTTTCTTATTTGTCATCCCAGTTTTCATAATATGTATCAACATTTTAATTATATATTTTTATCCTTTCTCTTTTATTCCTTATTTCTTTTGGCAATTTTTATTACTAATTTCTTTTTGCAATTTTGTATTTTATCAACAGTTTTCACTCCATTCTTTCTTTTTGCCAGTTCACCTTTCCCATTTCAAGTTTTTAATGTTCATCAAAGTTGTACATTATTTCGACTTCATTATTCTTTTTCGTTATTTTATGTAATTCCTCTTTTTACTATATTTTTATCAAAACCTATTTCCTTTCATTCATTCTTTTTGTCACAATTTCCTCTTTACCATTCCTATTTTTGAATTGTTATCAACATTTTTTTTATTTCTGTCTATTTGTCCCATTTTACTATTCTTTTGTTCTGAGTTTTATCAAAGTTTTTTTTAATTTTCTATTTCCTTTTCGATCATTGCTGAATCCCCATAAAATACTTTATTTCTGACTCTTCTTTCTTCATTCGGTTTCCTTTTCGTTTTCCTATTCTGTTTTTTTTTAAATATTTATCAAAATCTTATAATTTTCCTAATCTACTCTATTTTTATCTAAGTTTAATTTTGTTATCAGAATTTTATTAAAACTTTACTTCCCTTTCTTTAATTTGCTCTCCCTGTTTCTGATTTCTATTTTTCAGTTTCTTTTTATATTATTCTTAATTTACAATTATTTTTTAATCAGAATCCGTTTAATTTCTTTTACTTTTATTCTTCTGTCTCCTTTTACCATCCGCGTTTTGCGACATTCATAAAAGTTTTTCTGTCTTTAATTTTCATTCTTCTTTATTCTTCTTCATTCCACTTTTTACATTTTTTACCAGAATCTTCCCTTTATTTGGTTTCTTTGTTCTGTAGAAGATACCTATTATATACTACTTTCCTTTGGTGAAAGTGGGCATATGTACTAGAGAAGAGTGATTATCACGAGCCAATCAGAAGCCCTGGCGTAGGGATATAAATCGCCGGACTTATTATTGAAGCCTACAATTATTTTATTATATGTCTATTATCATCATTTTAGTTTCGTCCATGTTAACAATTTTTATGATTTTTATCAAATTTTACGATTCTCTTTTTATTTCTTTTCTCGTTCTCGATATTATACAGAAAAGGCGTATGTTTTTGTTACTGTTTGGTGGTCCGTCATTCCGTAATATTTTCGATATTCGTATATTAAGTTTATTAATTTGGTGATCCGTCATTCCGTAATATTTTCGATGTTTTCATATTAAGTTTATTAATTTGGTGGTCCATTATTCCGTAATGCTTTCGATGTTCTTATATTAAGCTTATTAATTTGGTGGTCCGTAATTCCGTAGTGTTTTCGATGTTCTGATATTAAGTTTATTAATTTGGTGGTCCGTTATTCCGTAATGCTTTCGATGTTCTGATATTAAGTTTATTAATTTGGTGGTCCGTTATTCCGTAATGCTTTCGATGTTCTTATATTAAGTTTATTAATTTGGTGGTCCGTTATTCCGTAATGCTTTCGATGTTCTTATATTAAGCTTATTAATTTGGTGGTCCGTTATTCCGTAATGTTTTCGATGTTCTGATATTAAGTTTATTAATTTGGTGGTCCGTTATTCCGTAATGCTTTCGATGTTCTTATATTAAGTTTATTAATTTGGTGGTCCGTTATTCCGTAGTGTTTTAGATGTTCTGATATTAAGTTTATTAATTTGGTGGTCCGTTATTCCGTAATGCTTTCGATGTTCTTATATTAAGCTTATTAATTTGGTGGTCCGTTATTCCGTAATGCTTTCGATGTTCTTATATTAAGTTTATTAATTTGGTGGTCCGTTATTCCGTAGTGTTTTAGATGTTCTCATATTAAGTTTATTAATTTGGTGGTCCGTTATTCCGTAATGCTTTCGATGTTCTTATATTAAGCTTATTAATTTGGTGGTCTGTAATTCCGTAATGTTTTCGATATTCTTATATTAAGTTTATTTATTTGGTAGTCCTTTTATTCCGTAATGCTTTCGATGTTCTTATATTAAGCTTATTAATTTGGTGGTTCGTTATTTCATAATGCTTTCGATGTTCTTATATTAAGTTTATTAATTTGGTGGTCCGTTATTCCGTAATGTTTTCGATGTTCTGATATTAAGCTTATTAATTTGGTGGTCCGTTATTCCGTAATGCTTTCGATGTTCTTATATTAAGTTTATTAATTTGGTGGTCCGTTATTCCGTAGTGTTTTAGATGTTCTGATATTAAGTTTATTAATTTGGTGGTCCGTTATTCCGTAATGCTTTCGATGTTCTTATATTAAGCTTATTAATTTGGTGGTCCGTTATTCCGTAATGCTTTCGATGTTCTTATATTAAGTTTATTAATTTGGTGGTCCGTTATTCCGTAATGTTTTAGATGTTCTCATATTAAGTTTATTAATTTGGTGGTCCGTTATTCCGTAATGCTTTCGATGTTCTTATATTAAGCTTATTAATTTGGTGGTCTGTAATTCCGTAATGTTTTCGATATTCTTATATTAAGTTTATTTATTTGGTAGTCCTTTTATTCCGTAATGCTTTCGATGTTCTTATATTAAGCTTATTAATTTGGTGGTTCGTTATTTCATAATGCTTTCGATGTTCTTATATTAAGTTTATTAATTTGGTGGTCCGTTATTCCGTAGTGTTTTAGATGTTCTTATATTAAGTTTATTAATTTGGTGGTCCGTTATTCCGTAATGCTTTAGATGTTCTTATATTAAGTTTATTAATTTGGCGGTCCGTTATTCCGTAGTGTTTTAGATGTTCTTATATTAAGTTTATTAATTGGATGGTCCGTTATTCCGTAATGTTTTCGATGTTCTTATATTAAGCTTATTAATTTGGTAGTTCGTTATTTCGTAATGTTTTCGATGTTCTGATATTAAGTTTACTAATTTGGTGGTCCGTTATTCCGTAATGCTTTCGATGTTCTTATATTAAGCTTATTAATTTGTTGGTATGTTATTCCGTTATGTTTTCGATATTCTTATATCAAGTTTATTAATTTGGTGGTCCTTTTATTCCGTAATGCTTTCCATGTTCTTATATTAAGCTTATTAATTTGGTGGTTCGTTATTTCATAATGTTTTCGATGTTCTTATATTAAGTTTATTAATTTGGTGGTCCGTTATTCCGTAGTGTTTTAGATGTTCTGATATTAAGTTTATTAATTTGGTGGTCCGTTATTCCGTAATGCTTTCGATGTTCTTATATTAAGTTTATTAATTTGGTGGTCCGTTATTCCGTAATGCTTTCGATGTTCTTATATTAAGTTTATTAATTTGGTGGTCCGTTATTCCGTAATGTTTTAGATGTTCTCATATTAAGTTTATTAATTTGGTGGTCTGTTATTCCGTAATGCTTTCGATGTTCTTATATTAAGCTTATTAATTTGGTGGTCTGTAATTCCGTAATGTTTTCGATATTCTTATATTAAGTTTATTTATTTGGTAGTCCTTTTATTCCGTAATGCTTTCGATGTTCTTATATTAAGCTTATTAATTTGGTGGTTCGTTATTTCATAATGCTTTCGATGTTCTTATATTAAGTTTATTAATTTGGTGGTCCGTTATTCCGTAGTGTTTTAGATGTTCTTATATTAAGTTTATTAATTTGGTGGTCCGTTATTCCCTAATGCTTTCGATGTTCTTATATTAAGTTTATTAATTTGGCGGTCCGTTATTCCGTAGTGTTTTAGATGTTCTTATATTAAGTTTATTAATTGGATGGTCCGTTATTCCGTAATGTTTTCGATGTTCTTATATTAAGCTTATTAATTTGGTAGTTCGCTATTTCGTAATGTTTTCGATGTTCTCATATTAAGTTTATAAATTTGGTGGTCCGTTATTCCGTAATGCTTTCGATGTTCTTATATTAAGCTTATTAATTTGGTGGTATGTTATTCCGTTATGTTTTCGATATTCTTATATCAAGTTTATTAATTTGGTGGTCCTTTTATTCCGTAATGCTTTCCATGTTCTTATATTAAGCTTATTAATTTGGTGGTCCGTTATTGCGTAATGTTTTCGATGTTCTTATATTAAGTTTATTAATTTGGTGGTCCGTTGTTCCGTAATGCTTTCGATGTTCTTATATAATGTTTATTAATTTGGCGGTCCGTTATTCCGTAGTGTTTTAGATGTTCTTATATTAAGTTTATTAATTTGGTGGTCCTTTTATTCCGTAATGCTTTCGATGTTCTTATATTAAGTTTATTAATTTGGTGGTCCGTTATTCCGTAATGCTTTCGATGTTCTTATATTAAGTTTTTTTAATTTTTCACAGAAAGTTGCATTAAGTTATGCGACTATGAATGTAGAGAATTGACAGATGTTTTAGGAAAATTCGTCATTTAAAACTCAGGGAGACGAAATTCACAAAAATGACAGTTTTTAACTGTCTAAAAATTTTTTCTTCACCGGAAGTTTATGTAATAATATTCCAACAGAGTCTTCCCAACTCACCGCTACGTAATGAAATTAATTACTACTACTACTACTTCTACTGCTACTACTACTACTACTACTACTACTACTACTACTACTACTACTACTACTAATAATAATAATAATAATAATACTAATAATAATACTCTAAAAGATTATTTTAAAGTAATTGAGAAAAGTTTGAAATTATAACATTCATTTGACATAATTCAATTAACAAATACGACTCATCAAATGTTTGAAACGGAATTTGATTAAGAAATTCTAACTAAAAATAGATGATAACTTCTATTACTGACCGGCGACCGGACGAATAATGGGACAGAGAGAAAGAGAGATAAATAAAAGAAAAGAGGGAGGGTATATATATATATATATAAATATATATATATATATAGAGAGAGAGAGAGAGAGTAAGAGAGATAGAGAGAGAGAGTTAAAGTTGGTTGAAATCAATAAAATTTGAACATTGTTCCAAAAATTAAAAACTAACTAGGTTGTATTTACTTGCCTCCCCACGACGACAGAGTAAGACACAAGGTCGTTTTTTATGTGAAAAATCCAGTTCCATAAAAAATAAAAATAGGGCAGTCTGGATTGGAAGTAAAAATTGCCCCAGTCTATAAAGAATTCTTCACCGAAGATAGAATAGACTAAGCGAAGCATGAAAACACTTTGCTCCGAGCCAAAAGTTTGAAATAGTATTTACTTCGTTTTATCAATATTAAGCATTTCACTTTTTTTCTTAATAAAATCGCTCCAGACAAGGGACGAAGCCACTCGATGTAAGGAGCTAAATAATAATACCTTAAAGTGAAAATGTAGCCAACGATTAGTTTTAGATGGATAAATTCTTACACAGAAAACAGCAGTTATTCCTCCTTTGTCAGAAACATCGCTCATGGAATGTGGGGACGAAAGGACAACATAAGGGAAACGAGAGTAACAAAGCTGCCAAAAGTAAACCAAAGGT
Organism: Sepiola atlantica; assembly: GCA_963556195.1. Lineage (NCBI taxonomy): Eukaryota > Metazoa > Mollusca > Cephalopoda > Sepiida > Sepiolidae > Sepiola > Sepiola atlantica. The sequence goes on from OY744553.1 coordinate 26,067,520, forward strand.
CCATTTTCTACCGTCCTAGTTGGTCTGTCAAGCTTCTATTTTAAATAGCAGATTAAATGCCTAAAACCGAGCAGCTTCTATTATAAACTCTGGGCATCTGTCGACCTGTCATTCTTAAGTTTAAGATAATCTTTTTTGTCGGTTTGTCATGCTTAAGTTTGTAATAGCATTTTAGTTCAGATGAGTTTCAAGTTCTTGATAAGAGGCTGTCTGTTCTTTCGTTTGTTACGCTTCAGTCATAGGTGAAATGTCGTAGTTAAGTTTGAAATAGCATTTACTTTGGTCTGTCATACTTAGTTGGTTTGACGAGCTTGAGTTTTTAATAGTATGCACGGTGGTCTGTCATGTTTAAGTTTTTAATAGAAGATTAAATGATGGTATTTTATTTTAGATGCGTCCGTACAGCTTTAGAAAAAGTTCTGTCTGTCGGTCGGTCTCTCACGCTGAAGTTTGAGATAACATGTTCGTCGGTCTGTCACGCTTAAGTTTGATATATTATTGTCGTTAGACTGTAACATTTAAGTTCTAGATAACATTTCTGTCGGTCTGTCGGTTTCAAGTATGATATTACATTTTTGTCGGGCTGTCATATTTATGTTTGTGATCAGATTTTCGCCGGTCGGTCATGCTTGAATTTGAAATGACATTGTCGTCGGTCTGTCATTCTTATGTTTGAAATTACATTCTCGTCGGTCTGTTATGCTTAAGTTTGAAATAGCATTTTCAACGGTCTGTGAAGCTTTAGTTTGACATAAAATTTTAGTCAGTCTGCCACGTTTAAGTTGACTAAATGCACACATTGAATGGACACATGTCAAGAATTGATCCATTCATATTGATTTTCCTTAACGTTTTCCTTATTCTTTAGTCTTTTGAAAAAATTATCTTCCTATCATTAAATCTACGCTTTATGTTGGCAAAAGATTGGCTTCCATGTAAATACGCGTAATTCTTTCAACTCTCCCCCTTTTAAATATAATTATCTGCTGTTCTAAGCTTCCTTTCCTATTTTGTCCTTTGAATATTCTTTGATAACTTCCTGGTATTTCTAATAAACTCTGCTGCCTTATTTTGAATATCTTACATTCAGGTAATGTTTCCGCTTATTTTGTGAACACAAAACCAGTGCAGAGAATTCCTACAAAATTACGATACATTTTGAAACTATTAAAATCCATTTCAAAACATTAAAATCTAAAACGGGTTTTTATATTTAGGAATTTTTAGCTGAGAATTAATAACACTGGTTTACAAATAAAAAGTTTTGGTTTGAGGCAAGAATGTAGATAGATGTTTTTTGCTAATTTGGGTGTGCTGAATTCAAATTTATAAATAGATTGCTCTATCACCTCTAGTTTTCTGTCTTTTAAATAGTATAATTTTAGTATAAACAGAGAATAAATGTGCATATTTCAAGAGTTACAGCAGCTTATAACAGATAAAACAGGGTAGATAAAGAACACTGATTGAATAAATATACTTGGATGGCACAATTACACAATTCATAGTACCACAGACAGTCAAAAGTGTGTTTTCTTAGAGGATTTGGTGTATTTTGCCTCTGGGATGTCATGCAAGAGCATCCAGCAGAAGTCTCTCATCATGCCAGGGTTCCATTGAAGCCATTGGAGAATCGGAAAATATAACAAAGTAAAACTAAATCATATGCAAGGCAATAAAATGTGCATTGGAAAATGTAATACTAATATTTAGCTACCCAAAAGATGTGTAACACGATAGTTAAGGGACACCAACCTCTTGCACCGCCTGCGAGACAACCTCTTCTAATGACTGCCAGAGCACTACTGAGTGTGGATTGAGATCTGATGCCTTAACTGCGAAAATCCATCTTGATATATAACTATATATATATATGTAATGCTATCACTTAAATTTAAGGCATAAAAAATGAGCCATAAAACTCACAATATTAGAATGAACCTTGAATGCATATACACGTTTATGTACCGTATATGCACAAAATTCACACTATGCATATTTAAAAAAAAACTAGAGGTGATGAGTAAAAACGGATTTCAAATTTGAATTCAGCACCCCCAAATTAGGTAAAAATGGGTATTTTTTGTGCTTGCCTCAATTTCTTTGTAACTCAGTGTAATTTGTATTATTTGAAGTATTATTCTCATTTTAGATGTTGTACGGAATTTCGACCTGAACTTATTTCATCGACGAGGGGGTAAATTGTTCTCGTTCCGTCAACCAATACCAGATAGAAGTCTTAAATAAGTAAAATATATTTATTCTTAGTTAGCATCGCCTGTGGTGAGGATTGAACCTTCAACGTCTAAAAGACTCCCACTTAGAATTGATTGGGAGTTTTAAACCTAATCTTGTTTTAACTGTGCAGCATTACTACTTCTTACTACATTTTACTGTACGTAAATTATGACCCCTACGAGCCCATATTCTAGTATATATTCAATATTAATTATTTTTAATGCCAATACGTAGTTAAAGCAAAATGAATTGTTTTGGACTTTTAAAATAATTTCCAACGCTATTGATAATTTTTCACTTATTTTGTTTTTATTATTATTGTAGAACCACGTGCTGCCTCACTCGACGACCATCGACCCCAACGTTGTGTTTCCGTGGCCTTCTTCTTTGTCTTCATCGTCCAGCCGTGTCGTCTATCCACTGACGAATCGTCGAGGGCACAGCACTGGTCCACAAGTTAAAATAAAAGAAACACCACTCACGATAAAGAACGCAAACACATATACGTTGTGTATAATTTAGTTTGAACTATGAGTGTGTGTGACTGTCGAGGCCCCATTGTCGTTGCTAAAGTCGTCAGCTCATCTCATCGTTTTCCCGGTCCGATCCGCTCTCTCGGGAAGTTCGATCCTAACTCTCGAGAGTTTCGATCCTAACTGCTCGGCTTCTCTCCGAAAACTAAACTCGTCAACTTTTGCCATAAACTTTACTGTCGTCAACTGTCGTAAAACTAACCTACCTTACTGTAGTCAGGTGTCGTAAAACACTGTCAGTCCTAAAATTGTCCAGTATTCTTTTCTTGGTGACATGTCCTGAACAATGGAAATTGACCACTCCCAAATTTCTTTTGTCTCTGTCGATTAGTCACTTCCTATCCTGTCTTTTCTTTTGTGTGCGTTCATGAGTCATTTCCATTTCCTATTCCTGATCTTTGCGGCCGCCATAGTGTCACATTATCGCTTATGTTTGAATTCATCTTTTGAAACAGGACGTAAATTATAAATCTATCATGTAACGCCAAAGCCATAATTATTGTGTGAATGTAATGTTTTAAGCTCTATTTATAAGAAAGTCTAAATAGTTCTGTTGATAGAACCCCAGACTGGAGATCTAAAAGGTGTTGGTTTCGATTTCCTTCATGGCATCCGCTGTATTTGTTGGGAATTTATTATTAATTATTGATGCAACAAAAGGGAATGGTATTGCTGGTAACTAAGTATTGATAGCAATGCCGAAAACCGAAAGTTAAGATAAACAAAACCAACAATCGAAGACAATATTTGAGGTAATCATTTTCACAAGTATTTATTTATTATTTGATTGATCTTTCACATATAATATTAATAAATATAAGACTTACTGTTAACATTAATCAAATCCGGGATGATGGAACATATGTTGATATTTCGAGAGAAACACTCCCTTACTAAAAAAAAGAAAAAAGAAAAAAGAAAAAAGTTCAGTCCGTTAATACAATATTTGACATTTCTTAAAAGTAGTTAAGATCTCTGATATTTCGAAATGAGACACACTCCGCAATGAATGTATTATGTTTTAAATAATTTTGACTGACGGAAAAATTGTGACTAGCAGACGGACACAATCTATATTTATACAAGATATGTATAAATAGAATATAAATAACTTAGTGAAGATTTCTACCGTTACAGTTCATGAAACGAGAACAATCTGCATTAAATAAGCAAGTTGTTTCCTTTAATTGCTCAGTAAAATGTGTTTGATTGCTTTTTACAAATAAAAAGAAAGAAAATCACACCATCAGTAAAATGTGTTTGGATTTTCTTACAAAAAATAGTAATTTTTTAATCAATTATATTTTGATTCAATACATTTGTGCTTGAAAACATTATTTCTAATAATATTTTTAAAAAACACAACAAAACACGTTATAATAAAAAAATCAAAGTAAATATATCATTTTTGAGCGACTTGTACGATAAATTTCAGAGAATGTGTTGTTTACATGTTATTAATCAAATAACGTCCTCCTGTCTTGTGCCCATTTCTCTCGTTCTTGAAATAGAATTTTATGTGCGTTCGAAATAGAACATCATGCTTAATTATTAGAAGGCAAGTAAGACATATACAATATCAGCCCCCTGAAAAAGGAGGTGGTATTGCCTGAGAGGATGGCATAATGACAACAGAACAGATACTACACTTTCTACCGCTTCGAAAAAAGTAAAGTAGAAGGTAATCTATGGGAGGGTAATATCATGACAACCGAACAAATACTACATCCCCTCCCGAAAAAAGGAATAGGTAATTCCTGGGATGGTTTGTATCATGACAACAGAAGATATACTACACTACCTCCACACCTCTAAAAAAAAGGAGGAGGTAATACCCGAGAGGACGGTATCATAACAACAGTACAGATACTACACTACTTCCACACTCTCAAAAAAGGAGGAGGTAATGCCTGGGAGAATGATATCATGACAATAGAACAGATACTACACTACCTTCACACCTCCCAAAAAGGAGGACTTAATGTCTGGGAGGATGGTATCAGGATAACAGAAAAGATACTACACTACATCCACACCTCTCAAAATGGATAAAGTAATGCCTGGGAAAATGGTATCATGCAAGCAGAACGGATACTATACTACCTCCAGGCCTTTCTAAACATGATGGGGTAATGCCTGGGAAGATGGTATGATGTAAGCACAACAGGTACTACACTACCTTTACACTTCCCACGACAAGAAGAAGGTAATGCCTGGGAGGATGGTATCATAAGTACAAAAAATATACTATACTACCTCTGTTCCGATGGATATTGCACGCCTGTCCTGTGCAGTTCTAGGAGGTCCACCCTCCCAGGCTTTGCCTCCCCTCTTTGGGGAGGAGTAAGTTTATTGCTTACTGTCTGAGGCGCCACTACCGGGGAATGCCGACGGGGCTGCCCAGGCAATTTTTAAATGGCCAGAGTGCTCACCTCTCGAGCGCTGGCTTTTCAAACCCCACTTTCTCGACCCGATCTTGGGTCACATCTTACTTGTGGGAATAAGATAAAACTGGCCTTGTGCCTAACTCCTGGGGAGGAGTAAATAAAACCTCTACATCTCTAAAAACTGAAATACGTCATGCCTGAGAAGATTTGATTATGACAACAGAACCGATACTACACTACCTCTATACTCACACCTCTAAAAAATGAAGGAGGTAATGCCTGGGAGGAGGGTATCATGACAACAAAACAGATACTAAACTACCTCTAAAAAAAGCATAGGGGTAATGCCTGGGAAGACAACAGGACAGATACTACACTACCTTTACACCTCTCAAAAAGGGGGAGGTAATGTCTGAGAGGACGGTATTATGACAAAAGAACAAATACTACACTACATCCGCACCTCTCAAAATAGGAAGAGGTTATGCCTGGGAGGACAGTATCATGACTACAGAACAGATACTACACTATCTCTACACCTCCTAAAAGAGGAGGAGGTAATGCCTAGGAGGATGGTATCATGACAACAGAACAGATACTACACTAGCGCCACATCTCTCAAAAAAAGAAGAGGTAATGTTTGGGAAGATTTTACTATGACAACAGAACAGATACTATACTACCTCGATACCTCTAAAAAAATGAGGACTTAATGCCTGGGAGGATGTTATCATGACAACAGAGCAGATACTACACTACGCTATTCCCATGAATTGAGCATTTAAAGATAGTACATTAGTCTGAAATAGTATATACTATACTATTTCATAATAAGTACACTAGTCTTAAATAATATTGTTTTGGTTTCAGACAGACAGATATACAGACAGATACATGCTCTTCATTATTAATAGATATTCTCAAATCCAAACAGATGCACCTGAAGAGTGTTGGAGGTTACATCGGCCGAAACGTTGTGAGAATAGTAGTCCGAACAATCCAAATAATACAAAAACGTACTAGTCCATTTTTTCTCAAGTAAATTAACATTCATTTGGTTTGAAATAAATCAAAATACAACCGCTAATAAGCGACACTTATAAAACTTGTTAGTTATAAAGTTAGATGGTATTATTTACCTCCTTTTCAGGAAGTTAGGCACAAGGCCATTTTTATCTTATTCCCACAAGGTAAGATGTGACCCACGGTCGGGTCGAGAAAGTGAGGCTTGAAAAGCCAGCGCCCGAAAAGGTGAGCACTCTGGCCATTAAAAATTGCCTGGGCAGCCCCGTCGGCATTTCCCGGTAGGGGCGCCTCAGGCAGTAAGCAATAAACTTTCTCCTCCCCAAAGAGGGGAGGCAAAGCCTGGTAGGGTGGACCTCCTAGAACTGCACAGGACAGACCCATAGACCGGCGTAAATCAAGCCCCGAAGGCTAAGACTAAAATATTCTGAATTCTAAATTCGATCTGTCATCGCTGGCCAATATCTGGTCGACGCAGATCGTAGCAAATGGAGCAGAAGTGTCTATTAAATTCATTGTATTTGAAAGTTCGTACCGGCTCGAGTCTTGCTAAGCCACTATGATCGCGTTTTACATAGATTAATCCGTTGTAGAAAAAACATAGAGGCAGCCCAAAACGAATTGATAAAAAGACAGCTGCCCCTATACTTTCTTTGGTTTGATGGAAAAAAACAGATCTGGCATACATTTACGTAGATTCTAAACATGTTTGCGATTGTTTGGGCTGAGTTATTGTCACGTTATAAGAGCCTATTTTAGTACGGATAGTAAGACAATTTTGAATAATATTTTTGTAATAAAAAAGACATTAAACGAAAGGAAAACAAAACCTGTTTATGAGCAACAACGGTATGAATTTATTTATGTTACCTACACCATTATGTTTATTTATTTATGTTACCTACACCATTATGTTTATTTATTTATGTTACCTACACCATTATGTTTATTTATTTATGTTACCTACAACATTATGTTTATTTATTTATGTTACCTACAACATTATGTTTATTTATTTATGTTACCTACACCATTATGTTTATTTATTTATGTTACCTACACCATTATGTTTATTTATTTATGTTACCTACACCATTATGTTTATTTATTTATGTTACCTACACCATTATGTTTATTTATTTATGTTACCTACACCATTATGTTTATTTATTTATGTTACCTACACCATTATGTTTATTTATTTATGCTACCTCCACCATTATGTTTATTTATTTATGCTACCTACACCATTATGTTTATTTATTTATGCTACCTACACCATTATGTTTATTTATTTATGCTACCTACACCATTATGTTTATTTATTTATGTTACCTACACCATTATGTTTATTTATTTATGTTACCTACACCATTATGTTTATTTATTTATGTTACCTACACCATTATGTTTATTTATTTATGCTACCTACACCATTATGTTTATTTATTTATGCTACCTACACCATTATGTTTATTTATTTATGCTACCTACACCATTATGTTTATTTATTTATGCTACCTACACCATTATGTTTATTTATTTATGCTACCTACACCATTATGTTTATTTATTTATGTTACCTACACCATTATGTTTATTTATTTATGTTACCTACACCATTATGTTTATTTATTTATGTTACCTACACCATTATGTTTATTTATTTATGTTACCTACACCATTATGTTTATTTATTTATGTTACCTACACCATTATGTTTATTTATTTATGCTACCTCCACCATTATGTTTATTTATTTATGCTACCTACACCATTATGTTTATTTATTTATGCTACCTACACCATTATGTTTATTTATTTATGCTACCTACACCATTATGTTTATTTATTTATGTTACCTACACCATTATGTTTATTTATTTATGTTACCTACACCATTATGTTTATTTATTTATGTTACCTACACCATTATGTTTATTTATTTATGCTACCTACACCATTATGTTTATTTATTTATGCTACCTACACCATTATGTTTATTTATTTATGCTACCTACACCATTATGTTTATTTATTTATGCTACCTACACCATTATGTTTATTTATTTATGCGACCTACACCATTATGTTTATTTATTTATGTTACCTACACCATTATGTTTATTTATTTATGTTACCTACACCACTATGTTTATTTATTTATGTTACCTACACCATTATGTTTATTTATTTATGCTACCTACACCATTATGTTTATTTATTTATGCTACCTACACCATTATGTTTATTTATTTATGCTACCTACACCATTATGTTTATTTATTTATGCTACCTACGCCATTATGTTTATTTATTTATGTTACCTACACCATTATGTTTATTTATTTATGTTACCTACACCATTATGTTTATTTATTTATGCTACCTACGCCATTATGTTTATTTATTTATGCTACCTACACCATTATGTTTATTTATTTATGCTACCTACACCATTATGTTTATTTATTTATGCTACCTACACCATTATGTTTATTTATTTATGCTACCTACACCATTATGTTTATTTATTTATGCTACCTACACCATTATGTTTATTTATTTATGCTACCTACACCATTATGTTTATTTATTTATACTACCTACACCATTATGTTTATTTATTTATGCTACCTACACCATTATGTTTATTTATTTATGTTACCTACACCATTATGCTTATTTATTTATGCTACCTACACCATTATGTTTATTTATTTTTGCTACCTACACCATTATGTTTATTTATTTATGCTATCTACACCATTATGTTTATTTATTTATGCTACCTACACCATTATGTTTATTTATTTATGTTACCTACACCATTATGTTTATTTATTTATGCTACCTACACCATTATGTTTATTTATTTATGCTACCTACGCCATTATGTTTATTTATTTATGCTACCTACACCATTATGTTTATTTATTTATGCTACCTACACCATTATGTTTATTTATTTATGCTACCTACACCATTATGTTTATTTATTTATGCTACCTACACCATTATGTTTATTTATTTATGTTACCTACACCATTATGTTTATTTATTTATGCTACCTACACCATTATGTTTATTTATTTATGCTACCTACACCATTATGTTAATTTATTTATGTTACCTACACCATTATGTTTATTTATTTATGTTACCTACACCATTATGTTTATTTATTTATGCTACCTACACCATTATGTTTATTTATTTATGCTACCTACACCATTATGTTTATTTATTTATGTTACCTACACCACTATGTTTATTTATTTATGTTACCTACACCATTATGTTTATTTATTTATGTTACCTACACCATTATGTTTATTTATTTATGTTACCTACACCACTATGTTTATTTATTTATGTTACCTACACCATTATGTTTATTTATTTATGTTACCTACACCATTATGTTTATTTATTTATGTTACCTACACCATTATGTTTATTTATTTATGCTACCTACACCATTATGTTTATTTATTTTTGCTACCTACACCATTATGTTTATTTATTTTTGCTATCTACACCATTATGTTTATTTATTTATGCTACCTACACCATTATGTTTATTTATTTATGTTACCTACACCATTATGTTTATTTATTTATGCTACCTACACCATTATGTTTATTTATTTATGCTACCTACACCATTATGTTTATTTATTTATGCTACCTACACCATTATGTTTATTTATTTATGCTACCTACACCATTATGTTTATTTATTTATGCTACCTACACCATTATGTTTATTTATTTATGCTACCTACACCATTATGTTTATTTATTTATGCTACCTACACCATTATGTTTATTTATTTATGTTACCTACACCATTATGTTTATTTATTTATGCTACCTACACCATTATGTTTATTTATTTATGTTACCTACACCATTATGTTTATTTATTTATGCTACCTACACCATTATGTTTATTTATTTATGCTACCTACACCATTATGTTTATTTATTTATGTTACCTACACCATTATGTTTATTTATTTATGCTACCTACACCATTATGTTTATTTATTTATGTTACCTACACCATTATGTTTATTTATTTATGCTACCTACACCATTATGTTTATTTATTTATGCTACCTACACCATTATGTTTATTTATTTATGTTACCTACACCATTATGTTTATTTATTTATGCTACCTACACCATTATGTTTATTTATTTATGTTACCTACACCATTATGTTTATTTATTTATGTTACCTACACCATTATGTTTATTTATTTATGTTACCTACACCATTATGTTTATTTATTTATGCTACCTACACCATTATGTTTATTTATTTATGTTACCTACACCATTATGTTTATTTATTTATGCTACCTACACCATTATGTTTATTTATTTATGTTACCTACACCATTATGTTTATTTATTTATGCTACCTACACCATTATGTTTATTTATTTATGTTACCTACACCATTATGTTTATTTATTTATTTATGCTACCTACGCTGTTGGGCGTAGTTTTGTAAGAAGGTTAGGACAGTTTCCGAGTGGAGAAAAAAAATTAGTAAGAAAGTTTGTTGGCTGCCGTTTTTCTTCGAGCTGTATATCTTCAGTGAAGATAGCTTTGCTTTGCTTCGCTGACGAAGGCCGGAAAGAGGAAATCGACGTCTTTCTTCGCTGGTCCCAGGAAATTCTCTGACTGTTGTCTACAATTTCGAAAGGGGTTGTCGTAGTCATTTAAGGGTCGGTTTAAATTAATGCGCACTGGAAACTGATCGGTTCTCGTATAACCAAATCACGTCACAGGGGCTGCTCTCCACTAGAGGAAAAAAGGTTTCTGTTTATAACTGCTGCGATGGTAACGATATATAACAATAAACAATCCATACGACAGCTTACTGCATATATTTTATTCTCCAATTAAGAAGTAATCCGGTCTAATTTCGATCTGAACATTTTTGTATTGTGTTTTTGGTTTTGCTGTAATCATGGAAACAATATTGAAGCAGTTCAGGACAAGTCGAACAGAAAAAAAAACAGCTGATATTTAAATTTCTTCTATTCTCCTAGCGACAAATAATCCGGCAAACTTTTATTTTGTAATTGTTTGTGTCTGTTTCGTAGTCATAGTAACAATCTAGAAGCAGCCGAAGACGAATGGATCCCAATAGCTAAGTAACAGTATACTTTCTCTAGTCGAAAACAGGTCTGCCCTAAAATTTAGCAGACGTCTAAACATATTTGTTATTTTTTTTTGATTGTGCTGTAGTCATAGTAAAAACATAGATGCAGTCGAAGACGAGTAAAAATATGTCGACTTTCTTTCATTCCCCAATCGAAACGAAATCCAGTCTACGTTTACGCATATTTCTATGAATGTGCTTATTTATAAATAGGTTGTCTTTTGTTTTTGTTTAACTTCTTTTCTAATTAAAAGAATATTATTACAGTTTGTCTTTTTGTTTTTATTTAACTTCTTTTTTATTAAAAAAATCAAGGGAGGCGCGAACTTCAAAAACGAACTATGCTAAAAATCTCATTTCTTTGATCAGTCAAAAACCAATAAACCAAATTATTTAAAACTTTGCACAACATTTTCATTTGATAGGTTCTATACCTGTGTAGAATTTCAGCATCATTAGTCAAGGCTACCCAGAGATCCAGAAAGGTCAGGAGTGATTTTGTGTTACCCGTGTGTACGTACGTACGTGTGTGCCACCCTGTATCTCATCAACTATTTGATTGATTCAGCTGATTTTGAGATAGAGGTTCTAGTTGATGGCATTTTAATTTCAGTTTACCATATACCTTAGTTTTGTAGAAAATTTTAAAAAAACTTAAAAATTACCATTGTCTTGAGGCATAGCCTTTACAAAAGTAGTGACATTCCATGAAAAATGCCAGTATACTGAAATCATATGCCCTTAATAGGGTTAAGATGAAAATTCATATACACTAAATGTACAAAAGCAAGGAAATTCCCAAATTTTTACACTTTTATTGTCATTAAGGGTATGACTACATATCAACCAAACCATTTCATTATCACATCACTACAGTATAAATCTCTATGCATGAGTAGATGAAGTGTGTGAGGTGCGCTGAAGAAAAATTCCTACCAGTAAAATACATAGCCCTGTTGTGCTTGCATACCCTTAATGACAATAAAAGTGTAAAAATTTGGGAATTTCCTTGCTTTTGTACATTTAGTGTATATGAATTTTCATCTTAACCCTATTAAGGGCATATGATTCTAGTATACTGGGATTTTGCATGGAATATTAATAGAGTTTGTTTTACTATCGTGCTAAAATAGGCTCCTATACTGTGACAATAACTCAGCCGTTAGAAGTCTACGTAAATCTATGCCTCGTGGTTGTGTTGAAGTTCTGGTAAGAAGTTCAGGCTGCTGATAGAGTACTTTCCTATATTTCCCAGTTAATAAGCGATAGGGTCTACTTTCTTAGAATTCTAAACATATTTGTTATCAATTTCAACAAATTAGAACCAATCCAGGACGAGTCGACAAAGACAGCCGCCATTATACATTCTCCTGTTTCCCGAGTCGGGAAAATATCCCACTTACTTTTTCATAAACCTCTTGACAAAAGTGGAATTGTTGTGATTGTGCTGTAGTCATGGAGATAACATAGAAGCATCCGAGGACGAATTGAAACAGATAGCTCACTCTATAATTTCTTTTATTCCAAAGTCGCGAACCGATCGAGCCTACTTTTACGTAGACGTCTAGACATGTTTGTTATTGATTTTGATTGTGCCGTGGTCGCGGTAACAACATAGATGCAGTTCAGGACGAGTAAAGAAAAGACTATCGACTATTTTGTATTCTCCAATCGGGAAGAGATCTGGTCTACTTTTTCATAGACTACTTAACATGTTTATTATTGTTTAGGGTTAAGGTTAGGGTTAGGGTTAGGGTTAGGGTTGGGGTTAGGATAAGGGTTAGACTACTTAACATGTTTATTATTGTTTAGGGTTAAGGTTAGGGTTAGGGTTAGAGTTAGGGTTAGGGTTAGACTACTTAACATGTTTATTATTGTTTAGGGTTAGGGTAAGTGTAAGGGTTCGGGTTAGGGTTAGACTACTTAACATGTTTATTATTGTTTAGGGTTAGGGTAAAGGTTAGAGTTGGGGTTAGAGTAAGACTACTTAACATGTTTATTATTGTTTAGGGTTAGGGTAAGTGTAAGGGTTCGGGTTAGGGTTAGACTAATTAACATGTTTATTATTGTTTAGGGTTAGGGTAAAGGTTAGAGTTGGGGTTAGTGTTAGACTACTTAACATGTTTATTATTGTTTGGAGCTGTACTGTAGTCATAGTAACAGCATAATGTATTTTCGTCTATTTTCTGTTGAGTACAGAACAGGCTTACTTTGACGTAGACATGTAGATATGTCTGTTATTGTAATGTTTGGATTATTTGGACTACTGTCCTCACCTTAGATGTTATTGCCGCAACGTTTCAGGTTCGTCTTGTGCAACTTGGGAATCTTCTCAGAATTTCGAACGAGTTCGACGAAACGCACCTCAAGAGGGTCAGAGGTTGCATCAGTGGAACCGTTGTGAGAATATCATCCAAGATAAGAACAGTAGTCCGTATAATCCAAATAATCCAAATAATCCAAATAATCCAAATAATGCAAATTGTAAATACTCATCTCCAAAATGTTACTTATTGTTTGAGTTGTGCTGTCCTCATGTTAACATCACAGAAGCAGTTCAGAACGAGTCGAAAAAATAACAGCTCCGAGTTAAGTTTCTGCTTTTACGTAGACTTCAAAATATTAGGAACACACTGGAGAAAATATAGCAACAATCTGTATTTTATATTTTGAAAATGGATTTACAATTTTATTGAAATGCTATATATTTCGATTTGATTAATCCGCATCATTTTTAAAAAGATAGCCAGCGATGTTGTACTTTTGGCATGTAATCGTTTTCTTAAAAAAGGATTTAACACTACAGAGACATTGTAAAAGAATGTCTGATATTGTAAAGTTGAAAATTGAATAAGGCAGTGCTTGCACCCTGGCTTAAACGTGACCGAAAATATAACTCACAAAAATAAAGAGCGCCTAAAACTTTAGATAAAAGTCTTTTAAAGTTTCCTCAGAATATTGAGAGGGGTAATCTCGACTTAAAGAAAAGCAACATTCTTCTAGCTGGTAACAAACACAAATCACATAAATAATAATTTAACCGGAAACTCTCTCTCTCTTGATTCTATTTTCACAACATCAATTCCAGCAAAATCCCGAATGATAAATTATTCCTCTTTTTATTGAACTTAAAAACAACTCATTGTGCAGAACGACTTTTTTGAGTAACCCGACACGTCTCGACTTGCTGTTTCGCGTGTTTTAAATACAGATGATACGAGTTGTTGTTACCTCAATCGATGTTGGTGTCCGTTATCACTGGGACAGTGTTCGGATAATCTATTGTTACCACGATGAATGGCGCAAAACACACGCGTTGTTTTACGAGGCCGGTCACCCCCTGCGTTCATTACAGATGTGTACAGTGAATATATTGTATGTGAATTAACGGTCTGTAAATGGTTTTCAAAATTCAAAAGGATGGATTTCAGCTTACAACATGAACAGAGTTAGAGTAAACAGATTTCATCAATAAAATATCATTTTAGTAAAGAAAACTTTGTACCAAAAGTTATTTTTTTAACTCAAAGTGATTATTAGCAAAGTTATGTTCCTTGCATTACAGACCAGCCGGCATTTTGGATTGGACGGGTCGCACAGCGACCCTCAATTAATATGTTTTAAATGTATGAATAATTTTTCTTCAGTGGAAAATATATAATAACTATTATCTATACAGAAGAGTTTTTATTCATTTTATTGTTTATATTCGCCCCATATCTCACAAGTACCTCCACTTCAGTTCACCCTGTAATACGTTTAGAATTAGATGCAAATCTAAAGAAGAAAAACAGTCTAGCCAACTCAAAGATAATGCGTCGATAGATTGCATTTATGTTGGAAGTTACAATAAATTGTGTTCATGAAAACTTCGAAGAAATAAATTCATTTCAAGAAAACGTGTACAATTTTCCCGATCTTACAATCTTTAACAGTATAATAAAGACCAATGTGTATTTCTTTGCATACTTTTATATAAATGAATATATCCGTCCCATTACAAAAACAGTCAGCGAGTAAATAACTTGTCGTTTTCTAGCGTCCGGACGAAAGCATTTCAAGTGGTGTAGAGAGTAAAGAAGCAAATAGCAAGTCAGACAACCTTCTGCTGTCTGTAAAGAATTTGAAGATAATTCTAAATAAAAATGTCAACATTAGTTGTTTCTTCTTCTTTTAGTCCTCATATTTTTCGTAATAAAAGGGGAGAATTTTTGTTTTCTTAGTAATGTATTGTTTTTAGTGTGTGTGTGTTATGTAGTTATTGTCAATCCTCTCCCAGTGTTCATGATCATTTAACTGTAAATGTCTCCAACTTAGTAATTTTTTTTCGAGTGATGATAAAAGACGCATTTGTTAAAAACACGTAAATACTGACGTAATTCTATGTTTTTTTACGAATATTAATGAAAACACTGGCAGAGCATAAATTTTCAATCATTTTCAACGGATAGTGTACACTAGTATATGTATATCACACTAATCGTAGTTCCTCAAAACTTGCGTGGGTGATTGTTCCAATGTTTTCAAATCAAGGTGATCCACACGACAGGCCTGGCAAACATGCAACTAGGGGCCACAACTGGGGGCGGACATGCGAATACCAAAATTGCTACTAAATAATAATTACAGAGAAAAGTTTTAGTAAAAAATTTCTTAGTAATGTCCAGTAATTAGCAACTATACATATTATTAGGAAGCAGCTTACAATAATTGATTTATTTTCATCAAATCAAATGTAAAATGTACAAAAAAAAACTAAATTGATGTAAAATCAATTTATTCACCATGAATTAGACATATTTTTAATATTTCAAAAAGCATGAGTCAATTTCTTTACTTCGACTACTTGATTACAGAAAATATAATGACATAATATAATCGGGCTTATAGCTGTGTCAAAAAAGGTATATATGTGCATTCTCTTTAGTTAATCGATATTCAACTAAAATTGTTATTTGTTTGCTTTAGAAATGTTACAAATGCTAATGTTACAGTTATGCAATAACCCTAGTATAACTAGTTAACAGTACATTTATCCTCTATCTATACAGAGCTGGAGGGATATATGAATGCTTACCTTTTCCTAAGACTATTAGTGAAAGTGATTGCAATTGTGTAAGAGTTATTCCCCTTTTCTTTGTTTGGCCGATATTAGTCCATAAAAGGGGCAGTTAGCGTCTGCACCGCCTTTTTCCTGTATTACTTAACGAAATGAACCAACATAGTGGAAGGGGCGTAATATTTTGTGCCTGGTCGAAAAGAAGTTAACCATGCAAATTCTCTTCAATTAATCCGAATTTAACTCAAATTATTATTGGTTTGTTTTAGGAATGCTTATAGCAGTTCATTTGTTTATTTTCAGTTTTTAAATTGAATGCGTCTATATTTGCGCTGACCAGGTGCGTTTCAAATAAATATTCTTTATCAGTTCAGACTCGTTTTCCTCAGATGTTGGACCCCTTTTACTACCGTTATAACCTCTTTCCGGTTGCATCTAATACACGTTTCTCCAACAGGGTTGGTAATTTCAATTTTCGCTTCTCAGGTAGCATCTTCAGTAAGATCTGACGCAGGGTCGGAAAGTTGTGAAAAACAAGCTCCACTGAGAGGGAACTTTGGTCAAGCACAACAAATAGCTGGGAGAAAATCCGTCAACATTCTCGGGTAGTAGCGCTTCATGCGATCGGCAAGTAACCACACAATTATCTACTTCCTAATAAGAAGATGATGCCTGTTAGGGTGAATCTCCTAAGACCGAACCGAACCGAATATTTTGACAAAGAAGTGTCTTACAAGAGACGTGATAGCTTGAAGTTTGCCAGAATGGGCCAAGTCAAACCTCTGCAGTAAAGAAAAAAGCTTTCGAAATATCTCCTATTTAATTGCTTCCAATACACATAATCATAAGAAGCAACGTCACGTCTAATCAATTTCAGAACCTTGCAGACTTTTGCATGTAGTCAATCGCAAATTAAAGTATTAGCTACTACGTTACAGTCGGTCACCAGCTCTATCCTTGTCAAGCTGATGATCCAATGCTGTTCTACAAATTAGGTTATACAATCATCGTTTATCATATGTATTATTCTTTAAATCTGAACTAAAAATGGTTGATAGGCCGTAAAAATGACAATACACATTCAGTGTCGTTTCATTTTATTGGCTTAATGACGCGTTCGATCGTTGGTTTTAGCGTCGAATGACCTAATACTATGTTATCGTTTTCTAGCCCTCTTGAAAATGAGACAATATCTCTATCTATTTGAAATTACGTATTTTTATATGTTTATATTTTTGTATGTACTACTAAACTAATTAACAGATCGTAATGATTTGTTTATACAACTGCAAAACGTAAGGAATCCAAATGTGGTTATATTTAGTTTAATGTAATTTTATGTAAGAAGGATAAATGAGGTAGAAGCACTTCGTGAAAATTTAAATACCTCCGATTTTGTGAAATTTTAAAAATAACTATTAGGCATGAATTAATAATTATTCTTTAAATTGAAGTTTTTTTAAACATTTTGAATAATTTAAGAAGAAATAATATGGACACAACGTCCCGTTTAGGAATTCAAATATTTCAGATTTGCATTGAATTTGATCCGTAGACATTAGACTCGAATGAAGCAAGTGTCGCTGAATTACTTTTACTTTTAAAAATGTTATAAAGTTAAGGGAGACTAATAATGCATTTTTCGCATCTTAATCACTTAGGGAGTGAGACAATCGAAATAATAGCAAGAAAAAAAAAACAACGAACGCTGCAATCACCAATAAAAATAATTACATAAAATACATTAAATATTTAGGTTAAAAAATCGTACACAATCGTACACAGGTTAGATCCTTGTCTAAGTTAGCCATGCTGATGACGGCTCTGAGCCAGAAACACGTGTTTATGTACATATAAAATTAATAAAAAAATATATATCAACGAGAAATACGTATTATAATGTTAAAGGCGACTAATAATGCAATTGTCTTCATCTTAATCAAAGTGAGACAATCGAAATAGAAGAAATAACGAACACTGCAATCACCAATAAAAATAATTGCATAAAAATAATTTATATATGTATATATGTATGTGTGTGTATATATATACTTATAAATCATATGTGAGTGTGTTGTCTACTCCGATATATATTTATGAATATCATGTTTATTTCCTTCCCCCCCTTTCCGCCCCTCTCTCTCGCTCTCTCTCTCTCTCTCTCTCTCTCTATATATATATATATATATATATATATATATATATATATATATATCGTGTTATTGTATGCATATATGTATATATACTTATAAATCATATGTGAGTGTATTGCCTGTCTTGTAGCTATACAATGTTCGTATTTTTATTAATGTATATATATATATATATATATATATATATATATATATATATATATATATGTATATACATATATTATATATACTTATATATACTTATATGTGATTGTATGAATGTGTTGGTTGTGCAACACGGTCAATAATCGTGAGAAGACTCCTAATAAATGGGGCGAGAAACTCAATACTCCTTTCCATTCAACAAACAATCAGAAGAAAAAAACTGAAAGAATGAACGAAAAAACGACAGCATGAAACAGAATTAAAAATCACGTTTAATATATGAAAAAATGTTGGGCTAAAGTTTCAAATAAAAACAATACAACAAAAAAGAAACCACAAAATAACAGAGAGAAATAAAAGAACAATCGTGAATGAGCAGCAAAAAAAAAAGAAGAAACAGTAAAACAAAAACGCCGGCTGCTATGAATACATGAATAAGTAATTGGATGTTCTATGAGTTGGCTTTCCCTGGTGGATTCTCGGCTTTCATTTTCTGAAACCGGTTTACACAGCGGGGTGTGCCGTAGACATGAACGAAAGAATAGAAAATGGACGCGACCGCGGCCAATGGGAAAGTGATAGTTTTGAACGGAAGTGGAAAATTGCGTATACTGTGTTTGACGCATGCGCATTGGTGTGTAAGAATAGATAGAAAATGGCGGCTCAGAAATCGGAGAAATCTATAAGGAGAAATGCATAAAAACGGTCAGAGGATCGGTGTTCGGAATCTGGAGCGAGATATAGAAATGTAGATCTAAAAAAGAAAAAGAAATATATAGATAACGTACACAGAGAGAAAGCGGGGAAATAAAAAGAGAGAAAGATAAATAAAGAGAATTACTTGAAGATATACATAGATATATACATTTATTGGCAAAAACAATTGTTTACACATTAGGCACATGGTCCTAAAAAGTGTAAGGAGTTGGAAGGTATGTAGATAGGTAGAGGAGAGGTGAGAACAAATAGGAAGATAAAGTGAAGGACAGAAAAAACATATATAAGGACATTTGACCATCCGTTGACCGTTGGGTCAGTATTTGTTGTATAGATTATAGATATCTCACTCTTATATCTACCTTTCTCTTTCTCTTTTTCTTTTTTTATCTCTGTTTATTCCCCCATCTTTCTCGCTGTCTATATTATCTATATATTTCTTAGTCTTTTTTATATGTCTATCTCTATATCATTCTCATTTTCTTCATGTATCTATATACTTTTAACAGTCTGTGGATCTTGCCTGTGTGTTCTATTTATCTTCCTCCCACAAGGTAAGATGTGACACAAGGTCGGGAAAGTGGGAAAGAAGCAGCGCTCGAGAATTTGAGCACTCTGGCTGTTTAAAAATTGCCTGGGCAGCCCCATCGGCATTCTCCGGTAAGGGCGCCTCAGACAGTAAGCAATAAACTTACTCCTCCCCAAAGAGAGGAGGCAAAGCCTGAGAGGGTGCACCTCCTAGAACTGCACAGGACCGGCAACACCCAATAGACCGGCGTAAATCCAGACCCAAAGGCCCGGACGATACCGGTTTATTAGGCGGGGTATGTTACTATTTATCTACCTCCCACAAGGTAAAACGTGACACAAGGTCGGAAAGTGGGATTAGATAAGCCAGGGCTCGAGGTGAGCTATCTGACCATTTAAAAATTGCCTGGGCAGACCCGTCGGCATTCCCCGGTAGGGGCGCCTCAGACAGTAAGCAATAAACTTACTCCTCCCCAAAGAGGGGAGGCGAAGCCTGGGAGGGTTGCCATCCTAGAACTGCACAGGACCAAACAACCCCTAATAGACCGGCGTAAATCCAGACCCAAAGGCCAAGACAATACCAGTTTATTAGGTGGGTTATTAGGGTATGTTTGTATCTTGTCAGGTTGCACACTTATATATATATATATATATATATATATATATATATATATATATATGAAACTGATCACGTCAGAAAGAATCAATTGCAGCTTCGTTACGTCATTTACTTTTAGTGGCGTCATCAAGTGTGCAACCTGTGAAAAATATACAGAGATAGACATGTAAAGAACGGGATGCCATAAATGAAGCAACCTCTTGTGCTTTCTTGATTTTGCAAAACATGCACCCGTTGGTGATTTTAACAAACCTGCACGTGACATGGTTACCAAATTGCAAGGTTGGCATCTTATGTATTCCATATTTCCTCTATTTCCTCTATTTCCTGTCACGTCCCGTCTATTCCTCGCTGCTCTCTCCTGCTGCTGCTGTTTCATCCTATTCCTTTCAAAAAGCCATATCTGCAGCCACCCCCTATCATACTCCAACACCAATTCCAAAGCATAATATGAAATGAAATAATAAAATAAGGTGCGAATCAAATTTTATTCGAACCTTATTTTATTATTTCATTTTATATTATGCTATTAATGCTCTATCCAGTATATTGAGCTTCAGTTTTATCCGGATGTTCACTAATTAAAGATACTAGTTGCCTCTTATATCTTTGTTTGGATTAACTTCATATATATATATATATATATATATATATATATATATATATATATATATATATATATATATATATATATATATATATATATATATATATATATATAGCACAAACTTTATATATATATCTATCAATAAATTAAGACTTGTATCTGCCTAAACAAAACAAAATCTCTGCTGCAACAAAATTGCCAAATAACTCAAATAGTCTACCACGCCACAATTCCAACCAAAAGAAACTAAACCCAACAACATAGACATGGCTGGTAACACTTTCAAAGAAAGATATACCGTCCATAAATGCTCATTCAATAAATCTGTCTACCAAAAAAGAACTTCATTCTCTATATACCACTGGAAACTAACCGATAATAATAAACTACCAACAGTGATTTGGAACACTATTAGAAAAAAAACGCTCCCTGTAGTTTCCTAAATTGACCCTATTACTTATTCCTAAGTGAAAAACTTGAGATATTTAGATTTAATGATAGACGTAAACTTCTAAACAAAAAACAAGAAACCTCAAACTGTAGGCACAACAGATCACACCTTCTAAGTAATTTACATATAACCTCTTAAACCAATGTTACCATTGGAAAACAGAGTAAACACCAAAAGAACAACTAACTAAACCAATTATTCTGTAGTACCTACTAAATCCACAAGAAGTAATTCCCCCACCCCACTATGCAATACTAAACCATTACAACAATAAGCCCCCTATTAGGATATAAAACGTATCTATCCACATATATACAAACAGATAACATACTTATACATTTATATATAATATATTATACCATGCTCGGAATGATTATTATAACGATATTTCTATTTCATTTTCATTATTATTATTATCATTATTATTAGAATTCGAATTACAATACATTATTATTACCATTAATACTATTACCAATTGCAAATTATAATTATCATTATTATTATTATTTGTACTCACTAGAAGTTCTCACACATATCATCTTCAGTGATTGCTCACCGACAACAACCAGTGGTATTTCCTGGAGTCTGAGTGACAACAAGCCTCCCCAGATATCCAGTATTCTTCACTCTTTTTCGATAGCCACCGCAAATAAATTTGCGGTAGCGCAACAGCCTCTTACCATTGATTTCTCGCTGGTAGAGACCATTGGTTCTCTCTGGGATTTGGGTGGCAATAAGCCTCCCCAAGGTCCCAGCATTCTCCGCACTCTTCCAGTGGAAGTCTGGCTTGTGTTGTCCCTCCTCGGTCTTCTCATCCTCGACCCTCTACAAATATTTTGTCTGGTGTCAGTCTAGGCCGGCACTGGTTGTGGGAGGGAAGGACGAGAGCTTATGGTGTTTCTCGGTATTTCTGTTCATCGATTCATTTTTGTGTGGTGTTAGCTGTGGCCAGTGTACTTTTTTAGGGAAAAGGAATTTATTACGTGATGTTTCTTGCAATTACTGTTCCTTGGTTCGTGATGTGGTGTTCTTCGTGTGGTCTTGTTTTCCTCCTGTTGTAAATTCCGTGTGATTGATTACACTTGGTAGCAGGTCGGTTTCCGCATTCAAGGATTTTCCTTAAGATGGCAGCTGTTTTGATCATTGCCGTCCTTTGTATGGTTCCGATGTTACCTTTGATTCCAATTTCTCGCAGTTTTTCTTCAGGTTTTTGGGGATGGTTCCTAGTGCTCCTATGATTTTTGGTATTATACTGACTTTTTCATGCTCCATATTCATTTAGGTCTCTGACTAGTTCTGTGTATTTGCTACGTTTTTCCGTCTCTTTGATCTTCACTCTGTGTCTGCTGGAACGTCGAAGTCTACGATTTTGCAAGATTTTTCCTTCTTGTCGATTATTATGACATCAGGTCTTCTTGCTTGTATGAGTTTATTTGTTTGTATATCCATATACAAGAAGATTTTGTGTGTTTCGTTTTCAAGTACTGTTTCTGGTTTATGTTTGTACCATTTGTCTGCGCATTCGAAATTCAATTGTTTGCACAGTTTCCAGTGTACTGCTTTCCCCACACAGTCATGTCTGTTCTTGTATTCTGTTTGAGCGAGTTTGCTACATTCACTTATTATATGATTTACTGTTTTGTCTCTTTGTCAACACAGTCTGCATTTAGTGTTTTCCGGGGTTTCTATCTATTTTAGCTTTAATGTAGTAATCCTAACCCAAACTCTAAATCTAACTACTCCGTAGATCACATATTGGATTAGAAACAATTCGGTAGATAACAGATTGGAAGGGCACCATGGGAGTGCAAAACACACAGAGAGACAGAGCGAGAGAGAGAGAGTAGATTGTTAGAGAGAGGAGGAGACAGGGAGAAATAGGATGACGAGAATAAAAAATGGTGAATTTAGTTGGTTGAATAGATCGACAGCAAATAGATTCCAAATGTATGATACGAAAAAAATACATTTCTTTCTTTGTTATCTTTAGTGTTTGCAAAAGCGCAATTGTGTTTTGTTGACATGTTCTGACAACACAGATGAGAAGAGCGAATCGTAACAACGAAGCGTGTAATATCGATGAATAAAACATATTTCATGAAGAATCGATAAATGAGACGCAAATGATAAAAAGAAATTGATTTGTTAATTGATTATCCAATATAACTCAAATATCATTATTCCTAGCAACCAACAATGGAATAACAAAACACATTGAAAATGCTTTTCATTTTTCGTTGCATTTTCGTTGCATTTTCGTTGCATTTTTTGTTGCAGTTTTATTGCATTTTTGTTGCATTTTCGTTGCATCTTTTGTTGCATTGTCGTTGCATTTTTGTTGCATTTTCCTTGCATTTTTTTGTTACATTTTCGTTTCATTTTTGTTGCATTTTCGTTGCATTTTCGTTTCATTTTTGTTGCATTTTCGTTGCATTTTCGTTGCATTTTTTGTTGCAGTTTTATTGCATTCTCGTTGCATTTTTGTTGCATTTTCGTTGCATTTTCGTTTCATGTTTGTTGCATTTTCGTTTCATCTTTTGTTGCATTTTCATTGCATGTTTTCCTTGCATTTTCCTTGCATCTTCGTTGCATTTTCGTTGCATTTTCGTTGCATTTTCGTTGCATCTTGTTGCATTTTCGTTGCATTTTTCGTTGCATTTTCGTTGCATCTTTCGTTGCTTCTTTCGTTACTTTTTCGTTGAATTTTCATTGCATTTTCGTTACATTTTTTGTTGCATTTTCGTTATATTTTTTTTGCATGTTCGTCACATTTTCGTTGCATTTTCATTTTATCTTTTGTTGCAGCTTTCTTGACTTAATTAGTTTGTGACGAATGTGTGATGGTCGTTTCTTTTCCAGCTAACGGTAAAAACGCACTTTGCGAAGATTTCGTCCATTTATTTTGTTTCAATTCAAAGCCACCATAAGGCATCCACTCGATTGGGGGTGACGGATCCCTCATAAACAACACCTCTCATTGTTGCGGAGAGCATTATACTGCCCCCCAACCTACACTGATCCAATTGCTTCCTTAACATCCTTACCACTCCTGGCCATTAAGGCTATATTGTTTTTTAGGACCCATTTTCTTGAATCTTTTCTTGAACATTTTTTGACATATTTTAAAGGACATTTTATTGAAGATTCTTTAAAGAAAACTATTGGGGCTATCTAAGTATTTCAGGGTTTTTTGTTTGTGAGACATTTTAAAATGTGTTTACAATGTTCTATTTTTTTACATCGATTTTTTAGAAGCCAACCCTCAACGTGTTTGCGATCTCCCTGTCTATAGTAACACCCCCATAAATCCAAGAACCATACCCCCTACCATCACACGCAACAACACCAACACCTGACAAACTTAGCACTAGTATATTTTCAATATTTAAAAATAATTTAAGTGTTTAATTTTCAATTTATTTATAATTATTCTAAATTACTTCAAATGTATTTGTGTTTTTAAAGATTTCTTTTTAGATTGTTTTCTTGATAAATTTTCGATTATTTTTAATTATTTAAAATATTTTATATATTTTAAATTATAGTCAATGGGCTATAAAAATTTTAATAAGTAATAAAGTTTTAAAAACATACAATAAATATATTAATATATATATATATATTTAATTATATTGATTTATATATATATATATAGAAATGTTTATATATATGTATATATATATATATATGTGTGAAATATATTTGTATATAAGCGAAATATATATAAATAAATATACGACAAATTTAAATATATATATATACGAAATATATATATATATATATATATATATGAGACATTTTATTTATCTAAACATACATATATATATATATATATATATATATATATATAGAGAGAGAGAGAGAGAGAGAGAGAGAGAAAGAGAGATTTTCAATTTTACCTTTTTATTTTTACTTTTATTCTTATTCAGTCTTTAAAAAGATGCTGTAGCATCGAAATGTTGTTTGATTCACGTAAAACTGTAATATTGTTTATGTAAATATATATATATATATATATATATATATATATATATATATATATATATATATATATTAACCAAGAAAGGACAAAGTTTATTACTTAATATTATTTAATTATATTAAAAAACAATATCAGTTTAAAATTTCAATTACTAAGAAATACAAGAATAAACAGATTGGAATAACCCATTAAAATCAAAAGTTATATCATATATATTCATGTTTTATAAATTTATAATAAATTCTCTATCATTTTATTTAAAAAGCTATCTGGTCGAGAAGTAGCTGATCATTACGGCCCGGAAGTCGGTTATAATTGTAATTAAATGTAATTGCAAAACTGATCCCCAACTGGAATATCTAATACATGTCTTTTAAAATTTTATTTTTGCCGCCTCTTTTTCAGATTATTCATATGCAAGCAACAAAAAAAAAAGTTTAATACATTTTGAATTATTTTCTTTTGAACTTTCTATCCAGCACTGTGTCCCTTGGGCAACGCCAGGCAGGGACATCTAGTAAATAATAGACATCAAATCCGTTGCTAAGGTCGCTAGAACAAATGTATCATTCTACCGCTACATAAGGTATCTCACTCCCGACACAATTTTCTACGTGTATAAGAGCAAACTACGTCCTAAGATGGGGAGTTACTGTTGCCACATCTGGGGAGGTGCTGCTCAGACTACCTTTTCCTGGCTTGACAGTGTAAAAAACTTCGAATTCTAGTGGGCGATGTCCTTTTCTCCTCCCTACAGCCTCGTTCTCACAGATGAGACTTTGCTAGTCTTTCTCTACTCTATCGTTATTTTCATGGCAGATGCTCTACTGAGATCCAATCTTTGCCCCCCCCTGTTAAACATTCACAACAAAAACTCGTCTAGCTACAACCACTGTCAATAATTTCCATTTCTCCCTTGTGTACCTAAAACTAAACGGAACTTCTATGGGCAAAGTGTATTTCTTAGAACTGCTCGTCAGTGGGACACAGCACTACGGGGCTGCTTACCGACTAGCTACAACATTGCCGTTTTCAAGTTCAGTGCAAAAAAATATTGTTGAAGCTTTTTCTTAAAAATCAATTCTGACCCGTTCTAAGCATAGTTACTAATCCCCTCGATGTTTCACAGTCCACCTATCAAATTCAATAAACCTTTATGCTCGAGTTGCCTTTGGACCTTGATAAGAGGTGATTCATTTGTAACAACAAAAAAGTAACATCATATTTTAATAAGAAGAATATATTCGTACATAAAGAAGTAGACACCTGAAAAAAGCCAGAAACCTAGTATTAAGATAAGTATAAATTTTGATGAAGTTAATAGTTCGAAGATAATAACTCTTCATTCCCAAAGTAACATGCAAAGAAGATGGATAGCTATAAGCATAATCAAATGAATAGATTCATGAACACCTGTTTGTTTGGTTGTTTCCTATATGGCTTATTCTATGTACTATATACTATATATACGAAATACATGCTAAAACATACCTTACTTCTGGGATTGAGTTATATTTTTAAAGTTCTGTTTTCAGTGTTATAATTAACCGTAATTCATGATTAAATTAACAAGTAACGAATCTCTTTCTCTCTCTCCCCTCTCTCTCTCTCTCTCTCTCTCTCTCTCTCTATATATATATATATATATATATATATATATATATATATATATATATATATAACACATACGGGTCTTCCACTTCCACGGGTCTTCCATTACAGACCATTTACTTAAAAACCCGCCGTGCGCTAGGAATTTTAGCATGGACTCCTTCACCATTCTCAGTCATGCTCACTCATTATATCATCTAAAAATCTTGGAGACGATCCACGTTCGTCTTAAACGTCTCTCCCTTTGCAAGCAAAGGGAATGTCTATTGGGACTAGATATGACTAGTCTCTATAATTAATCCTTCATTGTACATATACCATAACGCTATTTTATTTTCTGTGTTCTCTCTTTTCACCCCCCCTTTTTTTAAAGCCCTCATTTTTTTTAAATCCCTCGATACAGACTTTGTTAAGAGAGGGCGCAACCGGTCATTTTCCATTTTTTTCTCTCTTTATTAACTTTTAATCATGAACGATAGAATTCGTCTTCCCTTTATGCTTGCTATAATAAAATGTACTCCCCAAAAAATCATGATATATATATATATATATATATATATATATATATATATATATATATATATATATCGGTCAATGCATTTCTCTAGCCTACTGTTACAATATGCTTACTCAACAACTCTTGAATATTTCTTAATGTATCTATGAGAAATTAGAAAAAAGGTTACTTAAATTGCAAAATAATAAGTCTCTTTACTTCTATATTAGAAAAATAAAGAATGGCATTACGTGTATATAATAATAATAGTAATAATAATAATAATAATAATAATAATAATAATAATAATAATAATAATAATAATAATAATAATAATAATAATAATAATAATAACAACAAAAACAACAACAATAATAAACATCTGAACCATTCATAGGCTGGATAAAAGAAGAACTTAGGTACTTTGACCGGAAGACTATGAAATTAATGATCATACACAAAAGTTGAACTGTCACTCTACGTGAAAAAAAAAAACAAAGGGAGAAAAAGACTGGCAATGATAGAAGACTGCATGGAGACACAAATGAAAGAATTGAAAATATACATTACCCACAACACAGAAAATCTGATCACCGCCAACAAGAGACACCGTAAAAATGAACAATACAAGAAACACAAAACTAGAAACTAAAATACAAGCAAAGAAAACTGGGATGAGAAACAGCTACAACGATGATTATTGAAAATGATTAAAGAAGAGACCCACAAAAACCCGTGAACATTGTTTAGAAAAGGACATTTGAACGAAGAAACAGAATCGCTACTGACAGCTGCACAGAACAATGCGATTAGGACTAACTACATTAAACGTAAAATAGATCATGGAAAAAATACATAATAAGCAAATACAGCAAACTAGCGACAAAAGAATACAGGAACAGATACGACTGCGTGGGAAAAGCAGTACACTATGCCAACGACTGCATTTTGAATACGCAGACAAATGGTACAGACACAAACCAGTGACAGTACTGGAAAACGAAAACACAAAATCATCTGGGACATGGAGGTACAAACAGATAAACTCATCCAAACAAGGAAACTGGACGTCATAATAGTTAACAAGAAGAAAAAACTGCCAAATTTTAGATTTTGCCATCCTAACAGACTAAGCAAATATAGAATAATTGCCAGAGAATTGACAAGTATATGGAACATGAAGAACTTTAACATAATACCAATAATCGTAGGGGCATTAGGAACAATCCGCTGCCCTCCCCCCCAAAAAAAAAAATGGAAAAAGTCAAGGAGAAATTGAAATCAAAGGAAAGACAGAAATTATGAACACAGCTAACATCTTAAGGAAAATCCTTGAATGCGGAAATCAACACATATAAACTACGAACACTAACGAGCAACATGGAATTTGCAAGAGAAACAAAACAAAAACATGGACAAAACCCTACCTCAAATCGGAGGAAACTGAAACTGCAAGATATATTATAAACTGTCCCTACCCCCTCTCCAAAAACTGATGACATCAGCGCCGGCTGATACCACACAATGGTCGTTGCCAGCAAGAAATCAATGGTAAGCGGCTTTTGCGATAACGCAAAGTCATTTGCAAATGGCAATGGTTGTTACTCAGACTCCAGGAGACACCACCAGTTATTATCAGTAAGCAATCTCTGATGATGAACAGTGTAAGAATTCCTAGTGAGTTGACATAACAACAACGATAGAAACGGACAGAAATTCTATAAAACTAGACCCACTAAAACAGACACACACAAACACATGTGCCCTCAAAATAGTAGTGATGGTTGAAAGGATTGAGTCAGACTTCTATTCAAAGAGGACAGAGAGTCTTGGAACCCTGAGAAGTTTTATTACCACTCAAACTGTGAAGAAGTCAACGGTTGTTGCCAGCGAAAAATCAATGATAAACGACTGTTTCGATAACATAAGATAATTTGCAATGTTCTAATATATAGAGATATTAACTGGCCCCATTCACTAGAAGGTGCATTGCTCGGTTGTTTTTTGCTCCAAAGAGCAAGAATTCAAGATGGCGGAATTGAAATCACAAGGGACAATGAAATCAATTTACAAAGTTGCACTTTTATTTACGTCTCATTCGGAAAATCCGATTGTTATTTATGACTCTACATAATGTCGTCCTTTGTTTGTTTTTATTCGCAAGAACAATTGTCGTTTGTTTGTCAGAATAATAAACGTAATCGAAAAACGCCTTGGCAACATTGGTGCAAAATTTATTTCAAAAAAAGAAAACAATGTTTGCTTTAATATTTCATGTCATTTCGTCACAACGGCTGGATGCATCTGGAACACACTCAAAAGACACTCTCCCAAGTCTAGCCGCACATGCCCATATCTTAAATCCAAATTCATTAATAATTTTAACCACATATTATTTCTCTGATTTTTTTAAAATGAGGATTGATAATTTGGATCATTTGGATTATCTACATTACTGCTCTCATCTTGGATGTTATTCTCACAACGTTTCGGCCGATGTAACCTCCGACCTTCTTCAGGTGCATCTTGTCGAACTCGAAAATTTTCCTGTGAATCTGTACGGACCTGTGGCGTAACGGATATAAGTGCTAAGTAATCATCAATTCGAAGTGACAGTTTTCTGGAGGTTTAGGGTTCAAAGTGGGGGCGATACAAAGAATACATTTACAAATTAGTTTAGACTTTTGCCCGGTAATGGATGACGGAACGAGAGCAAGCTACCCCTGGGGATTAAATAAAGGATTCCGTTCGAAATTCCGTACATATTCTCCAGTTTGACGGAAAAAATTTCATGTTCACTGATATAGGAGAGAAAAGAATATGTATAGTATCATAACACATAGTAAAAAATAAAAATAAACAAAAAAGTAAAAATCAATTGTAAAATCGACAAATAGTTAAATAGACGAAATAAAAATTGCCGCAGCCTAAAAAGATTTCTATTTCACTGACTGAGAAGAGGAAAGTTTAGGTAAATTAACCTTTATGCTTATTGTAGTAATTAAATAAAGATAGATAGAAGTTGGGAGGATGTCCACAATCTACCCTCTGTGAAAAATTTAAAATTGGCGCATTCTAGAAGAATTTCTTTTTCACTGTCAGACGAGAGAAAAGAGTAAGTATAGTATAATAACGCTTAGTAGAAATGAAAATAAATGAATAAAAAATATTGTAAAATCGACAAATAGTTAAATAGAGGAAAAGTATATTTTGAAACGTAAAAATGAATAAGTAAATTAACCGTTGTGTGTATTGTAGTAAGTAAATAAAGAAATCCAGAGAGAAGGAGTGGGCGTACCAAATCCATCTCCTGATTGACAAAATAAAAATTGTCGCAGTCTAGAATGATTTCTTCTTAACTGACCGAGCAGTGAAAAGAATAAGTATAGTATAATAGCACTTATTAAAAAAATGAAAATAAACCATAAAGAAATGAATGGTAAAATCGCAAATAGTTTTGTAGACGAAGAAATTGCCGCAGTCTAGAAAGATTTCTCCTTCACTGACTGACAAGAAGAGATATTTAGTAACAGATACTAAAATTTAAGGTTAAGTATATTTTGAAAAATAGAAATGAATAAATAAAAATAAACCGAATTAAATTAACCGTTTTTTTATTGTAATAAAGAAGTCAAGAGAGAGAGAGCAGGAGATAGAGAGATATATAGATATATAGATAGAGAGAGAGAGAAAGAGAGAGGGAGGGAGATAGATAGATAGATAGATAGATAGATAGAGAGAGAGAGGGAGAGATAGATAGATAGGGCGTTCCAAACTGAGAGAGAGGATGTTTATATATGGTAAAAGTTTAAATGAAAACAGCTCAGTGGAAGTCGTATCAAGTAGAATTTAAATTCCGAAAAATAGCGTTTTTTTCGATAATTGTTAAAAAAAATGAAAAGTAATAATAATAATATGTTCTGGAAAAAAATAAATTCTGAGGATTTTCGATTGTTTGAGTAATGTTCGATAATTATGGATGGTCAAAATCGGAAAAGTTTACCCGTGTTTTATGTGAATTATTACTGGCAGCGTCGCGTAAAAAAGATATTATAGGCCTCCATAAAATATCTATGAGCAATTGGATGTTTTTTTAGCATAAGACCTCTGTTCGTTTTACACTGTGTTTTTTAAACTGAGTTAGAGGCTTTAAAAGTTTTATGTATCTAAATGCCTAAGTGTTTATGACAAACGTGTATTAGGCGAAGAAGAAAGTATACGTGTAACAATGGAAAGTTCGTAACTGAAATGGATTTACTTGATCAGATTGATAGGTACGTGACGCCATTTGGAATCAGTAGAACTGATCCGTTCATTTATTTAATCCTTAAATTCCGGAATGAATTGAAGTGTATTGTTAATAGTAGTAAGTAAGGAAGGGCAGTAAATAATTTTATGTAATTCGGTATTCTTGAATTAGCAAGGAATATTATGGAGAATTTATTTGATTTACGAATCCGGTATATTATGTATGAAATTGTTAGAAGAAATAAATGAAACAATTATGGTGATCATTGTATAAATTATCCGATGTAATTTATTTACCGGTGCTAAGTGGGAAGATGGGAATATGAAAATGTTACAGAGAAAACTGTTTGCTACTATCTGTATGTTTCTATGGGTGTTTGTGATGGCCGTCTAAAAGTAATATTCATTGTTAGCTGGTGGAAATAATCATAAATTTCTTTAAACACACGCGAGTGAATAAACTAAATAGAGTGGTGTTTAATGGCATATGATGCATATTCTTACTGTCGGCAAAGGTACAGGGGAAACACGTCTTCATGTATATATATAAAATATAATAATTTCTATTCAATAAAAAGAAAGACAATTAAATTTGAACAATAAATGCAGAAATAAACTTGTTTATAAAACTGCGTCGTATTTCAGCGTCTTTTCCTGATACAACTCCTTGCACGAAAATTAAATATTAAAAGTAATCTGCGCTTAGTTCAGCTAATTTGAAATCGGCACAGTGTTTATTAACGACTGACGCGAAAGTTGCGTAGTCTTCGCTATCTTTGTTGAGTAAATCCATTCACTTCCAGATGAACCGCGTCAGAAAAAGTAAAGTAGCTTGTTTTTCGGGGTAAAATAAAGTTCACGAATTAAATATGTTCGGTGGTCCTTAATTTTCGGAGCAGTAGGCGAACTTTTTTAGAGTCAGCCCAATTGTCACAATCTATTTTGTATAGATCCTCATTCCTTCTGAATTATGAAGTGAAGATTTTATCCTCGTCTGGGGAATACGCGAAATTGTCAATTGCACTCCAAACGGCGTTCTAAAAAAATCATTATCGATTTCGTTACTTTGACCCCTATGCGATATAGTTAGCATTAATTCTTCCACATTTTAATTGGTTTCTCTTTTTTGTTTCAAGAAGTCTTTCTTCTTTTTTTGTAGACTTCCGTCGTTTTTGTTTGTGTTCCATACGGCTGTCTTCGGTTTTTTGGAGCCTTTCGTTGGCTTCCGTTTTTTTGTTCTAGTAGTTTTTCGTCGAATTCTTTTTTGTTCCAGAAGATTTTTTTATTTGTTCCAGTAGAAGCCTTTTAAGTCTTTCTTCTGTTGTTGTTGCATTTGGAATTTTACGCGAGTTTACAGTTTTGTTTAAATCTTCCATGTTTTAAATGTGTATTTATAGAATACGGCATTTAGAAATGTTTTTCTTTAATAATACGCTGCTGCTAATGTAATATTGGTTGTAAAAAGAGAAAGAGATTATAAAACCGTTTTTCTTCGACCAAACAAAAATCACTTTTTTTCTCTCGAGGATGCTTTTCACGTAACCGTAGAATTTACGGTCAGAACTTTAGTCAACAGAAAAAAAAGTTTTTATTTTGTTTTCCCTCGGCGGCAGGAGTTTTCTCTTTTGGAGATTAAAGAAAATATCATGTACCCCCCTTCTTGTTTACAATTAACACAGTACCGAAATAGCAATAAGAAAAAACTGACCTTACTATTTTGAGAGAAAATTAGTTATTCTTTTCCGTGTTTTTTTTCCTTTTGGGTTCGCCGGTAAAGCCAATTTTTTTATAACTAGGTGAATTCGCCGTTGATTTCTCCACGTTTGTCCGTTTTTAAGTTCTAAAAACATCCATAATACACTTCGAGGCCAGTTGTGGCGTCCATTTGAAGGTACTCAAGAACACCTTACTGTTCCTCGTCGCCAGTTGTTGTAGGCCTGTAATGGGTCCGGAAATCACGAACTCAGAGTTTAGAGAAAATGTGTGTTCAAAAAAGTATAATACAACAGAAAATAAGAGTGGTTGTCCGTCTGTCTTGACTGCCTGTATAAACTGGTGTGGTTTCCAACACTGAGAAGCAGGGTTTCCTAGTATTTATGGTAAGTGGAATAGTCAAACTAGTCCGTATAGGTACGTTACCATAACACTTAGCTAATACGGTAATTAGCATAGTCGAGCGTTATCACATTCTAATTGAACAAAGCTATCCAAGAACCCAGAGAACATCTTCTACATGAAACGGATCTCCCAAGGAAGTACTTGGTGACCTTGAACCGAGAAAGTGCGAAGGTTGAAAGGACAGCCAGCAAGGTCCACAACAACAAACAACTACTGTTGCTGAAATCTCAGACAGACAACGGACCACATCGTTAGTGACTGCAGTGACAGACCAACTTGTACTGACCAAAATTTGATGCCAAACGAAGGATCCAGATTTGGCACGATAAGATATGATGGTCGCATTCTTCATTTAATTGTTTTATCTTTTCTTGGTTTCATATATAGTAGACACAAACATTAACCTTTATTTCTTTTATTTTACTATTTTCTCTGAATTTATTTCCTTTATTTTTTTCAAAATGTTCTGCGCTATTCCTGATCTCAATCTGATCTGGCAACTTTTACTACCATTAGCCAAAAAATCCAATTTGTTAATAAATTGAGTTTTTAGAATCTGCTTTGACAATAAATTCCGACATAGAGGAGAAATATTTACAAAAGAATATTCATAATATAGGAAGTTGAAATGCCATTAATTATTTTGATAATTTCAATTGAATTACATATCATTCTTCTCTCAAGTGACATTGTTCCGCCGGTAGAGACCCTATTCTCTCTACAAATTTGACCCGTCCACTATTTGTGCCAGTGACGTCACAACTTGCACACGTGTCCTACTTGTAATTATAACCATTTCAGATATACTATTTTACAACAGCAAATAGAAAAGTTGTCATAAATTATCATAAATTTGTATTTCGCCAATTATATTTGTTTTTGAGTAAGGGGTATCCTCCATTATTAGTTTTTACGGGACTTTTCAGAAGTCAGTTCAATATGAAAGCACGTGGTTCGAGAAAACGTTCGATCTTGTATGCAGAATGTCTGTAAAAAATGAAAGGGTCAATCCGAATTTTTCCAATCTTTCCATGTAACTGCAAGCTTTCACTAGTTTCTTCACTTTTATATGTCTTCTAATCCCAATATTACATTCCTATTTCCGTCTCTAGACACTGGATCATAGGTATGAGAACAATATGCTATATGAGATCTTATTAGAGCTTTATATATTTTAAAAACGACGTTTGTCTCCCTTAAAATAATATTTTAAACAATCCATCGAATCATTCCATTTTTCCCTCGATACAATATATAAAATATGTATTGCTTTATTTATTCGGACTACTGTTCTCATTTATGATAGTATTCTCACAACGTTTCGGCCGATGTAACCACCGACCTTCATCAGTTGCGTTTTGTCGAACGTGCATATAATTCTGTCGAGCCCGGACATCTTTACGGAATTTCGAACGGAACCCTGTATTTAATCAACGAAAGTTGCTTGTTCTCATTCCGTCAGCCATGACTTGATAAATGTCTTAGATAATCCGTAATTGTATTCGTAGTATCGCCCGTACTGAGAATTGAACCTTCTACTTCAAGAACACTGTCACTAAGACAGAACGAGAGCTACATCCCGTTAATTACAATAAGTTTTTCATTCGAAATTTCGTACTTTCCTGAGTTCGACAACACGCACCTGAAGAACGTTGTAGGTTGCATTAACTAAAACGTTCTGAGAATAGCATCCAAGATGAGAGCAGTAGTCCGAATAATCCAAATAATACAAATTATTAATCTGTATCTAACAATTCCGAAACATATAAAATATGATCGTTATTTTTTATATGTATCATCAAAACCAATACAGAAATCACATTCTTAATCTACTTTTTGGATTTATCTGTTCTTTGATATATATTAATTTGTTCTATGTTATTCCATGATCCAACGTAGAGTACTTTTCATTTTTCTTCATTCAATTTTAATGTTCATGTTTCTTTAATATATGGCAACTTATTACGATCCATTATGTTATCGAGGCGCTCAACGTGAGTCAAACAAGATTTCACCGTATTAAAAACAAACAAACCGAGCCGATCAACAAAGACGCAATAATTCACACGTTTTTAATTTCATTACTACAACATATAATTTAATTTCTATCCGAACAATGAATGCTGCATAAAACTGAGAAATTGATTATACAAGTTATACGTTTTCAGACAAAGACGTTTTTTTTTTCTTTTACAAACATTATAATTAAAGATTGCGTGTAATGATATCAATCTCATTTAGAGTTTGAGTAAACTATTTAATATCATTTATGAAACAAGAAAACATTAAATG
Source organism: Sepiola atlantica (assembly GCA_963556195.1). Taxonomy (NCBI): domain Eukaryota; kingdom Metazoa; phylum Mollusca; class Cephalopoda; order Sepiida; family Sepiolidae; genus Sepiola; species Sepiola atlantica. The sequence continues at coordinate 26,103,910 of OY744553.1, forward strand.
CATTTAGAATGATTTAGTAGAGCTCTGCCTTTCGTCTCTGTTAGAATGAATGCTTCTATGCCGGGGTTGCGGGAGGAACTGTTTGCATGTATTGCTGTTTGTATTTAGCATTATTATCAGAATGATCTAGAAGACAACAATAAATAACGACGTACACAAAGGGTGCGTAGAGCGGGAGCGGGTAAAATACACAATTGACTATGCCGAGTTTACATCATATCGAGTCTACTCTGGCTATAATTGTAGGAGTGTTTGCTAATGGACCGGGAAACCGGTGTTCAATACTCGGTAGAGTCATACTAAATATTTCCAAAAATGTCTGCTTGAAAACACTCAGCATTATAATGTAGGGATCAAGGCTAAGTGAAGTAATCTGGGGAAAGGTGTGTCGCCATCCCTTATATCTTGCTATATTAGCCAATGAAAAGTAAGCGCTTGGGTCGCACTCGACTACAGTCGATCCATTTATATTTATATATAATAACTAATACTGCTAAGGCATGTATGTATCCTGTAGACATGGCAAATCTAGTGGCGTGTGTTCAATTTAAAAAGCAAATCTTATGAATGAGCATATGACGACATTTTGACTGGCTTGATCATGCTGTCAGTATTAGTTTCGCTGATCCCAAGAGCACGCGAGTTCTATAATTATGTGGTGAGCAATGGGCAATATACAATTACCCCACTATCCAACCATCATGAAGTTGTTTGCCCGGCAACGGACAATGCCTTAAATTCCACATTGAATTCCGCAAACCACTCACTCCCTAATTGTCCACTACTGACGGAAACCGCACAAGATGATCTGACAATCTCCCCTTCTCATGCCCTGACTATCATAATAAACGTTGACACCGTCAAACCATGTGGATATTTTAGCTCTGTTATAGTAATAAAGAATTGCTCCCTTGAACTGACCTCTGTGGTTTCTAAACTCTATAACATTCCTGTGCTTGTTTACAAGGACTTCCACGCGATGTCTTTGGATGAACTTGATGCACTTGTTCTCTCTCAACGTTAATACCGCCGACCTACACGGCTAGCAACGAAACCACGCCCCTTCACTCTAGATATTTCTAGATGCTGGAACAATTTCTATTCTTATAGCTTCTTTCCTCGAAATGTTAGCCTTTGGAATTCCCTCCCTGTTATTCCGACAGTATCAACGTGCAGGAATTTAATGTGAAAATAAATCTACTGCCTTACTCCATATCTAGGTTGCCCCTCTTAATCTGGCCACTATCATAGTAGCAATATGCCTTGGTTGAGGCGAAAAGTAAATGAGACAAGGACAAAATACATCCGAATCGTAAGTCCCCATAGGTATCTACGTTACCATCCGCAACATTTCTTGAAATAATATCCAGTAAATTTAAAGTCTCTGTCTGTCTGTTTATTTGTCTGTCTTTCTCTCTCTATTTCTCTCCAGCTCTCTTTCTCTCTCTCTCTCTCTCTCTCTCTCTCTCTCTCTCTCTCTCTCTCTCTCTCTGACTATAAACTAGATGGTCATAGGTTCGATCCCAGTTTCGGACGGCTGCTAGTCTAGTTGAACTGAAAAGTTGTGATACTGTGGATGTGTATAATCTCCTCCCCTTCCTCTCAGGTTGAGCTCTATGATAAGTGATAGAGCCAAATACCATTAACAACAATGCAAAACTCAATGGAGCATTCGCTAGTGTTTATATAAAGCATTGTAACCAAGTGGTTGGAGTCGCCGAATATCAAATAAATTTTCATAGGCTCGATCCTGGCTTAAGGCGAGAATCTAACCGCACTGAAAAGCTGTGATACAGCGAAACAATATGTATGTGTATGACTATATATATTTATCGATAGATATAGATAGATAAATATATATATAGAGAGAGAGATAGATAGATAGATAGATAGATAGATAGATAGATAGATAGATAGATAGATAGATAGATAGATAATATATTTGTGCATTTATAGAGCATGTTTTAATTCAGGAAAATGGAATTAAATACTACTTTTCACTTTTCGAATGGTCCTATTAGTATGTTGGTCAAATTGGTGCATATAAGTTATGTGGCTTTGTCGTTTAATTTTTCTTTTCTGGACATTATTTATATATAGATTATATAAATGCAAATCTCGTAATCCTTATAAAAAGGGAAGTACTTATCAAAAATAATAAATAATAAATAAAGCGATAAGTTTATAATATATAATTAGAAACCTCAATCTTAAAAATACTCCCTATTCACTTCACTGGTCAATACTTAAAAAGTCCAAATCATATACCCCTGGAGCATCCCATTGCCAACTTTGTACTTTGGAAACCTTTATGATAGCTACTGCTACTAAATCTTAAAATATTATTAATTCTAAGAATGAACTTATCTCCAGTTGCAGGCATAAACGTAAATTCAGGTATAGCAACCATAATAATCCCCCAGACACCCCTCCTCCATTTGATTAAATACCCTCCCTTCATCTCGGATTTTCCCTCCTTACATCTCGAATCTCCTTTCCGATAGTTCTAATTCCTGTTGTTCTATAATCTCCGCTTTTATCTCCCTCATCCCTTTAACCTTCTCTTAACTTAATAAAATTACCCAAAAACTCCGTTAGCTTCACAATTCCCTTAGTTTTAACACCTTTCTTCCACTACTCCCTAAATCTTTCCAATTAACCTCCTTAACCGTATAACTTTATTTGGCTTTCCATTTTCTTTCCCGTTTAACTTCTTTTAATACATTCGTCCGCTTCCCTTCAACACTTCCAAACTTCATTCTTTTCCCTCTCAACTTGATAACTAACCCACTTTATTCATATTATATCCTAGCTCTTTTATTTATCTACTCCATATCCCCTTTGCACACTTCGATATCGAACTCCTTACTATTTCCACTGTGCACTTTAATTATTCTTCCCATCCTGTTTTTACTTCTAAATAATTCTTCTCACTCTTTTAATAGCCTCGATCATTCCCCCCTTGTTTTACTTCGCCCTTCGCACATTTCTCTCAGACTACTCAACCCCCAACCCGCCCTCGCTCTACATCCTTTAATCCCCATAGTATTCACTTTTAACTGCGATCTCCACTTTCCCTCTGGCTTAATCTTTTGTCACTTCTTTAACCTTGCATATATCTTACTTCTTTCGGCCATCATTAACCTATTTAACAATTTTCTTAATTAACCTCCATATAACTTTTTTGTTTAAAATTTCAAAGTTTAATTTTCCCATATCTATAATTACTAGCGTCCCGTAACAGCTTATTTCACTTCAACCCATATCTTTATCCACTTTGGAGATTCCCATTCCGGATACCCTCTCGAAGTCTTGTTTCCTTTTTCCTTTTCTTTTTCTTATTCTAATTTTCATTCTTGAGTTCCAATCTTATCGACTTTTCCCTCATTCTATTATTAGTATCTTATTTTTATTATTTTTTATTTTTCTTCGGTCAATCCTTAATTTTCCTTGCGAGCTTAAGACTAATCTTATTATCTATTTTTCATTTTTTATTTTCTTATTTCTACTTTTAATACTATTTTTATCTTTATTTTTTATCTTTACTCTTTTAATTTTTAACTCATTTTTCTAGTTCTACCCTTTCAAATATATTTTGCCTCATTGTTTATATCTAAGGTCATCTGATTAAACATCTAAACCCGTAACTCTGTTCATATACATATTCTTATATTTTAACCCCTTATCCTAACATTCGTTAACTTACCCCCACTCCTTTCTTCCCCTTTTCTAGTTGAATCCTAACTCGCGCTAACTCCCAATTTCAAATTTATGTTTCACCCCCCACTCTCACACTCTTAGTTTTATCCGCATTCCTTCACCGTATCGCTCCCTTTCTCCTCTCCCCTTTCCTTCCTCGTACCCGTCCCTTTCTCCTCCCCCACACCCTTACCCGCTCCTCCCCTGCCTACTGATCGCATATTATATTTGTGTTTTCACTGTTTTTGCTTTTCTTCATTTATAGCCGGCTTTCTATACGGGCTAGCTTTAAATATTCTCGCTGCCTCTTTTTCCCACTTTAAAACACTTTCATTTGTCATCTCTGCCCGGGAAGTATTTTTAATGGCGAATGTTTTCCACCTTAATCTTCATTGAGCCGGCCTGCATCATCTTATTGGACCTTTTACCCTTTTGGATTTTCTATTTTCGCCGTACCTGAAGTTGTGGCTTCTTGGAATTTAACTTTGAAACCTCTCTCATTACTTCTCGTGCCTTTAACGACCTACCTATCTACATCTTATTCTCTCCGCTGGACTTTTCGACACCGGACTTTTTAGCAATCGGACATTTGCTTGCACCCAGGCACAGTTTTGCCCTGCGTTTCTTTCCCTACAACTTTTATTTCATTTTTTCAAATTTTAAATCTTGGCCATTGCCAACTTATCTATCCCAGCGACTTCCTCTGATGATAAGATTTTGATCTTTGAAAAGCCTGGCTTAAGGAAAATTTAACTTGAATAAATTGCCTTTTTGCGGAATATACCTTGCTTTGAACTTTTGAATTGAATTTTGATTTGGCTTTTGCTTTCTCTAATTCCTTTCCATTCTTCTTCATTTCTACCTGCTCTATCCTGGATATTGAGCTGTATACTCTTCACAATAGGTTTTTACCTTTCCTAAAAGTTCGCTTTTAGTACACCTCTTTATATATATTTATATATGTATATGTATATGTATATATATATAGATAGATAGAGAGAGAGAGAGAGAGAGAGAGTCGCGGAGCTCAATGCAAAATCAGAGTAATTATAGAAGTTAGAAAGTAATAACTTAAGGCAACAATCCGTTATAATTTATTTCTTCTCTCTAAGACGAAAATCATCAGACGTGCTTGTAAGACTGGTGGTTTCTGAAATGAGTTTAGAAGTTTACCCTATATATATATATATATATATATATATATATATATATATATATATATATATATATATATGTTATGAAAGTATACGTATGGTAATCAAGTTACACAGAGGCATCCGCGTTTATATCTCCGTAGGGAATCGTCAGGCTAAATACACATATTTATAAAGTGTATATCTATTTAATAAGCAAATCAGGTAAATGTTACACAGAAAATATAATTCGTTTAGTTTTATGAAATGTATTTACCCGAAACAATGAAACGAAAAATCGAAAACTGTAAATCTTATTTAGGAAATAAAAATGAATTTTACTTTTGTAGTTGTTCATGTAAAAACAGCCATTAGCATCATATGATGCCGCCTGCTGTTAATAGACACCGCATATGTCCTTTCAAGTATACATTTTATATAGGTATGTAGATATGGTGACAGAAATCAATAGAAATAATAAATAGCTAAAAATGGATGCGGAGATAAATATGGAAGATAAGATTATTTCGAATTTTAACTTGAACAATTGAATCGGTTTCATTCACGTACTTTTATGACTTTATCGAAGGGTATAAGTAATTTTACTGTTTTCTCGTCAATCAGTTATCCTCGTCGTATTTTGCGTCCATATTTATTTACAAGCAGGCACAACCGGTGTAATCCGGGAATGAATCAGTAAACCGGTATACTCCTGTTGCTAGCTATGAATGTGTCATGCTGATCGACCCTATTGCGTCACTACATGGACTCTTCCCGACATTATGAATATTGATAATGGTGGTAGCAGATAGATTCGCTAAAAGCAAGCTAGAATCAGTCTTTGGCAATACATTACTTCTCTACTTTATGTTAATATATACTCTTGTTAACTACCTCCTTGTTATTTTATTTCTTTTCGGCTCTTTAAGGCCACAACAGAACACTATATCCCATTTTCATTCTGATTATTTTCAATTTTTTCAATTATTTTATATTTTGCCATTTTGTCACTGTTTGATTGATTTATTTAAAAAATATAACCACCCTCTCCGCCATTTTAACGGAACGGCTACTATATATATACATGCATATGTGTTTCGTCTTAATACGACTCATCTGTGTGGCTAGATAAGTCTATAACGCTGGTCACTGGGTGTGTACGCCGGATTAAAGTCACCTTTGACTTCCATTCAATGTCTTTGCCCGTTCGGCTACTGACATAATCTAACAAAATGGAAATATAATCTACCCATTTAAAATTCTATACGGTGTTCATACTACCTGGTAAGGGGGGGTGAACTTCGCAACATTGCTTTAAATCAGAAACTGTTCATATTTTCCCTACAGAGTATTTCACATTTGAAGGAGCCAATTAATTACTTTATAAATATATATCTTATTTATTTATCCACGTATGTTTCGTCCGGATAAGACTCATCAGTGTGGCTAGATAAGACTGGTTCGAACATGTAAAGTCACGTAATTATATGTTTATTAAACACCCATACCGGCAATTTCTAGAGTTATAGGGAAATCAAAATGTTGGGTTCGAATACGACGTGCCCCTTCATCACCGACAGTCCTAATGACACACCCCGGGGCAGAAATGGGTCTCTCCTATGTATGAGTTCAAATACAAAAGCTGAAAATATTCCCAAACTGTGTAAAAACACAGAGCATTGATTGACAATGGTCGATGGTTTTCTTTGTTATGATTTTCAATGTTCATGTTATAAATCAAATAATGTAAAAAATAATAGATGCGGCTGATAGATGATCCTCCTCATCATCATCATTATCGTCATCGTCATCATCATCATATCATCATCATCGTCATCGTCATCGTAATCGTAATCATCATCATCATCATCATTATCATCGTCGTCGTCGTCGTCGTCGTCGTCGTCGTAATCATCATCATCATCATCATCATCATCATCATCATCATCATCATCATCATCATCATCATCATCGTCATAATCACCGTCATAATCATCATCATCATCATCATCATCATCATCATCATCATCATCATCATCATCATCATCATCATCATCATCATCGTCGTCATCGTAATCGTCATCGTCATCGTAATCGTCATCGTAATCGTCATCGTCGTCGTCATCATCATCATCATCATCCAATCATCACAATCATCATCATCATCCTCATCATCATCGTCGTCATCATAATCATCATCATCATCATCATCATCATCATCATCGTCATCATCATCGTCATCATCATCGTCATTATCGCTGCACACTCGTTAACCCCATGCTGGCAACGACAGATCCTCAGTCATTTCTGCCGGAACACCTAACACCGAGGAAACTCATGGTTTTGTTCATGTCGTTTTCAAAGTGGATAGTGATTTGAAGTATTTTGTCACTTGTTCGAACCATGTCATCTTTGCTCATCTACATGGTCTTTTGATAGGTTTGACGTTTCTGACGGCACTCTTATTTAATAGTCAAACCATGATAGTCTACTTTTTAGTATAATAGCACTCCATGGCTTTGCTTCGGTACGAATGTAAAGATTGTCCTCTGTCATCGATGTTGTATTCTGATGTCTTAGTCAACATCCAGAACTCTGAATATGTTTTAAATGTATGTTGTAAAGGCTCTCATCTTCACTTCTTCACTGACATGTTTCCCGTTGGAAACGCATTGATGATTATTTTCGGTTGTGTTTCAACATTACACACCTTCGTCGTCGCAACTGAATATTTCTCATCAACGTATTCCGAATAGAAAAATGAATTCGATAAAATACGTTTGCCATCATATGGTCACCAGAAATCAACTTCTACATTGTCTTTTCTTTTGTTCTACGTATTTTTACTATTCTTTTTCTTTCTTTCTTTCTTATGCCATTTTTTTGCCTGCCAATGATATTTCCTTATTAATTTATAAGTGCCCAACATTACGGGATGTGATCCACCCTGGCGTTTATTCTGAAATCTGTAGAGTCTAATCCAACACCTAATTCGGACACGACCCTAACCCGATGATATCTAAACAGAACTCATAAATAAGTCAAGTGTGTGCGCGCACTGCGCATAACTGGCGAGGCTATTAATACACACCGGACCTCAAAACTAGTCTAGATTTTTTCCTGTAGTGTTATCTCAAAGATAATATCTATCAAGACAATCCGAAGGCTATTAATGAACTGAAGAATGCTAAACTCACAAACTTTACAAGAATATGGTTCCTCTTTTTTTCTTTAAAGCAAATTTAGCTACGCATGTGAAGACTCGCACTGAAGAGAGTTTAAATAAACTACTAGACACGATCATCGGATGACTTCGGTCTCTCTGTACAAGGGTTTGTCAGAACAACCTGACATGAGAATACTTCTCCCTATACGTAAACCATTAGCAAATATGAAAAATAACATGGCATTAAAAGTCCAAATAAGGTCCCGTCAACACGGCTATAGACTAGCTCATACGTAGAATGGTGTAGCTTCTCTAAGTAATGTTACTTCAAGTAAAAGCATTTAGTTGGTTACTCCTCCAGACTAGATGAATTCTTGTATTCGAATCCGGTAAGAACAAGAGACTACAAGAAATACATACTATAACATAGTTGACTTGTCAATTGGGGAAAGGAAAATTAATGTTCATAATTTATTACTAACTCATAGTTTGAGAAGTAAAGGAGAACTTTAATGGAATATTCACATATCTATGTGTCTCATATAGAGATCAGGTGTTAGCTCCAGGACGGAGTTCCTTGATTTCTGAGAACTTCGACTGAAGTAAAATGAAACAAAAAGGGAAAACGTGCCCAACCAGCAACACCATACCTGAGGTATGTCCTGTACCAGCTACAAATATATCAACACAACCCCCTGCACCCGGCAACCTGTCACACATGAGAAGTCTGCACTAAGCGAAATACTATTTTCCCAAAGGCCTTCCCCAATAACTGTCCTGCAGAAAAAACACAACAACCATGCGAGGAAGAGACAACAGATAAAGGCCTCCCTTCAAATTCCATCAATCGATGAACACCAGATGGAGCTGGAAAGCCTGTTGGCAAATAAAATCGTAAACACAACACATCTGCCATTTTGTGATTGACCAAGACTGGTTCAAATAAAAATGGTCAAAGTCCACAAGGATCTTGTTGTAAAGGTGAACGATGTTCTTCCCTTACACGGCTCGTCCCAACAGATACCTATTTAACAGAAATAAACCATGCAACATATGGGGCAGCTTGGTTTATCCAAACACCCCCCCCATAATGAGAAGAAAGGAAAACAGAAGCGGAGGCCCGTATGTATTCACAAGTGAATTTTCAGTATAGCTTTTTGTGTAAATGCTGATCCCCATGCTGATGCTTATTACGTGTAAATGCTGATTACAATGATATGGTTTCACTCGTATTTGTTTTTTTCCAAAAAGATTCATTCGAAAATAAAGATTTACACTCTTCACAAGAAAATGATTGTTTTCTAGCTCACTCCTGCAAATGACTGTTGTACTTTACATAAAAATGAGTGACCTACTATTTAAAAAACAATCAACATTTTTCTTTATTCTTGTTTTGTTTAATTCGAAAATCGTTCTTTTAAAGAATTGTTTTAAATCTGTAAATAATAAAGAAAAAGATAATAGCAACACACATACATTATTTAGCGATATTTACTATTGCGACATTCATATTCAATAACACACGAAAGAAAATGTTCATTATGTTTGTAATTATTGTAATGTCATGATTTGATTTTCGTTTTAAAAGTCCCAGTGCCAAGAAAGAATGTCGCAGAGTTACATAAAGTATCCTTGTCACCATCTTTTAGGTCATCAGAAATCAAATTCTGCTATGTCTCTCTTT
>OY744553.1:26118591-26151091 GCA_963556195.1 Sepiola atlantica
CACTACCCTCTTTTCTATATATATATATATATATATATATATATATATATATATATATATATATATATATACATATATATAAATGATAATTTATTTCATTTTGACTACAAAATTTATTTTGTTTCACGAGAGAAGTTTGTGTGGCTTCCGTTCTTCAGGTCTTAAAATTAAATTTAATTTTAAGACCTGAAGAACGGGAGCCATACAATCTGATCTCGTGAAACAAAATCAATTTTGTAGTCAAAATGAAATACATTATCATTTATATTTATATTTCTGCACTAAATTTTTATTGAGCACTTTCTTAAACCCGGTTCAACTCCCCTGGATTTATACTCTGTAGATCTATACAATACTCGGAATCTTTATATATATATATATATATATATATATATATATATATATATATATATATATATATATATATATATATATATATATATATATATATATATATATATATATATGCTGCATAGCACCACTCCTGCATAAACCGGGCAGTACGCGTTTCGTACACTAGTCCCACCACGGGCCGTGGCTTTACTCGTTTCGTATACTCTTCCAGATACGGGCTGCAGCGGTACTCATTCCGTACACCCGTCCCTGAAATGGCCGTGGCATTCCACATCTAACACTCGTCACTTTCTAAAACATCATAAATCACATAGTTCATATATTGTTTGTATACCTTTAGTTTTCTCCCTCGCCGTGTAGAGGGTCGTGTCGTCTAGTGGATGAATTCTTTCTTCCTTCCTTCCAGCCGTGAACCACGCCGTTCGTTGTCTGCAACAAAAGTCCCATGACGCACTCCGAAGACAAACAATCCTCTTAACTTTCAATTCTTTTTTATTTCAAGCGTTGTTTTTTATCGGCCTGGGACATTCACTACGTCGAGAGAGAGAGAAAGAGAGAGAGAGAGAGAGAGAGAGAGAGAGCAAATCACTACTTTATCGTAGTTACTGAACAATTATTTTCTTAACCATCACTAGAGGGGGGAAAGGATATGTCTCGCTTGTATTTTCTGAAGGAAATATTTCGCTTATCTGTTGTGAATTACATGGTAACAACCACGTCTGATAGGTTTTCCCCTCAAAACCCAGACTGACGAAACTCGCTTCTCACGAAGAACGAGTGATGTCACGGATCCATCTGTTTCTCACGCAACGGCCCGTGACGTCACAGAGCCTCTCGCAGGTGCACACTAACCCCTGGTCTGGGATCTCGTCACACGGTGCCATTGTCACGTCGGTTACCTCTGACTGTGAGAAGAGGCCCTATTCCACACTCGACTGCACCCGCGCTAATTTCAAAATACGTGGTGAGTCTATTACGTGGAAAATGTTTAATATATATATATATATATATATATATATATATATATATATATATATATATATATATATATACACAAAAAAGTTGTGTGTATGTGTCGCGGTATTATTATCAAACGGTAGATTTAATAGCCAAATAAATTCCGCAGTTTTAGAATCAGTACGTTTCATCTGTTGCTTTTATCGATGTCAGAAGTTTTCGAACTTCTTTTTATATCTATTATGTGATATTAAAAGTATGTAAAAATCACATTAGAAACAAATGTTCCGACATTTTTAACGTTTCCTTTGCAATTCAATATTTTCTATTATTAGCCGACTAAATACCTAACTAATAATAATCGTTTATACATTTCACGCTAAATCATCGTACATATTTGAGAAAACATTTAAACCTTTTTTTTAAATGGATAAAAATATGCATTAAATTTTCACTAATATTTTTTATAATATTTTTAAAATAGTTTTAAAATATTAGCTAACATTTATCTAATGTTTTTCTTCATTTTTAATGAAAATATAATTAATATTTACTTATTGTTTTCATTATTTTAAACAATTGAACTTTTTAAGATCAATGCGGAGATGTAAAACAGAGTGTTTCTTTTGTATCCCTACAGCAAACACATTTAAGTAGGGTAAAAAATCTTCGTTTGATTAATGGTCGTGTGTATAAAGCGTTGAACAATAAAAAATATACCAGATTTGCATTGGATTTTATCCATAGCTATTTGACACCACTGAAGAAAGATTTCGTACATTTCCTTACTATTGGCGACATAAATTATTTTTAAAGGAAATATAGTTGAGAAATTTATTTTGCTTTACCTACTCATGTGTGACGAATCTGCGTAAAAATAAATGTAACAAGATATAAGCATGTTATGTTGCCGTAAATATTGGTTGTGAGTAAAGTAATAAAAGGCCACTGCTCGCCATCTTGTTATAGGAAGTAAGGTAGCGGAAACAGCTAAATATATGATCATATAAGAGAACTGGGTACTCTTACAGTGAACGCACCATGTTTCCGTGACTTCGCGTCGTTAACGTTCGGGCAGGTTTCGGAAACGCCCGAACGTTGACGGAACTATTTACAATCAGGCTACAGCCGGTAACTTTTGGGAATAAATTAATCGCGTTCAATAAAAACAAAACTAATTTCTATAATCTCTGTCAGCTCGTTGAATCTCACGAAAGACTAATTGAGTTCCGCCATCAACAGAACCAATACACAAGAAAACTGTTGGACTAGCTGCAATCCTAACCCTAGACCCTAACCTATACCATAACCCTATACCCTAACCAATAACCCTAACCCAGAAACTGTCATAAATAAATAAAAAAACATAGAAAAAAATTGAAAAAACCCAAACCATTTGCTTTAAATTAGTTCGTTTGTTAACCAAAAACATGCTTAGAAACGGTTGTTTCGGTGTTTATGTAAAGAAGAAAAAACACAGTAACAAATTAAAAAAAAACATTGAAATAAAACTAAAAAACAGACGTTCGCTTGAAATAGCAAGTAAAATCATCTTATATATGTATAAACATTTCATTAACAATGTTTCCTTTGACAAAAGATAAATAAATAAATAAACATCGAATTAATAAAACTTGTTTAGCTATGGTTTGCTATTATCATCCGCCAGTCTTCAATCTAGCGTTTGCCAGCTTTCGCCTCGTGTTCGCCTCATCAACTCTCGGGTGCTTCCGAGACCTGTCTAAACGTTGACGACGCGAAGTCACGGAAACATGGTGCGTCATCTATAAGAGTACCGAGAACTGACTTTTTAATGTTATTTATAAGCCAATTCTGTAGTGAAGTCACCAGCGCATAGCGACTAGCAGTTTCTTGTCTTGTGTTTTTAGATATATCCTATAATTATGACTAATATATATATATATATATATATATATATATATATATATATATATATATATATATAGGGTCGGATTTGAGTTGCAAAATACTCGTAATCCAAGGATTCGAATCGCATGGCCGGTAGTGAATAGTCATATCTCTATGCCGATGAGTCCCGATTATTAAGGACGAAACGTATACGTACATAGATAATAAACAATAACAAATATTTATTATTATTTGTCGCTCCTAGAAAAAGTAGAGCACTGTAAGTGTAGTATTAACACAGCATGACGTCACTTGCTTTAAATGCATCGTTCCTTTCATTAAAAAAAAAAGTAGAACGCTCTCAGACGTTAAGCCGCTGATGAAGTGTTAAAATTATCACAGTTTATTCGCTGTTCAAAATTGGCCGAGTGGTTAAGGCGTCGGATTTGAGTTATAAAATACTCGTAATCCGGGGTTTCGAATCGCATGACCGGTAGTGAATAGTCATACCTCTATGCTGATGAGTCCCGATTATTAAGGATGAAACGTATACGTACATAGATAATAAATAATAACAAATATTTACATATATATATATATATGAGGAAATTGGAATTGGGGATAAGCAAATCACAAACTAACAAAAATATAAACTGAAACACATATAAAAGCTCTACCATATATATATATATATATATATATATATATATATATATATATATATATATATATATATATATATATATATATATATATATATATATATAACTGTACCTTCCCAGCGTTGCTCGAGAGCAAGACAAAAAATAACTGACTTGTTTACGTTTGGTGACTTCAATTTTGTAATCAAATTATTTTGCAACATTGGATTTTTTAAAATTTGAGTTTAAGTTGACGCTAATCGATAATAATGTGTAATTAATGTGGAGACAAGAAACAAATACACGCACACATGTACACATACATGTACACGCACACATGTGCACACACATATACACGCAACACGCTTGAAGTCACAGAATTTAATTCATGTGTTGTTTTTTTATTAAAAAACTCAAGGCATTGATGTTACTATCATTGCACACGATACCTTCTTTTTAATACGTTTCGCTTAGTAAAAGGAAATGTCTCCACTCTCACACTTTTCTTAGGCGGAATAAGTATTTTCAGAAAAAAATACTTAAGCGAAATAAAATATATTCTTGTCAATAACATAGTAGAAAGAAAAAATGAAATAATCGGCTCGTCCGTATCAAGTATGGATATTTCAGAGGAGTTTCCATTTGCATTTGACTTCGAAAATCCGACACGATAACTTTATATGTTAGATAAATAGTTCTATTAGTTGCTATACATTTACATATACAGATATAAATTATGAAATATACTTGAATTAAGACAGCAAAAAGCTCACTATTTTTCAGATAGAGTTTTATAACAATACTATCTCTATATTATATAACAATACTATGTATGTATGTGTGTCGCTGCATCACAGTATAATGTCTGATCTCAGAGCAAAACTTCCCGCAGATTTGGAATCTGCACCTTTGATCTAATATTCTTGAACCTTTTGTAAAACTCAGTATTCAAAATTAAACTTACGTAAACATAACACTAGAAACAAATGTTCCGCCATTTTTAGTATTCTGGATTTAGCAGACTGAACAACATACTTACTTATAATAATCTTAACTTTTTCATTACCAGTAAAGAAAATAAAGAAAATAATATATACAAATATGTTAAGATTTTTTTTGTCAAATTCTCGTATGTATCTGACAAACATTTTTATTTTTGATTAGTGAAACTTTTCTTTATATTTCACTATTTTAGATCAATGCGAAGGGATTCCTTCGCCGAACTCATAAACACTATAAGTAGGTTAAAAAGACAAAATATTTTCGTTTGTTCGGTGGCTGAATTGTTTAGATGAGGATTGATAATTTGTATAATTTCGATTAATACGAATAATCGAAATTATACACACTAGACAATGTTTTCTTTAATTTTGCCGAGTTGCTATTGCGTTCCAGTTATTTCCTCACCGATACTGATCATCATCATAAACATGATTAATATTTATTGAATTATTTTATTACGATTCAAAGTAAACAAGATGTATTTTTCATTTAGACTAACGTAAGGAAGAGAAGGGGTTGAGAAACCCGGCCTTGGCGAGTGCTTCAGCTGGTAAACAGTACAATTTACTCATTTAAAACCTTTCCTTCAGTTTCATGGTTTATCCATTGTTCAATCTGCTTCTGAACGAAGTTTCTGGACGATGGTTAGCATTTGAGATAAAATATATACGCGAATGTTTTATTAAAATTTATCAATATGTTTTGTTTTTGAATGTATTACAACAAATCTATTTTTTCATCCATTTTTTATTTTTTTTAAATATTAAATAATTCAGGTTACTGATGATGATTAATATTGGCTAGAAATAAATCTGAAACGCTATAGAAAAATAAAAGAAAACAATTGTCTAGCGAAGATTCGAACCCACCACGGTCCACAACATGGAAAAGAAGACGAACGCTTATCTACAAGGCCACCGATCTAATGAAAATATCTTTGTCTTTTTAACCCACTTCTATGAGTTCGGCGTAGGGATTCATGTTTACCTTGCATAGATCTAAAATAGTTCGCTTCTCTAAAATAAATAAAGAATCATAAAGAAATTAATGGAATTTTTCAAAAATCTTCTTAAAGTAACAATATATTAGTGAATATTTATCAAATATGTTTTTTTATCCATGTTTAATAAAATAGATAAATATTTCATCTTCAAAAACATACGATTATTTGACGTAACAAATGTATTCGGCTTGTTGTCGGCTGAAAGGACCTAACAGAAATAAGACAACAAGGAGGTAATTAACAAGAGTGTGTATTTACAGAAGTATATAAGTAATGGGTTGACAGAGATTGTTTCCTGATTCTTCATAGTCCCCTCTCTCTCTCTCTCTCTCTCTCTCTCTCTCTCTCTCTCTTTGTGTGTGTGTGTTACTACAATTATCATTATCCATAGTGCCGGGAAGAGTCCATGCAGTGAAACAATTAGGGAGATCATGATAAGAAAAACAAGAACGCTAAACATTTCGGAACATGTGTTGCATAGGGTTTCACTTGGGCCGCAGCAGTACGCGTTTCGTACACTCGCACCCACTACGGGCCGTGGCGGTTCTCATTTCTTATACTGGCCCCCACCACGTGCCGTGGCTTTACTCGTTTCGAATACTCGTCCCTGAAAGGGCCGTGTCAGTTCACATTTAATACTCGTCATTTTTAAAACATCATAAATCACATAGTTCATTTATTGTTTGCATACCTTTAGTTTTCTCCCTCGCCGTGTAGAGGGTCATGTCGTCTAGTGGATGAATTCTTTCTTCTTTCCTTGCTGCCGTGGACCACGCCGTCTGTTGTCTGCAACAAAACTTCATGATGCACTCCGAAGACAAACAATCCTCTTAATTTTCAATTCCTTTTATTACAAGCGTTGCTATTTATCGGCCTGGGCCATTTATACGTCGAGAGAGAGAGAGAGAGAGAGAGAGAGAGAGAGAGAGAGAGAGAGAAAGAGAGAGCAAATCACTACTTTATCGTAGTTAGTTAACAATTATTTTCTAATCACTCGTGGAGACGGGGGAGATCTCTCGCTTGTATTTTCTTAGGAAAATATTTCCCTTATCTGTTGTAAATTACATTTTAACAATCACGTCTCATCGGTTTGCTTCCAAAACCCTGCTTCACGAAGAACGAGTGACGTCAAGGATCTTTCTGTTTCCCACGCAAGGCCTGTGTCGTCACAGAGCCTCTCGCAGGACTCTTGATCCGGGGTCTCGTCACACGGCGACCTTGTCACGTCTGTGATTTCCGCCTGTGAGAACAGGCCCTATTCTGCACTCAACTGCCGGTCTACCCCGCGTTAATTCGCGCAAGTCAAACCAACGATTTCCAACAGATACGTTCATTCCCATAGGGCCATTATCCAACACATGTATTTCTAATGTTATTTTAACCTGCAATAAATTTTGAATAATGAATTTTAAAAAAAGTTTAAGAACTTTTAACATCGATAAGTACATCGGCTCAAAGGTGCTGATTCCAAGTCTGCTTAAATCAACCGTTTAATGGTAATTCCGCGACACACTTATTACAAATGCACATATATATATATATATATATATATATATATATATATATATATACGGCACAATATGTTATACGGCACAATCACGTTGACACACCGGTTCCCGTTAGATGACCGAAGTTAAGCGGCGTCGAACCTAGCCAGTACTAAATGGGTGACCATTTGGGAATACCAGATGCTGTATGTGTTCTCTGCTTATCTCGGCATTGTTTCCAGTCGTCTTGTATTACTACTTGCCATTGGAATGAAACTATGCCGACCTAGGAGAGCGGTTGTTGCGGATTGCGCAACCCTTGCAATTACAAATTCACGCACGGTGGGGCACTCATACGTCGAAATCGACGGGAGAGTCCATTATATATATATATATATATATATATATATATATATATATGGGTGGGTGTGAAAAAAGACAAACGTTAAAAACAGATGAAATGAATGGAGTAGGGGTATGGATAAAGTAAACCATTTCAGACAGAGTACAAAACAGTTGAAACTGATATCCAAAGGGTCAAAGAGGAAAGAACGGTTGAGAGATTACAGGTACGAAAAACATACACCTGAAGGAAACAGAATTTTTAAAAAAACAATTGGAAGGAAGATGTTCTTCCTATGTGGAATTATGCAAATATATGATGATATACAGTGAAAAGGGTATCCATAAAAGGTAGAGAGATTTAGTTAATATGGCGCTTGCAAGAACCATAATCACATACTTCTCATGATAGAAAGTAAAATTAAAATGTATACCATTAGAAAATGAAACAATTGAACAGATTAAAAAGTTTAGAAAATTAACTACTAAAAATGTTTCTTTTGAAAATAAAAAATTAAAAGGTTTGAGAAATTAAAAGAACAATAACAACTTTAAAATCAAAACAGCATTAAAATAAATTGCAGTTCTTCTAATACCTTAGGTATAAACAGTGACAATTTTCTATGTTTAACAACAATAATAATAGTAGTAATAATAATAATAAAAGCAATAGCCATAATAATGCCTATCGTATTAATGATGATAACAAATAAGAAGTAATGTAAATAAAAATAAGATGAAAATTGCATAAAGGAAAGAATAAAGTTAAATAATAATAGTAAAATAAAAATAGAATAAAATAAAACAGAATTGAATGTAAGTTCGTAAATTATAGTTTATTCAAAACAAAACAACACAAAAGTCTTGAAAAATAAATAACTTATGAGAATATATATATATATATATATATATATATATATATATATATACATATTCTCTTAACTCATTTATTTTTCAAGACTTTTCAATTCGAGAACTGTCTTTCTTTGTAGAGTTTTATGATGATCTTGAAGTTTTTGCTAAGCCAATATTGATATAATACTTTTAGTTGGCTCACCTCCAGAGAAACGAGACGTAAATATACATCTCACAGGAATCTTATCTTTTTTTCAAAATATATATATATATATATATATATATATATATATATTCTTATGTATTTGTAATGCTTTTTTAATAAATGATGTACTAAAAAGACCCTAACTAAATGCCGTTTATTTTTTTCCCACATTAAGAATGTTGTTAGCGACATAATGAAATGGACGACAAAACCCACGTCTGATTAAAGAGAATGAGATATTCGTTCGAAAAGAGAATGAGATATTCGTTTGCACGCGATACGCATTGATTTACTCAGCGCAATGTCTGTTCTACACTTGTATAAACCGCCAGAAAATCGAATCATTCTCGATGAATAAGTCGGATCACACGTGGATATTTATGTACTTTTAATTCGCCTCGTGTTATGCAGTAGAAAGTTATACTCGCGAATCTGAAGGACTTGAAAGAAATTGAAAGAAAGCAGATATTTATAATTCATGAAAACCGTTTGACATCTTAAAGACCCGTATATCAAAACCCGGATGCTAGTTATATTGATCTCTAGTCAACTTTGATGTGTCTTTTCACGTTTCATACATATATATATATATATATATATATATATATATATATATATATATATATATATATATATATATATATAGGCAAGTTAAAGAACGAGAATAACATTTGTAAAAAATAAACAATCTATTACATCTTCAGTTTTTCAAAATAGGGGAAGTAATTTTCCTAAAATCACGGCTTTTCAAAGAATTGAATTCTTATCATCACAAAAATACAGATAGATAAGCTGATGAGAAGATTACCAGGGTCAAATTTTGAAAAGATAAAAAGGTAAAAATTAGAGAATAAATGTTAAAAGTGGGAATTTGTTGAGAGTGTTCGATGCAAAGTAAATATATTTGTATTTTTTACATCTTTTATCTTCATCCTTTAACTTGCCTATATAATTGCTCTATCCCGTATATTGAGCATTACATTTTTTTCGTGATAGGTTCTATTTTAAAGATATTAATCATATCTTTATTATGTTGTTCCTTATATATATATATATATATATATATATATATATATATATATATGTGTGTGTGTGTGTGTGTGTGTGTAAATATATATATATTTATATATATATACATATACATATAGACGTGTATATATCGTTGTTGTTTATTTATTATTGTTTCTATGTAGATAAAATAGTTATCTACAGACACGTGGTTCGCCTTTACTGCGGCTCATTAGCGTAGTAAAAGTTCTTAGAAATCAAGGGGACCCATTCCGTGGACTAACATTTGATCTTTATATTAGATACACAGATGTTCGAATATTCCATTTTAGTTATCTTTTACTTCTCAATTTTTGAGTTAGTAAAGAAGTTAAGAGCATCAATTTTCTTCCCCGTAATTGACAAGTTAACTATGTCATAGTATAAGTTTATTCTGGTCTCCTATTTTTGCCGGATTCTAGGACAAGAATTCATCTAGTCCTAAGGTAACATCACAAGGAGAAAGGGCCCTATTTTTCTTATGAGCCAATGTATAACCGTATCAAGAGGATCTTATGTGGGCTTCGAATACTATGTTATTTTGAATATTTGGTCAGGGTTTACTTGTAGGGCGGAGTATCCATATGTCGGGTAGTCCTGACAAACCTTAGTACAGAGAGATCGATGACCCTCGATGATCGTGTCTAGTAAGTAATTCGAACTCTTCTGTGTGTTTGTGTAAGTAAAATTATCATAATTATAACATAACGGTATAAAATACAATTCTCATATATCGAAGTAACTCTTGAATTAGAAATGTACAATATTACAATTATAGTACATAAATATTTAAAAAAATATTTTAAACTTGCTCCGCATTAACTCATATTTCACTCGAAATAAATGTTTTTTGTACCAACAACTGTCTAAGACTATTTCCTGTTATATATTTTTTTTCATTGTTCTACATAATTTTCAAATAATAATTAATATTTTTTACCAAATTTATGAAAGTCTTTTTAGTAATCTTATAATGAATAAATTTGGACAAAATTATTTTTACTGGATCTATAAACAAACGTCGATTCAAATTCGAATACTATTTTACATGTTTTCATGTATATATATATATATATATATATATATATATATATATATATATATATATATATATGTACATATATATATATATATATATATATATATATATATATATATATATATAATATTATGGATTATATAGTTTTATATAAGCAGGTCAGGTTTTCGTCTTTTAAAGACTGATCTATGTGGCTATACAATTGATCCGCCGACCGCTCGAATCGAACTTTAGATTTCGGGGCCGATAATCTGATATCAATATTTGTACGCTTAACTGAGCGAATAAGAAGTGTAAACCCTACTTTTGATCATTGCCACTAAATTGTGTCTAAGAGAGTTCAACCAAACGAGTGAAAACTCTGCATTTAGTGAGACAATTAATTATTCCTAAAATACTTAATTATCATCTACATACATTAGGGAAATCATCAGTGTAGAGAAAACGTTCAAACCAGTCGTACAATTCGAACCCAGGAACAAGAGTCACCTTTAACTAACTTCCGAACTACTGTCAATATATATATATATATATATATATATATATATATATATATATATATATATATATATATATATATATATATATATATATATATGTATATATATATATGTATATATATACATCTATCTATATATATATACATATATATGAATATATATATTATATATGTATATATATATATGTGTATATATATATATATATATATCTATCTATATATATACATATATATAAATATATATATATATATGTATATATATAAATATATATATAAATATATATATATACATATACATATATGTATATATACATACATATATATATATAAATATATCTCTCTCTTTATATAAATTACTCTCTCTCTCTCTCTCTATATATATATATATATATATATGTATATATATATATATATATATATATATATATATATATATATATATATATATATAATTCGAGCTCTCTGGCACTTGTCAATGTTCACATTGACTTTACATTGAGATTTTGCTTACATTTAGCAGGTGTCAGATGATAGCATAGGGGTTAGAAGTGCCGACTATCAGCTTAATAGTCGCGTTTCGATCCCGGCTTGAGGCACTTACTAGTCTAGCCGCACTGAAGCGTAACAGTCTGCGTGTGCATGTATATATATAGAGAAGCGTAATTAACTGATTTTAGAAAATTTTACAATATTTCATTCAATTAATTCAACTTAAATATATGTATATCCATATCTATATATCTATCTGTCGGTCTCTCTCTATATATAATATGTATGTATATATCATTTTTCGGTAATAAATGATAGATCAGATTTTAATAACACCCTAATTAAAAACAGCTACACGATCATAAACATTACGTGTCTGAATAGCATTACTATATTTTGAATAAAGTAGCGTGGCATTTTATTGTTTTTTTAATAATTTTAATATATTTATATTCATATATTTTTATATTCATTCATATCCAATGTATTTCTTCAACGTGTTTACGCTAGCGACCCGACGCTCATAAAATGTTGACACATGTTTTTAATCTGACTTTAGTACGACGTTTCGTTTCATTTTTTTCTCATATAAACGAGCGTCACCAGTGGATTGTTTTAACTATGTAGGTTTTTCCTTATATATATTTTAATTTCTGAAATGTGACCTTATAGTTTGGTAGTATATTAGTACAATATATATGAGTAGACATTTTCAAGATTTTAACTAAGAGTCATTCTATAAATATACAGATTCCACTTTTTAGTTGAAACTTAGGCTCCTATTTTTACTTCCAGGGCGGTGATTTATTTATCTACCTCCCACAACGTAAGATGTGACACAAGGTCGGGAAAGTGGGATTAGATAAGCCAGCGCTCGAGAGGTGAGCACTCTGGCCATTTAAAAATTGCATGAGCAGCCCCGTCGGCATTCCCCGGTAGGGGCGCCTCAGACAGTAAGCAATAAACTTACTCCTTCCGAAAGAGAGGAGGCAAAGTATGGGAGGGTGCACCTCCTAGAACTGCACAGAACTGACAACCCCCAATAGACCGGCGTAAATCCAGACCCAAAGGCCCGGACAATATCGGTTTATTAGGCGGTGAATTTGCATTCCGAATCACACTATCAAAACGTCGGCTGATTAATCAGTCACATTTAGTATCTTTAACAGTGCGGGGTAAGTTTCCAATGTGTCTGTGAAACCGACGGTACCGATGGAATCTCAAACTAATGTACGGTATCCATTGAATAATATATTTATAAGTATTTTGTTACTAAATAAATAGTTTTCATATCTATAGACATATATATATGTTTCGTGTTCCTTACACTCGTCAGTATGGATGAGGTAACCGTGCCGCCAGTCGAACGATTCGGACAGTGAATGCAAGTATATCATACACCTTTACTTCTTACTGTTAAACCGTCGCGACGATCACGCTTTCAAATGCAAGATATTTGTATCTTAAACGTTTGTATTTTAAATGTAAGCACACGTAAGAGATTCAGACAGTGTTCCAATCTCCTAAGGAGAGAGAAACTCGCACCTTGGCTCAATTCGAATCATCAATTTAAGCTTTCTATAAGTGCTCAACTTATCAGAACTTAATAATTATTCATGTAAATACTTTTAATATCTATAGACATATGTATGTTTCGTGTTCCTTACATATATCTTAAATCCATTGCTGGAGAAAAAAATGAATGTGCTAAGCACTTGTAGCATGCTTAAGAATGAGAACCATACACGGGTTGCCCCTTGGTCAATTTTATGCAATCCAAACATCGCTAGCGCGTTCTAACTAGTGTAAGACTAGAGCACTAATTCCATTTAATGTCTATAAATGCGGGGAACACATTCTATAGATACATCAAAAAGTTTTTATGACCATACAATTGTTTCAACCTTCCTCATTTGTTTCATCATTCAATAAATTTTCGTCTTACCATACATTTTCGTGATGACTAGAATATACAAAATATCAATTTCTTGAATAGTTTCATCAGTTCTTATAAAAAGTTCACATATTGAGCTGAAAATAAAATTAAGTTTATTTAGCATTCATTATTTTTCTATATTATATTTTTTTATTTTTTTCATATATTTTGTATTTGCTGATTATAATCAGCAAATACTTTGCTTTAACTATGTAGTTATAAAATAATAATAAAATAATTTCTAAGGGAAAATATCCGGTTGCCACAATTGTTTCATCCTTCCTCATTTGTTTCATCGCCACTAGTTTGTTAGCTGAATGTCCAAATCGGTGTATGTCCGCACAGTGTGCGTTTACATTTCATTCGGCGTCTTTCAATTCGACCTGTTGTGCGGTCGGGACTACATATATTTTTCCATACATTCTAGCGAAGTAAGTTATTATAGGTGCAACAATAACAAATAAATCTGGCCAGTCAGAATGGAAGTTTGATATGTTAGTTTTAACGTTTTGTGGGTCAAACTTTTAAAATAACTATTGAAAAAAAATGCATATTTTTATAGCTTCTTCGACGCGTTTTTTTAATAAATAGGCTGTGTTCTTTTCAATAAAGCTCTTTTTCTACTACACATTAAGACGCCGGTTTTCACAACCGAAATATCGGTTGAGATATTACTGTAATATAATTTCAACTATGTTTAAATTCTCATCAACTATTCTACATATTAACTACTCTCTCTCTCACTCTCTCTCTCTCTCTCTCTCTCTCTATATATATATATATATATATATATATATATATACTTACGAAAAGTGATATAGAAGGCACAACATGTTTCTTAGTCTTTTGGCCGTGAGCAAAATGTAGTATCTGTTCTGAAGCTACACTTCATAATTTCTGTCCTTGTTCTGTGAAGGAGAAATCTTTCTCCATTAAAGCAACTTTGATTTTTGTCGTAATTCAGAGGGTTCCTTTTAGAGGAGGGGGTTCTCCCCACATTAAAATCCGACTTTGGACACAAAAATACTGCAATAGATTGAATATATTTATGTTATTTTAGGAACATTTTGCAACGTTGTCTATTATGAATCGATCGAATCTGCCAGGAAAATCGAATAATGAAAGGTCAGATGATATGTGACTATTTTTGCTCCTTCAGCCCGCCTCGTGTTATCGAGTGCATTAATTGGGGCTCCAATCGTTTGCTCGTCTAAATGAAGGACTCGGAAGCAATGGGAAGCTCGCTCGACTCTTTTTAATGTGGGCTGCCTCACCACGCCCACTTGTTAGCGATGGGATTGCTCAAGTAAAAACCCCGCGGGAAATTTTCGAACCTTAAAAGATGTGAAATTATATTTTAGAACAAGAGTGGTAATTGGTGCTTTAAAAATCGTTTTCCTTAGATTTCGTTTCGAAATGCCCGTCATGTTTGGTGCCAGGGGCAATTGGAAAGAAGGAATACAGATGATGATGATGATGATGATGATGATGATGATGATGATGATGATGATGATGATGATGATGATGACGACGACGACGACGACGACGACGATGATGCGATGATGATGATGATGATGATGATGATGATGATGATGATGATGATGATGGGTTAATAGAAATACTGCAAATAATAAAAAATGCATAGATGAAGGAGCCGTTGAATGTTGAATTCTTCATCCGTGATAGTCTTGGTTTTTGGTTTGTTAATGGTTGTTTTATTTTTGTTTTTAACAATGAGTCACCACATATCAAGACCAAAAGCGACTCGAGTATAAAGGTAAATAAGATGCATCGTCAGTTAAAACGATGAAGAATATTATGAGCGGGTTTAAACTAATGGATGGAATGAACAAACTGTTTTGCTTATTGTTATGGGGCCCTGCCTATATGGCGAACAGTTGGAGTCGTCCATTCCTAATAAAATACTGGAAGCATTTAGGCTTCTGTAATAGGAATCAACTCCAGTCTACCCTGGCAGTCAGGACTGATATACCACTTCTCTTGTCATCTGTTCATATCTTTTCTTCAATATATATTGTTCACCCAACCCCGTGTTCCGTGTCTTCATTTCGGCCCTTAAAAAGGGTCACAACAAATTGGCGACGAGGTATTCGCACTAATACGGGAGACCACAACGAAAAACTATCGAGAAGATAGTCAAAGTTACACGTGGAAAACACAACAAAGGATTTTTCTTAGACCTTCGACAAAAGGACCCCCAAAACGGCGACCTTGGATTTAAATTTGAACACTACAACAAGCGACAAATTAAATTAAGAAAAACCTTTTCAAAACAAAACAACAATAAAAACTTGGAGAAATTAGTTACAAACTTGTCTAGTTCTGAAAACTGGCTTACCGGTGGAAAAAAGGAGAAAAAAGAAACACGTGAAAACAAACTTATTATTTCTCTTAATTTAAGAAAGGTCAGTGTTTTTTTACGTTGCTATTTTGACTCTGTTAAAATACTTAACAATAAGGGAATACATGATTTTTTTTCTCTCTCCAAAAAAACAGAAAGTTACTTCTGCCGAAAGAATTTTTTTAAGCCGTACTTATTTTTCTTATCCAACTAAAACCTGTATGAGCATACTAAAAAAGAAAAAAATTATCGAGACAAGAAAATACTCTTTTTTACAACAAAGATTACATCTAGAAAGTGTAATCTAAATAAAAGAACTTCTTACAAGCCATAGTCAAAATAAAACATATATTTTCTAAAGGACACACTTAAATATAGAAAATTTCTAGTCGACCATTACAGAATTAGTAAAATTTCAAATGCAACAACAACAGAAAACTGAAGAGAAATTTCAAAGCTTTTACTCGAGCAAAAAAATATGCTGACGACAAACTTTTAAAACAACAGCAAACTGAAGAGAAATTTTAAAAGCTTCTTCTCGAACAAAATGAAAAAAAATACTTCAACAAACGAAAGAAGCTGGCGTCAGACTTATCGAACAAAAGAAAGAAGCTGACGAAAGAATTAAAATGTTAATGCAAACAATATCGCTTAGACGCCAAGATAACGATAATGGTTTTTCGTAGAATGCCGTGTGGAGTGCTATCAACGACTTCACATATTCTCCTGATGTTCTTCATTAAGAGAATATGTCGCGTCGTATTTTAGAAGATACGATGACTTATATAGAATTGATTGCGAAAATTGGGCTGACTCTAAAAAGGTTCACCTGCTACTTAGAAAATTAAATACTACCGAACATACGAAGTTCGTGGATTTCATTTTGCTCCGACAAACTAGCGATTTGACTTTTGCAGAAGCGGTAAAACTTTTAACGGAGTTGTTAAGTCCCAAGACTACGTTATTTCACAAACGTTGAAAGTATTTAAACCTGGTAAAAAAAAAGACGAGGAAGATTATTCTACGTTCGCACCAGTAGTAAATAAGTATTGCGATGATTTTAAATTATCCGAAATTAGTGCTGATCATTTTAAATGTTTAATCTTCGTTCAAGGATTGTTATCAGGTAAATACGCTGAAATAAGGCGTAGAGTTCTAAATCAATTAGAAAATGAACCAAGCCTAACACTACCTAAATTGGCCAGGGACGGCCAGAGATTTATAAGTGTAAAGCAGGAATCGAAAGACATCGAACAGTCGGCCATTGCACATATACGAAAAGTGCGTCAAAAAACGAAATTAAAATATCATCCAAAAATAAGTCAAAACAAAAACAGTGACGTTTAAAAACCAAATCGATGCCATCATTTATTTCGTTTTTATATACAATGAATCAGATATTTTGATAAACACAGATCTATTTCAGTGAAAATCAGACATTGTTCATTTTTTTTCTTTTCCTCATTGTCGATGGCTCGACCTCTCCGGCAGTTATATGGAGACTGTTTAATATAAATATTTGAGTAGTTATAGTAGTAGTAGTAGCGAAGTCGACATGCCAGTGTACAGATTTTGTACATGGCTGTAGAAATTAAAATAATGATATATATATATATATATATATATATATATATATATATATATATATATATATATATATATATATATATATATATATTAATATATATATATATACAAGCTTTATTTGATATTGACCACTTTCTATAAGCCTGGCAGGAATTCTTTGGATGCCTATCCTGTGGATGTTTACTTTACCTGAATTACTATATATATATATATATATATATATATATATATATATATATATATATATATAGTCTCGGAAGTTTCTCAGCCATTAAAACTATAAAAAAAAGAAATACCTTAAGTCCCAAGTCGTTCAGTGGAAAATCACTCATGTAAGTAAATTTAATTTTTACAGTTATTATATTAGTTTGCTTCTAACATTATTTAAGGGGTCATCAGTTGTTTACCATGAAAAACTGCTTCGGGAATTTAAAAACAAGACATTATTTAATTTCATGGCTTCCCAGCAGAGTTGATCAGACCCCACTTCCCTTAAAAGACAAAAACATAAACGTTCCGTATACTAAACCTAAGTTTTGTTCCGTATAAATGTTTTGCTAACTTATATTAGTTATTAAAAAAAGAAAGAAAAACGTCCTCTTTACCTGTGTTGTCCGTCTGTCTAATAAAATTTATCCGTTACTTACAAAAATGTTGCTGCATTTTAAAGTGTGTAGGCGAATCCATTACACTACTTTTTAGGTGATTAATGTATTTTTAGTTTTAGTTTTATATTAAAAATATAAAAAATATCAACATATCCAAATATAAATTTTTTTTTTTAATTTTCAAATTATATATATATACATATATATACTTTTAGTCCTTTTTTCTCCCCCTCCTCCTTCTATATCGATATATATATATATATATATATATATATATATATATATATATATATATATATATATATATATATATATTATTATTATTATTATTATTATTATTATTATTATTATTAAAAATAACCGTGCGGTGTCGGTTGTTTGCCTCTGTTCTTATTCTTAAATTTCTAATAGATGCTTACAAACAAATATGAACTCTATATTTGATACCTATCCCGCGCGCATATGCGTCCTCATATCTAAAAGTGGAAGAAAAAACAACCGACACCGCACGTCCATATTACACCAACAAGGACGGAGTAATCCAATAATATCAGGATTTTCAGATACACTGATGAGGCCAATTTCACTTGGCGAAATATTTGTAATTATGATAAACTAAAATGAAAGTTTATAAAAAAAAAGAAAATATCTGTTACGATTTTTATTTTAAATTAATATCGCATCTTAAATATGCTTACAATAGATGTTTATATTAATCATATACTTAGTGAATAATACTTTAGTTTAATTTGTAACTTATTGTTGTTGGTGTTAAATTCTTGTAACGAATATAAATTAACATGTCATAAATTTATTTATTTCTGAACTATAAAATATACATATATATATATATATATATATATATATATATATACACACACATATATATATATATATATATATATATACCAGTGTAAAGGGAAGGGGTTGTTGGTAATGGTGGGGCCAAGATACGTGAAGTGGTGAACCATGAATAGTGTCTTGTCCCAGACTGGTAGTAATCCAAAACTGATAGCAGGCCTGTGAGAAGAGCTCCAACGATGCCTGCGCTTCCAACTGCTGCGTCGTCGACAAACAGCATGTCTCTGATGAGAATGCATGTACCTTTGTACTGCAGTTAGGCGGGCAAAGTTGCATAGTCTGTCATCTGATCTGGTACGCAGATATATCGGGGAAGCAGTTACACTTACTCACCTCACATTAAGAGTGTGGAAGAATCACAACGCCTGAGTCGTGGTTCCTTCACCAGACAGTAGCGCCCACTAAACACCTTCTACCTGCAAGGCCTCCACTGCATCAGTGACATATCTTTGCAGGATAAGGTACCCAACACAGAGGTTATATCCCACACGATCATTCCCAGCATGTTTAACCTCCTCATGCAATGTAGTCTACGCTAGTTGGGCCATGTCCACCACATAAAGGATGGGCGCATTACAAAAGACATCCTATATGGAAAGCCGGCGTCTAGGACGGGGTCCACAGGCCGCTCTCAACTCCGATGTTGTGAGGCGAGACATGAAGGCGATCGATATCTTGTACCTGGGTTTCGAATCCTGTGACCGGTTTGAATAATTATATCTACACTGACGATTCCGGAAGGGTAAAACGTATACGTATGTTGATAAACAAATATATATATATATAATTGTTTTGTTTATTATCTATGCACGTATACGTTTCGTCCTTTATAATCGGGACTCATCAGCATAGAGATATGACTATTAACTACTGGTCATGCGATTCGAAACCCCGCATACCGAGTATTTTACAACTCAAATCCCGACATCTAAAACCACTCGGTCAACGCTGAATAGCGAATAAAAAGTGATAATGTTAACACTTTATCCGGCAGGTTGACGTCATAAGAGCGTTCGACTTAATGAAAGGAACGATGCATTTATAGCTAGCGACGTCATGCTGTGTTAATACTACAATAACAGTGCCCATCTAGACGGGTTTTCTAGGAGCTACAAATAATAAATATTTGTTTTGTTTATTACTTATGTATATATAAATATGTACTAGAGGTTTATGAAGCTTGCTTGGAGCATTATGTGTGGTATATATATATATATATATTTACAAACATATATTTTACTTTTAAATCTCCGATTAGACTATAACTAATTCTTACATTCATTTATTTTATTTATTTAATTTACTTCTTCGTTACATTTTATAATTTTTCTTATTCAACTACGAATTACTTTAACTTGAGATTTAAATTAATTAATATGTATTTTTCTTACTTAATCTTTAATTACACTTAAACCTATAAACTATGCATGTCTTTTTGTATTTGTAATTCTAAAATAAGTTATTTTTCTTCTTTTGACTTACTCATATATTTACTTTTTTTTTTATTTATCAATTTACTTAAATAATTTTTTCCTTATCCAGTTTATAATTCTTGTTATTATTTTTTGACAGGCAAATTAAATAAGTTATACGTATTTTTCCGAACTCTGTTCATAAAAAGATGGCGTCTAGCAACGATTAGAAAAAAAACACGTTCGTCATTAGAAATGTAGTCTATTTCAATATGAGTGTTATTTTTTATTAATTTATTTTTTCTTATGTTTCTGTACTAAATCTTTCGACTTGTAAATAGCTGCACGTATAAAAACTCCAA
Organism: Sepiola atlantica; assembly: GCA_963556195.1. Lineage (NCBI taxonomy): Eukaryota > Metazoa > Mollusca > Cephalopoda > Sepiida > Sepiolidae > Sepiola > Sepiola atlantica. The sequence goes on from OY744553.1 coordinate 26,139,509, forward strand.
GTTATATATATATATATATATATATATATATATATATATATATATATATATATATACATGATAATTTTATTTACACAGACATGTACAAAATCTGCGACAGTGGCATGTCGATGTTATCGATCAACAGTTGCTATAAACTGAGATCTCATCAGGAAGAGTTAGAATCCGATCTAAACCTCAGATCATATTTGGAGAGTTTCTCTCCAAATATGATCTGAGGTTTAGATCGGATTCTAACTCTGCCTGATGAGATCTCAGTTTATAGTAACTGTTGATCGATAACATCGACATGCCACTGTCGCAGATTTTGTACATGTCTGTGTAAATAAAATTATCATATATAAAGCTCTATTTTGATATTGAGCACTTTTTATAAACCCGGTTAAAATTCTCTGGATTACCACCCTGTGGATATTTTTCACCTGGATTATTACCATTATTATATATATATATATATATATATATATATATATATATATATATATATATATATTGTTGAACATGTATGTATGAAACGAACAGTAAAGTTATATAGATCTTTTTTAAAAATGTATGAATAAATGGTCAGTGGAATTTAGCATCCTGTTGTTCATTTATATATATATATATATAAATATATATATATATATATATATATATATATATATATATATATATATATATATATATATATATATATACATATGTGTGTGTGTGTGTGCGTGTGTGTGTGCGTTGTGTGCGCGTGTGTAGGAGGTTTCTAAGGGAATGTTAATCAGTGCTCGATAATTGATTTGCGTATGTCATTCCTACTAATGAGTTGATTTTCAGTTGAAACCAATTAATTAAGGAAGGAAGTGCTTTTCAAAAAAGCAAAGAAGAGAAATAAATTACAAAAAAATTGAAACATTAATAAATCGATAAACCAAGGACAAGTCCGCCCTGATCGAAAAGCGATTCAACGAAACAATTATGATTTATAGATAGAAACTGATTATAGTAAATGTATTGGTAAATTAATTCATATGGGTGGATTGAGCTTTATTTCATAATACTAATACTCACTATTAATATTAATACATTCGTATTAAATATATTGACTTTAAGATTATGTACGAATTTTACATCTTATATATAAGAGAGTACATTTGACCCCATATAAAATACATTTGACCCCATCGCGTAGGTCATTTGAAATAAATGTAAACTGCTTGTACTGCATTTCTCCTCCTCCTCCTCCTCCTCCTCCTCTTATTCTTCTTTTTCTTCTTCTTCTTTTTTATCTTTTTCTTCTTCTTTTTCTTCTTCTCCTTCTTCTCTTCTCTCTCTCTCGCTTTATCTATCTACATCATTTTGTTCCAATATATCTACCTATCCATTCATCTATCTATCTATGTCCGTTGAGAATATCTAAGTGAATCCAGAGATGAATGTGATTTTGTTTCTATCGATATTATTTTGTTTTCCTCCCCCTCGCCTTCTTTCTCCACCCGTGGAACCCATCATAGTGGGATTGCTTCCTTGCTGAATACAACTTGACCTTCATAAGTTATAAAAAATGGTAAAAATATATCTAATAAAATATGTCAGCATTAAGATCAAGTACAAATTTCACATTATATATACGACAGTCATATAAAATTACATTTTACCCCATCGAGTAGTTTATTAGAAATAAATTTCTCTAAAAAATATAAAAAATGTTTTATTAAAATTTAGACTAGTAACTTAAAATTTGAGGTGTTGTAAAATAACAAAATTGCATCAACAAAATCGGAAATTATTTATGAATCGACTTAATATATTCCCTTAATGATTTTGTTAAAAAAATCTACTAAAATGTGTTATTAATAATTGTTGATCTGATTCAAATATTGTTTCCCTAAGGAAACTATGGTTTGGCGCCTCCTATTGGACGGGGAATATCCCTAGATTGAAGAAAATTGCAAATTTGAATAAATCTTTTTTTTTTTCTAAAATTCTTCCAGCATTTATTTATGTGATTTAATCATCACATTGAAATTCCTGTGTTGAAAATATTTCAAAATAATTTCACGAAATAATTTATTTTTGTAGATTCGTTCAGTTGTTTTCAAGAGAAAGATTCATTTTCCAGAGCTTCGTTTCAGAATGTTTACTATTATATATCCAGCGTCTGACCCACCTTCCAATTATATCTTTGACCTCTGGCGAACCTTCCTATTATATCTCTGACCCAATCTCCTATAATATCTTTGACCTGTGACCCACCTCCCCATTATATCTCTGACCTCTGACCCAATTTTCAGTTCGTCTATCGATGTATCTGAAAAGAACCAACGGGAACAGAATGACATAGTAAAAGCAAAACGCAGAGACAAATCAAACCCGACGGATTCTTTAGTGGACTTTTCTTTCCCTTCTTAATACCTCGGATTTTTCTCTGCAGAAACTGTGGTGTGTCACCTACAAACGTGAGCGCACGGAACGGGTTTTCGTTTCTCGTTCTTCATCATTATTTTTTTTATTTCGCAGGGAGTGAAGGCAACTGCGTAGACGTGACCTGACTTTTAAGATCTTTGTACTTAGCATCAGAAACTCGGGCTTCAGTTAATTTCAAACACTAACTCTCCATGTGCTGAAAAGGTAAAGTATGTAACGACATCAAGAATAAAAGAAAACCAGGAATAAATAACATAACTATAACATGATTCCAAGAGTGTGTGCACGTTTCAAATGGAGATCCCCTTCCAACTTCGACTCACTTATACTTCTAATGGTCTACTTCAAAGTATTGCAACACAAACACTCACACAGTTATTGACTTATGGGGATTCCGTTTTTAGCTAGGAGAAAAGTGTAGTACCTGTTCTGATACGCCACTTCATTCTCTCTTTCTTCGGTCAGTAAAGGAGAAACTTTTTCAGAGTAGAGCAATTTTTTTTTTGTTCAAATCGAGACTCCCTGTTTTGGGAATCTGTATTTCCAACATATTAAAAGCCGCCTTTCTGTCTAATTCTGCACTCGTGGGCAAGACAGCAATTACGGACTCGGGGGATAATTTTTGGAAAAAATGTTTAATTTTAACTTGAATTGTTTGTTAAATTAAATGAAAAGTGTGGAAACTGACAGAAAAGAAAGCGAAAACCTTGCGTCATATTTGGCTACCAGAGCTATCAAATTCTCAAGTCAGATCGTATGTCAGAATGATACAAACAGCCAGGCAACAACCGGATGTAACGTTACAACCCCATTTCTCTATTCCATTGTTATTTCCATGAAAGATGCTCGATTCATCGCCAATCTCGCCTTGTAAAAGCTCGTCTTTTTATCACAACTGAAAAAAAACTTTCCTTTCTTCCCCGTCAAACATAATTTACATGAACAGAGTTTCTTGTCAAGAATTTTGACACTTTGTGCACGTTTGTAATGTACACCCCCTTGAAGTTCTACTAACTTCAACTTCTATTGAGCTAGCTAAAAGTATTGCAACACCAACTCTTACATAGTCATTGACTCCTGAGGATTTACGTTTGACCATTTGGCTACGAGTAAGGTAAAGTACCTGCTCAGAAACTGCATCTATTTTCTTCGGTCAGTGAAGAGGTAATCCTTCTTGACTGAGTAAATTTTAATTTTTGTCTCAATTCAGATTCCTTTTTGGGGGGGGGTCTAGATGTTCTACACATTTAAAACCGACCTCGTCTCTAACTCTGACCTCATAGGGAGGTAAGTAAATAGAAACTCTGGAAAAATGTTTCATTTTTAATTTGAATTTATTTTTAAAATTAAAGTAAAAGCTATCAATAGAAACTAAAAAAAATAAAATAGCTTACGTCACCCTTCGTTACAAAACCTATAAAAGTGTCATGGCGAATTGTAGGTGTCTCCGAATTGTACACAAAGCAAGGTAACCACGCGATTTCACGTCACACGTCTATTTCTCTACCCTATCGTAATTTCCATAGAAGATGCCTGACCAAGCTCCAATCTTTGGTGCTTCCTTAAAAAACATTCACAACTGGAAAGAAAGTTTCTTTCTTCATCGGTTGACTAACGTCAGACGGAACTTCCATTAAAATGAATATATCTTAATGTGTCTATAAGCATTTAGAGAAAAGCCTACTCTACTTTCTTGAGCGGGGTGTTTACATACACCACAAACACGAATGTAAAGTCAACATCATGAATCATTTACAAAGTATTGATGTCAGATCAAATGAAATTTATTGGTAAAACATAACAAAGTGAAACAAGCCATGTAAAAAGACAGAAGATGTGTACGCCTATTCACCGTATGAATGTTAAACCTGGATATGATAAATGGGAGACTGTTTCACACGGACATATGATGCTGCCTTTCTTCTGATGAGACGAAAGCGACTATCTTACATTTTTTGTTGGGTCCTGTGGAAACCACGACTTGTCGCTGGGGTGAAACACTTTTCCTAAGGTATATTTTAAATTGTGTTTGATGATGTTTTACGCCAGAATTGCGTCCGTACGGATCCTCTACAGCTCAAGTGAGGAATAATTATCCAAAGATCAGCGGTCATAGTGCATCTAGTGGTACCTTGAACTGTTTGGTCGTCTTCAGACTGACCACCATGTTATAAATCGATATTTATTAAAGGAAGAAAATGCAAATATTTTGGACTTAGACTTTAGTAACGCGTTTGAGTGTTTAACAGATGATCTTTTATTGATTAAAGTAAAAAAAAAAGATTATTTCAAGTTTATCACATTGAACAATGGTAATAAAAATGGGGTCATGAATACTATTAATAAAACAATATACTTGCAAGACTAAAGACTAATTTTTAAAATAATCACAGGTTTTTTTTTCGACATTCGCCCTCAAAGCCGCCTTCTAACGGTGTATATCTATTACTAATAGAGATTCGGCATCTGTCTCTCTGAATCCTTAACTATACTAGTACTTTTAGTAATTGGTCCCCCGATTTATAAAATCGGGAGACTTATGTTTTGAGGCATGTCCGTCCGTCCGGATTTTTCTCCACAACCATCCACTGAATTTCTCTGAAATTTTGCATGAAGTTGTAACTTTTGTCAGGTTAGTAAGTGACATTCTCCGATTTTTGAAAAAAAATCTGGTTAGCCCCGCAGGGGGTCAAAAGGCCCCAAAATGGCAAAGAAATTACCCTTTTCTCCCATAACCTTTCATCCATCCATTCAATTTATCTGAAACTTGGCCAAAATATGGAGGCAATTGTTCTGGATATAAAATGAGCACCATTGACCGCAGAAAAATTCTGGTTCGCGCCCCCAGGGTGTCAAAGGAGGGTAAAAAATCCCCAAATTGCCCAAATTTATTGCATTTTACACTCGCCACAGAGTCACATACAGAGGGGGACCACGCACGCGCGGCTTGTTGTACTATTGTTTAATGCTCAATACAGGATGTAGTGTAGTATAAGTTATCTTATTATAACATGACACAAGGTTCATTGAAATGACCCGCGTAATCATTGCGCGAGAACATCTTTAAAAAGTCACTCAATCCTCTTGGCATTCTCTCACAAGTAAAAGGGGTTCCTACACAAGTAATTGCATATGAGACTGCATCGAATGAACAGGGTCCGCACCCTTTTGTGTAATGTTGGACGTAAAAACATTAATGTATATTATAAACATGCAACCGTTTTATATACTAGACTACCTGTGACTCGTTGGCTCAGTTTTTGTCATATCTACACCTATAAAAGGATTCCGACGGAATCAGTTAAAATTCAAAACCAGGATCTAAAACTCAACGTTTCGTTTAGCTGTTTCGTAGGCTTCATCAAGAGTGAAAAGCTAAAAGTACTTCATATTCCGCAAAACAAGACGAAAGAAACCAAAACATACTCATTAAAAATAATACATACACATATATATACATATATATATATATATATATATATATATATATATATATATATATATAATAAATATTTTTCAATATCCACATACAAATATGTTTCATCTTAATCAAGCATCATAAGTGTGGCTAGGTATAACTGTACCACAGCTCGTAGAATTCGAACCCTGCACTGAAATCATATTTCACTAGTATCTGGCATGTTTGACCCAACAGTCATTTAGACAGCTATACGACGAAGAAAAAATAAATGAAAATAGTCAGCCTCCACGAAGGGAACTAATTTCGAATTAATCTGGGCTTACTTAGCAAGAAACACAATTTGTGTTTGTCTAAATTAATAATATATATTATAACTATTTGTAAAATACTATCCCTATATATTCAATTAAAACATCAAAACTCCATATATATATATATATATATATATATATATATATATATATATATATATATATATATATATGTGTGTGTGTGTGTGTGTATGTGTATGTGTGTGTGTGTGTATATAGAGAAAAAGGCAAAATGAGTTATATATTTACCGTAAACCTACGTTTACAGGATTATATACTCGCTGGGATTCATTTTGTCCTAAAAAACGAAAGGTAAACTTGATTTGGACATTAACACACAGAGCCCTTTATGATTTGCTCAAAATCAAAATTGGACGAAGAAGTTAAAACTATTACTTGTACTTTGTCTAAAAACGGGTATCCCCTTGATGTGATTAGGGCAGTCACCCAAAGGAAAATAAATACTTTTTTTCCGAAATAAAACCAAGTACTATGACCAAATGTCCAATGTACATTCGCTTACTTTGGTTAGGCACAGTAAGTGAGAAATTCGCCAAGCAAATCAGCTCAGCAGTTTAAAATTGTTATTTTTCTTCGAATGTGCGTGTTGTATTTTCTACAAAACCTTTATTGGCGTCCTCTCGTAATAATGTTCTACCCCCCCACCATAAAAATAATGTAATTTATCATTTCAAATGTAGTTGCAGTGCTGACTACGTGGGTAGGACGACGTTAAGATTGGATAGTAGGGTCCAACAGCACATTCCGAGTAGGATCAGGAATGGAACCTTCCGATCAACGGACGTTCAAAACAATGCATACGGGTCTTCCATTACAGACTATTTACTTAAAAACCCCACGTGCGCTAGGAATTTTAGCATGGACTCCTTCACCATTCTCAGTCATGCTCACTCATTATACCATCTAACAATCTTGGAGACGATCCACGTTCGTCTTAAACGTCCCTCCCTTTGCAAGCAAAGGAAATGCCTATTGGGACTAGATGTGATCAGTCTCAAAGATTCATCATCCATTATACATATAACATAACACTATTGTATGTTCTGTACTCTCTCTTTTCACCCCTTTTTTTAATCGCTTGTTTTGTTTTTTAAACTGCTCGATACAGCCTTTATTAAGAGAGGGCGAAACCGGTCGGCTGGCATATTATTATTATTATTATTATTATTATTATTATTATTATTATTATTATTATTATTATTATTATTATTATTATTATTATTATTATTATTATTCTCCTCTTCATTAACTTTTAATCACAGAACGATAGAATTCGTCTTCCCTTCAAGCTTGCAATAATAAATTTTTGTTCTCCCCCAAAATCATGAAATATATATATACATATATATGTATATATATATATATATATATATATATATATATATATATATATATATATATATATATATATATATATATATATATATATATATATATATATATATATATATATATATATATGCTGAAGATTATGAGTCCCCTTTAGTTTAATTTCTACTGACGGTACCGATGTTGTTCTGATCTTTTGTAATATATATATATATATATATATATATATATATATATATTAATTTATATTTTTCTACAGAAAACGTTCATTCGAGCTTATACTTTTACTCTTTCCTATCTATCTATCTCTCTTTCTCTTTCTCTTTCTCTTTCTCTCTCTCTCTCTCTCTCTATATATATATATACTTATTATTTCATGTATCCACATAAAATGTTATAAGAAGATATAATAGTTTACATATATAGTTGCAGTATTTACTTCAACAGTAGAGCTCGATAGTTAGTAATAAAAATATATTTAAATATTTACGCAACTAAGCTACACAGAGGCTTCAGCGTTTCATCCCCGTAGAGAATTGTCGGGCTAAAATTACTTTTAGCCTGGCGATTCCCTACGGGGATGTAACGCGGAAGCCTCTGTGAAGCTTAATTGGCATAAATATATTTTCCTTACTTACTATATATATATATATATATATATATATTTTAATTACTTACAATATATATATATATATACATATATATATATATATTTTAATTACTTACTATATATATATATATATATATATATATATATATATATATATATATATATATATGTAATATTGAAATAATGAAAAAAAAGTATCTATCTATCTATTAATCTATCTATCTATCTATCTATCTATCTATCTATCTATCTATGGTGTGTGCGCCGGTGTCATGTGTGTAAATGTGTTTGTTATTCGTTAAAATATAAATAATTCTATCTTGACAAAACGCAAGTAATGCCCTGCAGGTCCAGACACACTAGCGATGGGAATGCTATCTATTTTCTAAGCGCTTTCGTTCGCCTTTGGGCTAACAATTTCCTGGAGGAAGAACCCGTGTTTATTAAAGTATTCTAAACCCGTTTTTCGTTACAATGTTGCCAAAATAGTCACTGTGTCAGATCCCCTACTTGCTTATCTAAAAGAAAGAGAGAAAACGAATATGTGGATATAAGAGAGAATAAAAGCACTCAAAGAGTGTGCAATCTCGCTGAAATCCTATCAGAAAGAATTGTACAAAATATTAGGTCTAATCTCAATTGTGCAATCTTAAAATGTTCTCCCTTTTGCAATATTATAATAGAAACTTCAAGAAACAAATTTTATTCCGGAAATTTTGAAATGACGATTGATAATTTCGATTATTCGGACTACTGCACTCATCATGAGTGTTATCATCACAACGTTTCGGCCGCTGTAACTTCCGGCCTTTTTCAGGTTTATCTTTTCGAACCATAAGGGTAGCCTGCTCTCGTTCCGTCAACAATTCCTCGTAAAGCCGGCACCGAGGATTGAAACTGCAACCTTCAGATTACTATCACTTAGAACTGGATTTTACTTAGAACGATATTCACTGCGCCACAGTCATGTAGTATACATTTTGGAAGTCTTAAATCTATTCTTGTGAAATATGTATTCTTACTATTAATCACTACGTTTATTTTTACATATCAACGGCTCAATGGATGGCATGTTAAACTACGGGCGCTTACAATGAGCCTTAATGGAATACCATCTTTGTGAATATCAGGAAGGTCTGGTAGCTTGCTGTAATACTGAACTTGCTGTCAATATTTTGAAGGGTGCATTAGATCTTTGTTCTTACTGAGGATTTGTGACAGTTTCTTCTCTGTTTTCAAAGTCGAATTCTTTTTACTTTACAGTAGCCACCAGATTCTATTAGATTGCCAATTTTGTTGAATATTCCGCTCTATCCATTAACACTGTAGCTTTGCCTTTGTCTGCTGGTAGTATTACGATATCATAATCACTGCGTAGTGATTTAGTAGTCAATACTTCTTTTGAGATTTTAGGTTTTGAAGGCTTTGAATTCTCGAGTGCTCGTCTCACCTTCAACCTTAGCTCATCTTTTTGTGCCTTGAGTTTATTTTAGACTGTATCTTCTTTTGGAGTTATTATGTGTACGTATGGAATCCGCTTGGTCGTTGTGGCGAAGTTGAGACCTTTGTTCCGCACTGACTCCTCAGAAGAAGTCAGCTGACGTTTACTTGTGTTGACAATGGCTCTCGCTAGTCAATAGTTAACATGGGGTTTTATGTCCTTAGATTTCATATTTTCAAACTACTTTATTTGGCGAGATTTGACTTCATTAAATTCTTGATTATATCATATGCCCAGATATTTTTGGATGCGAATTTTGTCATCAGTCAGTGATATGCTTTCCATGAAGGGGCATGCTCGCTTGAGATTTTGGTTTGTAAATGATGTTTCTTCCATCGGCTGTTGTGGATTCTATCCTGGACGAGCTCATACCCTACTCGTCTTGCGATCCTTGTGGTTACAGCGGCCAAAATGTTGTGATGACAACACTCAAGATGAGAACAGTAGTTCGAATAATCGAAATTATACACACAAATTAATTTAACAAAACAAAACAAGAATTTATGGCTAAATGCAGACACATAAACAAACACTTTTTTTGATTAAGTAATGGAAATTTGTTGAATAAAAACAAATAATTAACTTTTTTATGGAAATCGCTCCCTTCCATGAAGCTACATGATATTATTACTTTAAGGTAAAATAATGGCTAATGATAAGGGTTATATGGGTATATTCTGACCCAGTAAACACCAATTATTCCCCCTTTGTCAGAAACATCGCTAATAGAATGTGAGGACGAAAGGACAGAATAAGGGAAGCTATATTTACGAGGCTGACGAAAGCAAACCCAAGGTATACTTTCTACTCTACTACCTAACTATTTATAAAATATCGAAAACACAAACTTTTCTTAACCAGGGATGTACACACAGAGAAACCCGTCCAAGCAATGACATCGGCATTCATAATAGTCAATAAGAAAGACAAAAGCTACCGAATCGCAGGTTTCGCCATCCTATCAGATCAAGGGGACAATAAAACGAAAGAAAATACATGGAACTTGCAAGAGAAGTACAAGGAATATAAACAAAAGTACTATGATGCCAATAATTGTAGGGACAATAGAAACAGTTTAGAATATAATGAAAAAAAGAATTAGGAGAAATTAGAATCAAGGGAAGATTAAGACAATACAATGTAGAGTAATGATGAAAAGCCGAAATCTTAAGGAAATCTTCGAATGTGGAAACCAACACACATAAACTACGAAAGAACATCTCATGAGCCCAAGAGAACTGAAACTGACAGAAATCCCATTAGATTATTCTACAAAACACACACACACACACACACACACACACACACACATATATATATATATATATATATATATATATATATATATATATATATATATAGTGGCACAAGCCTCAGCTGGTACCAAACTAAATGGTCGTGAAAGGTCAGGAAGAATGGATATATCTTTACTTGAAGTAGACCTCTACTTGAATGATGTGCAGAGTACATGAAACATCGGAAAGACTTATTGTCACTCAAATACTACAAAAGAGCAATGGTCATTTCCAGCGATACATCAATAGTAAGCGGCTGTTCCGATAAAGCAAAATGCTTCGCAACGGGTATCCAATGAGGTAGAGAGTGTGGGAAATCTAGGAAGATCATCACTCAGTCTCCAGACAACCACTGGTTATTTTCAGTGAGTATTCATTGTCAATGAATTATATGAACACTCCAAATGAGAAAATAATAATAAAAATATTGATAATTGTAGATGAACTATATGTTTGGATACCAAAACACGGAAAATGCTTACAATTTATGGAGCTTTTGCACAGAAAAGAGATGCAGATCGATTGTATCTACCTAGAATAGAAAGTAGCTGAGTGTTAAATATGTTGTCAATATAGAAGAAGGTTGTCTATATAAATATATTTCTGAGAGTAATGAGATTCTTTTTCGTGGAGTGAAAAGAGAGGAAATACCAAGAATTGGAGTGAAAAAGAATCAAAGAGAGAAAGTTAAAATT
>OY744553.1:26156091-26243591 GCA_963556195.1 Sepiola atlantica
AGCCAAACTTAAGCGTTTATAGATATCCTATTTACAAGAACTAACAATGAACTAAAACTAAAAGTCTACAAAAAAACTCACTAATGAAAAGTCAACTCATCCATTTCTACTCATACCAAAACATAAAAATATACACGGATCAATTATACTTGAGGCAACCCAGAATCAGAACGTCCAAAATGGCACATGTTGGCGTGACACTGGTTTATTTTACTTTTGATTAACTTATAAACAAAACATACGTACGCACACTTCGCATATTGTATTACAAAAGGTGTTTTGTATTTTACAAATTTATGACAAAAATATATTTGTTTAATTAAACCAATAAAACCGGATCATTTAGTGAAAATGAATTAGAACCAGTTTTGAAGAAACTAAAAAACAAGAAAGCTACCGGTCTTGACCAAATTTCACCTGAAGTTTGGAAATAGCAGCAACATTTTGCAATGCGATGCTGTTCAATTGAATCCAACCAGAAATAGAAAAGATCCTGAGAAGAAATCAGAATGGATTTAGAAGAAATCGCTCAAGAGTTAGTCAAATCTAAACGGTGAGAAGAATCATCGAGGGTGTAAAAGCAAGGCAACTGGCAGCAACATTACTGTTTGTGGACTCATCCGAAGCTTTTGATTCGGTCCACAGAGAAAAGATGGAACAGATTTTATTAGCATATGGAATCCCTGAAGACATCGTTGCAGCCGTTATGATTATGTACAAGAATACTAAAGCCATGGTACGCTCTCCCGACGGAGACACCGATTTCTTTGAAATTCAATCCTGTTTACTAGAGGGTAATACTCTGCCCCCGTTCTTGTTTGTGATCTGTCTCGACTACGTGTTGAAACACCTATTGATCAACATAGTAAATATGGCCTAACATTAACGCCAGCAAGAAGCAGACGGCATCCAGCAAAAAAGATCACCGATGCTGATTATATTGCACTGTTAACTGATAAAAATGCCAATGGCCAAAGGCTACTCCATCTTTTGGAAGAGTCAGCTGCTATGATTGGACTGCATACGAATGCAACGAAAACAGAATATATCTGCTATCATCTAACACGTCCAACAGAAACATTGAACAGAACAATTCTCAAGCAGGTAAATGACTTCAAATATTTGGGTAGCCACATCGCCTCAACAGAAAAAGACGTGCTCGTTAGAATAGCTAAGAGTTATTTGGAAATCAGCACTCTCTGAACAAATAAAAACAAACTTTTTCAGAGCCGTAGTGGAATCCATACTTCTTTATGGATCATCTAGCTTGGACTGGACAGGAAACTAGATGGAACTTACACACGGATGTTCCGTGCTGTATTAAACATGCATTGGAAAACGCACCCATCTAATAAACGGCTGTATGGCAACTTGTCTAAAATCTCATCAATAATAAAAGAAAAGAGAATGAGATTTGCTGGACATTGTTATAGAAACAAAGAAGAAGTTACCAGTGATCTGATTTTATGGACGCCAACACACAAAACAGTTAAAATTGGTCGACCCTTTAAGACGTACACAAAACAGTTGACCGAAGATACTGGTTCTTAACTCGAAGATCTTCACAGAGCCATGAAGAACAGGGAAGTATGGAAGAGTTAGATCAATATGGTCCGGGCAACCAGCCCGATCTGATAGATAGAATTAAAAGAATTACTAAATGTTCTTAATCAAAATGTATAATAAGAAAACGAAACAAATTTAAACAAAACCATTTAAATTTATAATATACAAAACTTCTGGTTTTGCAAACTTTTGAAATTTATTAAATATATATATATATGTATATATATATATTCATATTGGTACAGAAAAATTAGTACAACATTCGTACCGTCGGTTTCAAACACGGAAAGACTTAGCCATCCGGCTCTCTTCAGCTTCTGTTGTCATCTGTTTCGGAAATGTGAAGTCACGTGTCATTCTCGTTTGGACGCGTTGTGTATGTTTGTTTAAATTTAGTGTAAGGAAGGTTTAATAAGGTTTGAAAAATCACAAGTGAGATTTAAATCGGAGAAGATTAAAAATAGGTATAAAAAGTATATATAAAAAAATATATTTAAAAAAATATATTTTAAAAAAATATATAAAAAATATATATAAAAAAACAAAAATAAAATAAAAATAAAAATAAAAATAAAAAATTTAAACAAACACTCTAAGCAAATAACACGTCATAACGAGAGTGACACGTGACTTCACATTTCCGAAACAGATGACAACAGAATCTGAAGAGAGCCGGATGGCTAAGTCCTTCCATGTTTGAAACCGACGGTACGAATCTTGTACTCATTTTTTCTGTACCAATATAAATATTGTACGAATATAAATAAATATTACGCTCTTAATTTTTCATTTTTAACTTTAATTCTTAATTAATCGAGCACTCTGCTGAGATTTTTCCTACTATATTACAAAGAAGTTATATATATATATATATATATATATATATATATATATATATATATATATATATATATATATATATATATATATATACTGTATATGTCAGCCGGTTCGACATTATATAGAATTTAAATTGTTTTCTTTCCCATGTTAATTTATGGTGGCCTAGGTGTTGAACCCCAGGTTGCTGAGTCAAAGGTTACTTTGCAACTAGGTTCGAATCGACCGGTAGTAGTTATAATCTCCTACATTGAAGATTGCATAAGCATGAAACACATGATTGTAAATGGTAAAAATAATAAATATTTATATAAAAATATTGTATATATATATATATATATATATATATATATATATATATATATATATATATATATATATATATGTATATATATGTGTATATATGTATATATATGTGTATATATATATATATATATATATATATATATATATATATATATATATGGTCGGTATTATGATAAAAATGTTAAATTCTCATCCACATGTGATTCTGTTTCATACTTTTCTGAGAAACGGAAGTGTGGATGATAATTGTTCTGCCGGTGGCACGTCTTAAACCGTAGACCCAACTTAAATTTTAACTTACTTGTCTAAACCTCCCTATTTGTGCGGCCAACCCAACAGCCATAGGAAAAGAAGATAATTAAAGTCTATTTATGTCTTACAAGCGGACATATTTAGTAGACTGTTACAAAAGTGTTCAGCAATCCAATTGGACGGAACATCGCATTAAGCATTAATTTGGCAGCCTACTTTTCTTTCTCTTAAATAAGCTCAATCTGCATATAGGAACTATAAACAATATTATAATATATATATATATATATATATATGTGTAACTCTTATCTACAGGGTGGGCAAAAATAAGGGTCCTATTTTTAAAAATTCATAACTTTTTTATTTATTGATTTAAAAAAAAAATTTTTTTTTAGAATAAGTAAAGAACCCCTTCCGAAGCAAGCATGAGCCGTATTAGCCCTAAGGAACGTACCCTCATTTAGAAAACATTATTTTTGCTTAAAAAACTCAAAACAGTGTAAAAAACAATACTTTAGTTTTTGTAAGTTTTAAGAAGTGTTTTTCGGCTAAAATTTGTTTTGTTTATTTCAAAAAATCTCGGAAGGGTCAGTCTACACACACATAAAGTTTGGTGAGTTTAACTTTTATTTTGTAGAAAGTTATTCAAATTCAAGTTATTCAAATTTAAAGATAGGACCCTTATTTTGGCCCACCCTGTATATGAACATGTGCTAATCTTTTTTGTGGCGGATGCCTGTTCGTCCGGTTGTAGGATTCGAACCCCAGTTTCAAGCCAACTTCAAACTTTCAAGTGTGAACCTCTCTATCGACGAGGCCATACATTCTGTTTTTGTTTGTTTCATTCTTACTCTATTTATATAATAGTGCTCAATAACAGAAGTACGAAGTGTAATTTTTATTGATAGAAAGGCTTTAAGGAAACAGCAAGAGCAGGTGATCATGTGACGAGAATTATTTTAAATTGAGACCTAGCGTTTAATATAATACAATATATTAAAAAAAAAACTAACTCTATATAAGGCTTTCAATTTAAAAATAAATCTAGTCACATGATCACTTGCTCCTCGTGTTTTCTAAAACCCTACGCTTGAAATACTTCATTCTTTCTCATCCTAAGAACTTTGCCTGACGAAGCTAAGTCAAAATAAGACAATAGCTGAAATATGTTTGCATATATGTAGTCAAAATATTTGTATAAATAGAAAGATGTACTATTCGGTTTATTCGGACTGCTGTTCTCGTCTGGGATGAATTGGCCACTTAGGTGCCCCCTCGACGTAAATTCACTAGATCAACTCGACAATCAAATAAATCCCATCCATTCGCTGTGGAGGTCCCCAGATGCCGGAGAGCTTTCTACTCAAATAGCTTATTTCCTCGTGCTGCTGGCCTCTGGAACTCCCTCCCTGCCCCCTGTTTCCACGACAGTACTGACATGCAGAAATTTAAATCTAATGTAAACAGACATCTGGCTGCGCAGATCCCAGTTTAGGTTGACACCCACAACCTTCTCTCCTTTTCTTTCTTCTCAGTAGTCTCTTACGTCTACAGTGGCGGCCTACCTTGTTTGGGGTGAACTATGTTAAAAAAAAAAAATTAATCGCACAACGCAACGACCTGTTACATCAACAGATATAAGTGCTAAGTTATAACCAGTCCTAAGTGACAGTCTTCTTTAAGTTGAAGTTTCGATCCCCAGTATTAGCTATACTAATAATACAATCAAGAATTACTGTCGATTTCTACCCGGTTATGGCTGATGGGACAAGAACAAGCTACCACCACAGATTAAATAAAGATGGCTGTTCGAAATTCCATGCAGATTTCTAGTGCATTTTAAATGACAGCCTGCGTGAGGTTGAAGCGTCAATCCCCAGTACAGGCGATATTAAGAATATAAGTACGAATTACTTAAGTCGTCTACATGGTCATATCTTACGGGACGAGAGCAATCAACCCCCATTGATTAAATAAAGTTCCGTTCCAAATTCCGTACAGATTCCCGAGTTCGACGAGACGCACCTAAAGAAGTTCGGTGGTGACATCAGTCGAAACGTTTTGAGAATAACAGCGAAGATGAGAACAGTAGTCCGAATAATCCAAATAATGAAAATTATCCATCCTCATCTCAGATATTCCGGAAGAAAATGATTAAAATATATATATATATATATATATATATATATATATATATATATATATATACATACATAAATGTATCGAGGTACAAAATTTATAAATACATTTAAAAAGAATACGCGGAAATCTCTCTAAGGCCCTTTCGACTATCATCTCGTCAGGAGAAAATCGATAGTTTTAATTAATAATAACGTCTAAAGAAAGAGCAAAATGGAGAAATTGAGTGTGCCAAAATTAACGTTAAAACGATTAAAATTCAATTTAATGATTTCGATTAAAAGTCGATTAAAAGGCACTACGTTAGGGGATAAAAAAAAAATTTTAATTGGGAAGGAGTTCAAAGTTCCCCAAAGAGATTAAGCGATCTTATAAATTCCTTCTGCCGGCACAAGGAAGGTTTTCGAATGGCAATAGAGACATATTCCAATATTTTCAAATGGTTATTGGAATCTGCTCGATGCAAGACCTCAAAACGGTCTATTTTATAGCCACTGGCACAGCTAGGGTTTTCAACCAAATGCTGGCCAATAGCAGAGTCCAAAGAATTAGAGGAGGGGTAACACAAGGACCCTACCCTTCTCTGACGTATTTTTGATGGAATGTGCTGGTTTATGCGACTCTGCAAATGCAAGGAAGTGCGCCCTATATAGCCAGCATCACATTGGCATTTAAATTGGTATACAATATTACTATAATTTGTATAGGGCACACTATCCTTGCGAAAGGAAGGAAAAGCAGGTCTAGTAGCATAAACTAATCGTAAGGAAACAGAGTAGAAGCAATTGCTAATGCTATCAACAATCTGTTTACCTAGTTTAATACTATTTCCCCCTATCCAAGGTAATTTTAAATAAATGGGGCATTTTACAGGCCCAAATATTTTAGGGGATTTAAAATCAGCAACCTTTTTATTGATGCAATCATTGATAAGGTCCTCGGGATAACCATTATCAATGAATATATCCCTGATCCTATTGAGTTCACACTCTAATCTATTTGGAGAACAAATAACGAGAGCTCTATGCACCAAAGTGTAAATTAAGCCTACCTTTCTAGACTTAGGCACAAAAGAATACCAGTTTACATACAGGCCCGTAAAAGTAGGCTTCCTGTAGATGGAAGGGAGAAAGCCACCCCTTGAACGTTCAACAAGAACATCCAAGAAGGGAAGACAATTATCCTTTTCACTTTCCATCGTAAACTTTAGAGCCTATCAAATGAATAACAACTGCTAATAATCGAAAATGCTATACATTTTGTACAAGTTAGTACGTTTTGCATATTCCCATAATAATTCTCAGTAGTGGAGAAAAGACCAGTTTTCGTAGTATAGTCTCAGCGTCATGCAAGAAATTAGCTTATCAAACAGGTCAGTTTCCATAGAAACTAGGTCGCCCGTGTTTTATGCTTACAGAATAATACTTAGAAAATCTGGTTTATTTACAAATAAATTTAATATAAGCGAAACGATATTTTTATGATAATACTTGCTTGTATGTATGGATTTCCATTCTCTTGAGGAAGTAGTAAAAGTAGTTTTTTACTACAACATGCAGTTTATATGTTTTTTTGTTTGGGCGGAGGTATTTTTGTGGCGGAGCCTTTCTACAAAAGAATCAATAGTATTACTCATTCTAAATCAATCAGTGTATGTGTGCGTGTGTGTGTGATGTCAGTATGTGCGTAGATGTTTAGATGTCTGTCTAACCGAGCCAATAGCCTTGTTCAATAACTCGGCTTCTGGGTTAATACTTTGCTTTGATCAACTAACGAACATCTTTACATCCGGTTGGAATTTTTCAAATTGAGTTCAATTAAAAGCAATTAAAATTAGAAAATGCCAAAAGAAATACAAAAAAGAAAAAAATAATTATTATCATTTCGACTTCCACCTTAATTAATAATTAATGAAACTTGCACAACATTCTTTTTATATTTCATTAAAAATATCTCGATCGCTATCTATTTTTATATCGACGTAACAATTCGCCATTTTTCAATTTGTCGTTTTATTAATTGACAGCTGAAACTATTTCAGACGTGACTTACTTTCGCAGAAAAGTTCAAATTTGTTTCTATATGAACTTTTCTCTCAGCGTAAGCAATTTATTATTCTATTTTTGGAATCTCTTATTTGAACCAATACTCCCATTTCAAGTTAGACTTATTTGTAGGTAAACATTTTTAATATAGTATCGCACATTATTGGACGCACTGCCATTACAATTGATGGTCAGTATAATATGTTTTTTAGGTGCTTATATCGATCTTGACCCAGTTTTCGCGAGTTTCTTGTCGGAAGCGTTCGACTATCCTACGCAAACGCTCGAGAGATGACGAAACGATTTGTACCAGACGACAATTTTGATACGGTGCTGCGTCCTATGATTTTAAGTTATATTTTCAAGAAATTTTCTAAAAGAAACAACAACAAAAAAACGAGCAAAACATAGCGAAGTTACTGTTATCAAATAGATATTTTTTTATTTTGATACGTTGCTGCGTCCTATAATTTTTAGTTATAGTTGCAAGAATTTTTTTAAACAACAAAACAAATAAAACAAGCAAAACAGAGCGAACTTACTGTTATCAAATAAATATTTTTAACCCTAACCCTAAACCCTAACCCTAAACCCTAACCCTAAACCCAACAACAACAAAAATAAAACAAGCAAAACATTATTATCATAGGACGTAGCACCGTATCAAAATTGTCGTCTGGTACAAATCGGTTCGTCATCTCTCAGGCGTTTGCGTAGGATAGCCGAACGCTTCCGACAAGAAACTCGCAAAAACTGGGTCAAGATCGATATACGTACCGTTTTTTACTTATATTATTCTAAATGAGGAATATAGAATCACAAGAAGAGGGTTACTAAAGATGAATCACTTCAGAAGTTAGTTTTTTTTTCGAGAGATGCCGAAACAAATTGTTAGTAAAAAGAAAGAGGGACAGCAAAATACCTAAACGTCTTTCTGTCGACCCTTTTCAAGGCAGTCGTCGACAATGATCAAAAACGTGGTAGAACAAAACGTGAATAAGTATCGAGAGGAAAGAAAAAATATTTAAAATGGAGTAAAAATAAGAGACATTGGGTTTCAAATTATGGGTGTACTCTTTTTGTTTGCACAGAGACAGCTGTCGTAACCACTTCGAGAATTTTAAAATGATTCTTCGAACGAGCTCTGTTTAAAATAGAGAAAGCCTCATCCGAGTACCCTCCAGTACAAACTTGGCATTGCAATAAATAATTACCAATAACCGACTCTCGGGCTTGTGAACGCCCGGATTCCGGCCACTGTCTGTTCCTACGTATCGAAAGCGGGACATGTTGGGAAATTCATATCTGTAAGCGTTAGATGGTACGCCTCTCGTACCAAGCCTCGCGCTGGCAAAAAAAAACGATGAGCAACCGTTTTATACTCAGTGGAGGGGACACCATCCTTATTAAAAGATTGAAAGGCACTTTTAATCGTGAACACCGTTCGAACTTTATTTGAAACAAAAAAAAACAAAGTGAAACGACTCAAGAAAATTAATGTGACAACTCCTGACTTTTAGTACCAATCAATAAGAGCTTCACATAAACAGAACATTTTTGAGGGGGGTTCTAAAACATTGTACCTGTAAAGGCAGCGATTTTGTCAATTATAAATCTTCCAATGATATGTAACGGGTAACGGGTACCCATTGGGCGGGTGGATTATAGTATAACAGGAATCCGCGAGTTCCTAACTGGAACATTTAATCCTGATAATGTCTTAACATCATACGGGTCGGCACCTAAAAAGTGAATAACAAAAGTTGTGAAACGTACGTATGTTTGTTCTGGTGAAGAGAATATTGTCGAAAAATTCAAGTTCAAAATATAAAACCAAATGTTACATTGTATGACTTTCTAATGGTTTTTATTTTTAATAATTCACATTTGTATATATTAACAATGCTTTCTAACAAGAATATTCCTCAATCAAAATATCTTTTCTGTGTTGTATAGTATTTTCAAGTGAATCGAAAAATATCCTTTTTCCACACTTACGGATGATATTTTTACGAGTTTAGAACACATATTTTACTTTCTTGTTGTCTTTTCTCTATATTGAGATACGTCCATCTATCTTTTATTTGATCTGTCACGCTTTAGTTTGAAAAAAACAAACATTTTAATCGTTAAATGGGAATGTACGCATCTTTAGAAATATCCAACATCTCCACCAGAGGCTTCGTTCGTCGGTACAAATGTCACGTTTAAATTTAAAGTCATAGTTTCGTTGGTCTGTCACACTTCAGTTCGAAATAGCATTTACATCGCTAAAGACGAAATTTAATGCACGCACCTGACTTTTGATACGTCTACAAATCTATGATTAGAAGCTCTGTTTGTCTGTTTGTCTGTTTATCTGTCACGCTTAAGTTTGAAATACCATTTCCGTCGGTCTGTCACACTTTAGGTTCAATTGTATTGTTTGTTTGTTTTTTACGTTTAAGTTTGAAATTTTGAAAAAAACATATTCGTTGGTCTGTCAAGTTTTCATTTGAAATATAATTTGAATCGCTAAACGCGAAGATTGAATAGTCGCATCTTACTTTAGAAACGTACAAGAATCTGTTATACAAATGAGTCAGCACTTTCCAAGGCAAAAAGCCACTTGAGGATAAGAGTTATTGAGATTATTTATTAGATGATGAACAATACTATGAGGGGATTTGAAACGATGGTTGGAATTGTATTACTTAAGAGGACGTCTCGACAAGCATTTGTTGACATGGGCATAAAAACGACCCTATTGCAGTCAGCAGTTATGCAGTCCTGCGGTATTGTGTTCCATGGCAATTTCTTGGAAAGAAACTCTGTTTATGGAAGTTCTGTTTTTTATTGTAAGCAGCTTTGGTCATATCCAGATCTGTCACATTTAAGTTTTCATACCATTGCAGTGGACGTGCCACTTTAATTTCACGTATAATCTTCATTGAGCTGTCACACTTAAGTTTTAAATATAATTCTTGACAATCATGCAGTATAGTGAATAGTGAATAGAAAACAAAAAATATCTACAACATATACATTTAACCAAATGCATTAAAATGTTATTTTCTACCAACCTGTATTATTTTAAAGTGTAGAAACTGATTTTAAGCTTTATTATCTCTGAATTTGTTATCGTCACTTTGATTTAGACAAACTCCAGTCAATAAAATGTTGGTAGATTTTTCCAATTCCAAGCTAAAAATATAGTATAAAAAAGACTTACCCAATCACGAGAGTGAGAGGAATGTATGTCAGTCGGATCCGATTAAGTGTTAAGTCTTTTTAAAACCTTTTTACAAGAATGACACACAAACGACAACAAATGGGTCAGCCATGTTGAATTCTGACTGTATCCGAAGGACAAATTTCGACAAAATATTTTATTGAAAAGAAAAACTAACAACTTTAAAACAGTTTCAGAACTTTAAAACTATACATAAAATTTTAATGCGTTTGGTAAAAGTTATATCTTCTATATTTAGTTAATTTTCGGTTTCTAGGGTGTTTACTACGTGAATGCCGAATTCTTATATCTAAAGAAGCATTATGAAATAATGCATATATGATGCAGTTTAGTATCTCTATACGGAGATATGTCCGTCAGCAGGTTTGTCACACTTATTTTTGAAATACCATGTACGTAGTTCTGTCACGTTTAAGTCTGAAATTGTATTTTCATAGGTTAACGCGCAGATTAGATGGACGCATCTGATTTTAAATGCTTCCAATTAAAAGATTCAGTCTGTTAGTCGGTCTGTCAAACTGAAATGTTTGATTTCTGTTGCTACGCCATTCATTGTACACCCACATTGTGTTTAACACTTCGCATAACTTTGGTGTTGACGCAGTTTAGTCAGGATCTTGAGTGAGTGAGCAATCCTTCTCTTTGGTCCGACTGTTAGATTTTCAATTAGTGACGGGTGTATAAGCCATTATACACTCATGTCGTCGTCGTCGTGAATCCAAATTATTTTGGTCTGCTGATAAACCTACCTGGACACTGATGTCTATAAAAAACTTTTATCTAAAAAGAGAGACATTCATATAAAACACCTGAGAGACAGGTCACTTGTGTACGCGTGAGAGAGACAGAAGGAGGAGAGAAAGAAAGACAGGCATGTAGATAGACGTACAATTCGTTTCGCTACATCCCGGCCACACTGTGTGGGCTTCCCCCATCGGGTACAGCACTCAGGCATGTATTTTCTGCTTGAAGTCTCGCCAGCCCAAAAAGACAGATAATCCCATGCTGAAAGTCACGTAGTTTCATCGATTACCGAATTGAGGTTACCTCTGACCTTTAGCGTGTTGCTCAACCCTTCCATCCAAACACGGTCCCCGCTACGTAATACGAGAAATCTTTGTCTTAACCAATTGCTATGCTTTTTTGTTGTGGAGGAGAATTTGAAGGCCTATTAGGTGTACTGTGTCCGACAAGTTGAGTAAGCAAGTAGAATAAATATTTGATACAAAATAGAGAAAGCGATTTTTATATTTAAAATATACTTTATTATAAGTTAACTAACAGTGTGGTTCCGTGTCCTAACTACGATGTAAGATAACATTTTATATCCGTTATACTTCGTTTCAAGCTCGATGCTTTTTCTACAGCCGTAGTCATTGAGAAAGGTAGACATTAAGTAGAGGATAACTATTTTTACTTATGAGTCACCAGTTATCAAGGCCAAACGTCACTCGAGGATGAGGGTTAATGAGATGGATAGATTGTCGTTTTAATGAGGAAGAATATTATGAGAAGATTTAAGATCATGAATCGAATGAACAAAGTTTAATTAGTCTTAGTAACGGTTTATAACAATTATTTGTTAACATTGGAATTGAATATGGTCATTTGTAGTCTACAGAGAAGCAGCTCCATAGTAATGTGTTCCACAGATGAGAAATTCTTCGAAAGAAACTCTGTTCATAGAAATTCCGCCTTATGTTAGCCATGCGGAGGAAAAAATGAAAGTGGTTGTGGCAGAAATACGAGTTCTTGCTGTGAAGGTCTTACAAGGGGAAACCAGAGTCGAGCATGTTTTATGGAAATAATGATAGAGTAGAGAGAGACTAGCAACGTCTCTTCTGCAAGAAATGGGGTGTAGAGAACAGAAAAGATCACCCCCACTAGATTGCCAAGTCGATGTTGTACTCTGCCAAGGCAAGAAAGGACGGTGCACACTCAGATATGACAGCACTATTCCATACTAAGGCGTATCTGACTCTAGAGCAACTTCTTACCAATTTTAGATATTAATGAACTAAAAGTATCTATTAATTAACGAAGTGATTCTAGATTTATGCACGAGACAACAAGGTCGAAAAAAAATAGCTGCCTCTATTTTAGTGAAAAGATAACATTGTACGACATTGTCATGAATTTGGGCTTGTCTAAAAACATGAGGTACGCATATGGGAAATATATGTATAAGAAGTTGAGAAGTTCTTGGAAAGAAACTTTGTTCATGGAAATTATGTATGCTTGTAAGTATACAGAAGAAGAAAGGAAAGTTTTTTGCAGCGGTGGTAGAGGGACGAGTTCTTGCTGTAAATGTTTTACAAACATAAAATTGCATCCGAAGTCAGGTACTTTCTAGGGCTGTAGAAAGACGTTACCATTCTTCCAGAGTTGCAATTGTCAGTTCGCAAGCCATGGCGACTTTGATTTGTGAAGGCATCATCGTCCTTCACGCAGAACCGGATAGACTCAAACGGTCACCCATCTTGTACTGACCAGGCTCGACGTCGCTTAACTTTGATTATCTAAGGGAAATCGTGTGTCAACAAGCCTATATCCTAACTACATAATCAGATGAGGAATAGGTATATTTAATCTTAAATCTTAAAACGAGTTCTTCATGTGTACTTAATATTCTCAGATGAAAAAGAATAACTTATGCCTTAGTCGTCACGTCTTCAGAGTCGTTTATTAAACATTAAAGATAAAAAAGAAACATAGACGCTTATCAGTGCGCTGAATATGGCAAGCGATGAGGATGAAAAATAATTGTACACTTGGCTTATCACTTTTTATTGCTCGCAGCCAAATTGATATTAATTTATTCTCTTTAATTGATTTCGTTCAGGAAATATCGATTTGATTTCTCGGGGCAAAAACGTCGCAATTTCATCCTTCATCTGCCAGACGACAAGACGAGATAAGAATGTTGTTTTGTTCAAGTAAAAAACGATAAAAGTATAAAACTAGCAAATGTACCCGGCGTTTCTTTGGTTTAAATCCCGCAAGTTTCATAGTTATCCTTATACAACACTAATATTTCATGTTACACTCGTAGATTATTTTTTAAAGAGACAAGAGACCTCTATTCAAGCAACATTTCATGTTACAATCGTAGATTATTTTTTAAGGATACAAGGGGCCTTTCTTTATTCAAGCAATATTTCATGTTACAATCGTAGATTATTTTTTAAAGAGACAAGAGACCTCTATTCAAGCAATATTTCATGTTACAATCGTAGATTATTTTTTAAGGATACAAGGGGCCTTTCTTTATTCAAGCAATATTTCATGTCACGAGCTGTTTGTTTATTCAAGCAATATTTCATGTTACAATCGTAGATTATTTTTTAAGGCTACAAGGAGCCTTTCTTTATTCAAGCAATATTTCATGTCACGAGCTGTTTGTTTATTCAAGCAATATTTCATGTTACAATCGTAGATTATGTTTTAAGGATACAAGGGGCTCTTATTTATTCAAGCAATATTTCATGTTACAATCGTAAATTATTTTTTAAGGATACAAGAGGCCTTTCTTTATTCAACCAATATTTCATGTTACACTCGTAGATTATTTTTTAAAGAGACAAGGGACCTTTATTCTAGCAATATTTCATGTTACAATCGTAGATTATTTTTTAAGGATACAAGGAGCCTTTCTTTATTCAAGCAATATTTCATGTCACGAGCTGTTTGTTTATTCAAGCAATATTTCATGTTACAATCATAGATTATGTTTTAAGGATACAAGGGGCTCTTATTTATTCAAGCAATATTTCATGTTACAATCGTAAATTATTTTTTAAGGATACAAGGGGCCTTTCTTTATTCAACCAATATTTCATGTTACAATCGTAGATTATTTTTTAAAGAGACAAGGGACCTTTATTCTAGCAATATTTCATGTTACAATCGTAGATTATTTTTTAAGGATACAAGGGGCCTTTCTTTATTCAAGCAATATTTCATGTTACAATCGTAGATTATTTTTTAAGGATACAAGAGGCCTTTCTTTATTCAAGCAATATTTCATGTCACGAGCTGTTTGTTTATTCAAGCAATATTTCATGTTACAATCGTAGATTATGTTTTAAGGATACAAGGGGCTCTTATTTATTTAAGCAATATTTCATGTTACAATCGTAAATTATTTTTTAAGGATACAAGGGGCCTTTCTTTATTCAACCAATATTTCATGTTACAATCGTAGATTATTTTTTAAAGAGACAAGGGACCTTTATTCAAGCAATATTTCATGTTACAATCTTAGATTATTTTTTAAGGATACAAGGGGCCTTTCTTTATTCAAGCAATATTTCATGTCACGTGCTGTTTGTTTATTCAAGCAATATTTCATGTTACAATTGTAGATTATTTTTAAGGATACGGGAGACCTTATTTATTCAAGCCATATGTTATGTTACAAGCGTAGATTATTTTTAAAGATACAAGGGGATTTTCTTTATTTAAGCAATATTTAATGTTACTAGCGTAGATCATTTTTAAGGATGCAAGGGGCCTTTCGCATCGTTTAATTACTTTATACCTGCGTTGCTTTTGTTTAGATATATGAGCATTTCATATGTACCATCATATAACAGTAACTTAATCAATACATGAAATCGTTCAAAGTCATCCAATGTTTAATTTTTAACAAATAAAACATTATTCTATCCAATTCCGATAACAAAATAACTAGCCAAAGAACATGATTCAATTTAGCTAAGAAGAAACTCTAGGTTTTGGAACAATTTATTTTTAAGAAATATATATTTATTTATAAATGAAAAAAAAAGATGTTTATTCCCTTATTGCTAGCACTCAAACTCTACAACTAACACACAGTTATTTTGTCAGACCAAAGTAGCAATCTGTCAGACATATCGATATTTGATTCAGCCTGACATGTGTTTTAATTTTTTTCTATTTCACTATGTGCACGAATATAATTTCATTCGCTTTAGATTTTTTCATGAAAATATTTATTCCGTTTAAGAATACTGTTAGAGTGGAGACATTTTGCCTTACACGCCAAAAGAGAAGAATGAGCTTGTACGTCCTATAATGAAAATAAAGTGTCGGCATTTCCTCACGTATTTCTATTGCTTAGCAATAGAAATATTTATTTCTTAAAATTAACTGTTTAACATAATACTCGATAAAATATTTTCATTCTAACTATCACTAAGATGTGTGTTTCTATTTAAATATTTCTATGTTTAAATAGAATCACACAATATTTTAACGATAAAATTATCCTTTTTTTATTCCGGAAAAACTGATCACCGTGGTCATTTTGGACCTTTACAAACACGAAACAACAGTAAACTCCAAACGATTGCGTGTTGTATTATTTATTAACTTTTACAATCACTGTTATTATAAAGAGGACGATGAAGTAAAAAGAAAGACAAATAGAGATATGTCACTATCCACTGAGCAACAACTTAAACCCTGTCAACAAAAAAATATTTGAATTGTTTATTACAAGACGCCGGCAAGACATTTTGTTACGGTCTGCTAGTAAAAGAATCGATCCACCGTCGGGCTACAATTTTTCAAAACAACGCAGTCTAGTGTAATTCACTTTTAAACGAATAACAAGCGGTATTTATATTTTAAAATAAACGTAACAGACAGCAGTATAACTTTAGACAAATCCGTCTCCAGATGATGACTTTGGAGTTAGGCATTTCGTTAGGTTTAATGTTAACTATTATAAAAGATGCGCTCCGTGTTGCCTTTTAAGATAGTTAATCTCATTCTATATTCTATGTATGTCTGTCAATCTATTTCGATATATAATTCTAGCATAGCAACACATTATATAAATACTAGCTGTCCCGACCCGTCATTTCCCAGTAGTTTATTTACTTGCAATTTGTTTTGCGTTTCTTTTGTTAAACTATGCCATTTATCCTAACGAAATGCCTGAGCCCAAAGTCATCATCTCACTACGGATTCCTGGCTTATATTTACACAAACTAGTATGCACGCACCCGAAAAAGCAACATTTCCAAAATATTTATTGCTCGGAAATAAATATTGTTCCTTACGTTAGTTGATAATCGCTGTCATTTTCCTTTTCTTTCTTTTTCTCTTTTCTTAAACACTTTTAAAAGGGCCGCGATAGTTGCAGCAGAGATTCCAAGCACCTTTCAAATGGTGACTGTTTCAAAATGCACCTGTTTCCTAAGACATAATGTTGCAGCATTTTCTATTTGGCTGTAAATAAAGACGAAAACTTACCAACTGTAAAAAGAAAGAGATACTTCGCATGTCGTGCGTGCCCATCTGCTAGAGGAAAAAAGAGCTTATCTTCATAATTGTAGAGTTTTATAATTGGGACTGATTTACATATGTAAATAACTAATTTGCATGTGTAGAGAAGTAGAAATCTGTTTCAAGCTTGGTTTGCCTTTGTGACTTTTTACTTGCTGTGAGTTTACATATACATGGTGTTTAAAAAATCGATGGCATAACTCTGCGATTATGTTCTATATGTATAAATAGGTCCGAGTTATAGGCAAATATATCGATATTTTATTGCATGTATGCAACACGTAAATTGTGTTGTATAGTGTACTCTCATTTCTATATATGGGATAAATAAATACTATCCGTGTGACAGGATCTAAGGTAAAATAAGCCTGGGCCTGATGTTGCTACATGCACCAATAAAACCATGACAAATAACGCTAAACAAATATAGAAGCCGTGGGGCTCAGAAGAAAGATCTGAGCGTCATATTGGCCGAGGCTCCTTTGATAACCAACGTGGTGTACGCGGTCGGCATCCTGTGAATGTTGGTTCTACTTATTTCAGATAACAGAATACAACAGACCAAATACAAGTAAATATATATTATTTACACAAACCAAAAAGGAATAAATGAAGCACAAAGTAAATTAGACAAGTAATGGGGTTACGTCCCACAAAGTTGCCCCTTTACACACATAGTGGATACCACTTTGATGCCATCGATTTTCCAAACACCCTGTATGTATTCCTATATATCTATCCTACAATATTCTTATCTATTTTACCACCACCTCCACCGCAATCACAACAACCACCATCACCACTCTCTCCGCCTTCAATCAATGATCTATTCAGCTCTTTTAATAATTACTTAAATATTTATGCGTGGATGTTTGTTATCGCTATATAATCTCGACTTAATAATTGCTTCTACTTTGTTTCTTACTACCATATTTCAAAACTCCAGCAACTGCTGAAACGTTTCCCTCCCCTAACTGTCCTTTCTGAGTATGACACAAGACTGTGTCTAGTGATGGAGCCACACTCTGGGAGCTTTGAGGAAAGTCATGTAACCTCTTAGTTTCCCTTACTTCCTGGATCGCTCTGGTTTGCCGTAGTAGTACCTGTCAGAACTACATCTATAGGTTAAACAGAGAGCCAGGTTAAAATTTGTGTTGCTTCCTATACACAAATCCAGAATAAACGTTCAAGTCGGCTACACGCGGCCGGGTGAATGTCGCTACACATACAAGTATATATTTTTCACTTTGTCTTTCTAAATTTGGGAAAGACACAACTAAAATTATTTAGACAGAAAACCGTAATATCACTCAGACTAGATTTAATTCTATACTATGACAGAATGATAATTTTGAAGTTTTACGTTTGATAGGAAGAATATATAAGACTGGTGAATGACAGGGTAAAAACAGATAGTACGAACTAGTATACCAATGTGGACGGAATACATAGAATATCCAGTACGGATAATATCCAGGATAAGTACTGTTCCGCAAATCGACCAAATTCTATTGAGAAGTTGGTTGCTTTGCGGAACAGTGGTTGTGCAGGGCTCTTGCAAAATTGTGGATAGTGTGAGTAACGAACGTAAAATTGTGGATAGTGTGAGTAACGAACGCAAAATTGTGGATAGTGTGAGTAACGAACGAAAAATTGTGGATAGTGTGAGTAACGAACGAAAAATTGTGGATCGTGGAAGTAACGAACGCAAAATTGTGGATCGTGCGAATAACGAACGTAAAATTGTGGATAGTGTGAGTAACGAACGAAAAATTGTGGATAGTGTGAGTAACGAACGCAAAATTGTGGATAGTGTCAGTAACGAACGAAAAATTGTGGATAGTGTGAGTAACGAATGCAAAATTGTGGATAGTGTGAGTAACGAACGCAAAATTGTGGATAGTGTGAGTAACTAACGCAAAATTGTGGATAGTGTGAGTAACGAACGAAAAATTGTGGATAGTGTGAGTAACGAACGAAAAATTGTGGATAGTGTGAGTAACGAACGCAAAATTGTGGATAGTGTGAGTAACGAACGCAAAATTGTGGATAGTGTGAGTAATTAACGCAAAATTGTGGATAGTGTGAGTAACGAACGCAAAATTGTGGATAGTGTGAGTAACGAACGCAAAATTGTGGATAGTGTGAGTAACGAACGAAAAATTGTAGATAGTGTAAGTAACTAACGCAAAATTGTGGATAGTGTGAGTAACGAACGCAAAATTGTGGATAGTGTGAGTAACGAACGCAAAATTGTGGGTAGTGTGAGTAACGAACGCAAAATTGTGGATAGTGTGAGTAATTAACGCAAAATTGTGGATAGTGTGAGTAACGAACGCAAAATTGTGGATAGTGTGAGTAACGAACGCAAAATTGTGGATAGCGTAGGTAACGAACGCAAAATTGTGGATAGTGTGAGTAACGAACGAAAAATTGTGGATAGTGTGAGTAACGAACGTAAAATTGTGGATAGTGTGAGTAACGAACGAAAAATTGTGGATCGTGGGAGTAACGAACGCAAAATTGTAGATCGTGTGAGTAACGAACGCAAAATTGTGGATAGTGTGAGTAACGAACGTAAAATTGTGGATAGTGTGAGTAACGAACGCAAAATTGTGGATAGTGTGAGTAACGAACGCAAAATAGTGGATAGTGTGAGTAACGAACGAAAAATTGTGGATAGTGTGAGTAACGAATGCAAAATTGTGGATAGTGTGAGTAACGAACGCAAAATTGTGGATAGTGTGAGTAACTAACGCAAAATTGTGGATAGTGTGAGTAACGAACGAAAAATTGTGGATAGTGTGAGTAACGAACGCAAAATTGTGGGTAGTGTGAGTAACGAACGCAAAATTGTGGATAGTGTGAGTAATGAACGCAAAATTGTGGATGGTGTGAGTAACGAACGCAAAATTGTGGATAGTTTGAGTAACGAACGCAAAATTGTGGATAGTGTGAGTAACGAACGCAAAATTGTGGATAGTGTGAGTAACGAACGCAAAATTGTGGGTAGTGTGAGTAACGAACGCAAAATTGTGGATAGTGTGAGTAATTAACGCAAAATTGTAGATAGTGTGAGTAACGAACGCAAAATTGTAGATAGTGTGAGTAACGAACGTAAAATTGTGGATAGCGTGAGTAACGAACGCAAAATTGTGGATAGTGTGAGTAACGAACGAAAAATTGTGGATAGTGTGAGTAACTAACGCAAAATTGTGGATAGCGTGAGTAACGAACGCAAAATTGTGGATAGTGTGAGTAACGAACGAAAAATTGTGGATAGTGTGAGTAACGAACACAAAATTGTGGATAGCGTGAGTAACGAACGCAAAATTGTGGATTGTATGAGTAACGAACGCAAAATTGTGGATTGTGTGAGTAACGAACGCAAAATTGTGGATAGTGTGAGTCACGAACGCAAAATTGTTGATAGTGTGAGTTACGAACGCAAAATTGTGGATAGTGTGAGTAACGAACGTAAAATTGTGGATAGCGTGAGTAACGAACGCAAAATTGTGGATAGTGTGAGTAACGAACGAAAAATTGTGGATAGTGTGAGTAACTAACGCAAAATTGTGGATAGCGTGAGTAACGAACGCAAAATTGTGGATAGTGTGAGTAACGAACAAAAATTGTGGATAGTGTGAGTAACGAACACAAAATGGTGGATAGCGTGAGTAACGAACGCAAAATTGTGGATTGTATGAGTAACGAACGCCAAATTGTGGATTGTGTGAGTAACGAACGCAAAATTGTGGATAGTGTGAGTAACGAACGCAAAATTGTGGATAGTGTGAGTAACGAACGTAAAATTGTGGATAGTGTGAGTAACGAACGCAAAATTGTGGATAGTGTGAGTAACGAACGAAAAATTGTGGATAGTGTGAGTAACGAACGCAAAATTGTGGATCGTGTAAGTTACGAACGCAAAATTGTGGATCGTTTGAGTAACGAACGCAAAATTGTGGATAGTGTGAGTAACGAACGCCAAATTGTGGATCGTGGGAGTAACGAACGCAAAATTGTGGATAGTGTGAGTAACGAACGCAAAATTGTGGATAGTGTGAGTAACGAACGCAAAATTGGGGATCGTGTGAGTAACGAACGCTAAATTGTGGATCGTGGGAGTAACGAACGCAAGATTGTGGATAGTGTGAGTAACGAACGCAAAATTGTGGATAGTGTGAGTAACGAACGCAAAATTGTGGATAGTGTGAGTAACGAACGTAAAATTGTTGATAGCGTGAGTAACGAACGCAAAATTGTGGATAGTGTGAGTAACGAACGTAAAATTGTTGATAGTGTGAGTAACGAACGCAAAATTGTGGATAGTGTGAGTAACGAACGCAAAATAGTGGATAGTGTGAGTAACGAACGAAAAATTGTGGATAGTGTGAGTAACGAATGCAAAATTGTGGATAGTGTGAGTAACGAACGCAAAATTGTGGATAGTGTGAGTAACTAACGCAAAATTATGGATAGTGTGAGTAACGAACGAAAAATTGTGGATAGTGTGAGTAACGAACGCAAAATTGTGGGTAGTGTGAGTAACGAACGCAAAATTGTGGATAGTGTGAGTAATGAACGCAAAATTGTGGATAGTGTGAGTAACGAACGCAAAATTGTGGATAGTTTGAGTAACGAACGCAAAGTTGTGGATAGTGTGAGTAACGAACGTAAAATTGTGGATAGTGTGAGTAACGAACGCAAAATTGTGGGTAGTGTGAGTAACGAACGCAAAATTGTGGATAGTGTGAGTAATTAACGCAAAATTGTGGATAGTGTGAGTAACGAACGCAAAATTGTAGATAGTGTGAGTAACGAACGTAAAATTGTGAATAGCGTGAGTAACGAACGCAAAATTGCGGATAGTGTGAGTAACGAACGAAAAATTGTGGATAGTGTGAGTAACTAACGCAAAATTGTGGATAGCGTGAGTAACGAACGCAAAATTGTGGATAGTGTGAGTAACGAACGAAAAATTGTGGATAGTGTGAGTAACGAACACAAAATTGTGGATAGCGTGAGTAACGAACGCAAAATTGTGGATTGTATGAGTAACGAACGCAAAATTGTGGATTGTGTGAGTAACAAACGCAAAATTGTGGATAGTGTGAGTCACGAACGCAAAATTGTGGATAGTGTGAGTAACGAACGCAAAATTGTGGATAGTGTGAGTAACGAACGTAAAATTGTGGATAGCGTGAGTAACGAACGCAAAATTGTGGATAGTGTGAGTAACGAACGAAAAATTGTGGATAGTGTGAGTAACTAACGCAAAATTGTGGATAGCGTGAGTAACGAACGCAAAATTGTGGATAGTGTGAGTAACGAACGAACAATTGTGGATAGTGTGAGTAACGAACACAAAATGGTGGATAGCGTGAGTAACGAACGCAAAATTGTGGATTGTATGAGTAACGAACGCCAAATTGTGGATTGTGTGAGTAACGAACGCAAAATTGTGGATAGTGTGAGTAACGAATGCAAAATTGTGGATAGTGTGAGTAACGAACGTAAAATTGTGGATAGTGTGAGTAACGAACGCAAAATTGTGGATAGTGTGAGTAACGAACGAAAAATTGTGGATAGTGTGAGTAACGAACGCAAAATTGTGGATCGTGTGAGTAACGAACGCAAAATTGTGGATCGTGTGAGTAACGAACGCAAAATTGTGGATAGTGTGAGTAACGAACGCCAAATTGTGGATCGTGGGAGTAACGAACGCAAAATTGTGGATAGTGTGAGTAACGAACGCAAAATTGTGGATAGTGTGAGTAACGAACGCAAAATTGGGGATCGTGTGAGTAACGAACGCTAAATTGTGGATCGTGGGAGTAACGAACGCAAGATTGTGGATAGTGTGAGTAACGAACGCAAAATTGTGGATAGTGTGAGTAACGAACGCAAAATTGTGGATAGTGTGAGTAACGAACGTAAAATTGTGGATAGCGTGAGTAACGAACGCAAAATTGTGGATAGTGTGAGTAACGAACGAAAAATTGTGGATAGTGTGATTAACTAACGCAAAATTGTGGATAGTGTGAGTAACGAACGCAAAATTGTGGATAGTGTGAGTAACGAACGAAAAATTGTGGATAGTGTGAGTAACGAACGCAAAATTGTGGATCGTGTGAGTAACGAACGCAAAATTGTGGATCGTGTGAGTAACGAACGCAAAATTGAGGATAGTGTGAGTAACGAACGCCAAATTGTGGATCGTGGTAGTAACGAACGCAAAATTGTGGATAGTGTGAGTAACGAACGCAAAATTGTAGATAGTGTGAGTAACGAACGCAAAATTGGGGATCGTGTGAGTAACGAACGCAAAATTGTGGATCGTGGGAGTAACGAACGCAAGATTGTGGATAGCGTGAGTAACGAACGCAAAATTGTGGATAGTGTGAGTAACTAACGCAAAATTGTGGATAGTGTGAGTAACGAACGCAAAATTGTGGATGGTGGGAGTAACGAACGCAAAATTGTGGATCGTGTAAGTAACGAACGCAAAATTGTGGATCGTGTGAGTAACGAACGCAAAATTGTGGATCGTGTGAGTAATTAACGCAAAATTGTGGATAGTGTGAGTAACGAACGCAAAATTGTGGATAGCGTGAGTAACGAACGCAAAATTGTGGATTGTGTGAGTAACGAACGCAAAATTGTGGATTGTGTGAGTAACGAACGCAAAATTGTGGATAGTGTTAGTAACGAACGCAAAATTGTGGATAGTGTGAGTAACGGACGTAAAATTGTGGATAGTGTGAGTAACGAACGCAAAATTGTGGATAGTGTGAGTAACGAACGAAAAATTGTGGATAGTGTGAGTAACGTACGCAAAATTGTGGATAGTGTGAGTAACGAACGCAAAATTGTGGATCGTGTGAGTAACGAACGCAAAATTGTGGATCGTGGGTGTAACGAACGCAAAATTGTGGATAGTGTGAGTAACGAACGCAAAATTGTGGATAGTGTGAGTAACGAACGCAAAATTGTGGAGTGTGATAGTAACGAACGCAAAATTGTGGATCGTGGGAGTAACGAACGCAAGATTGTGGATAGTGTGAGTAACGAACGCAAAATTGTGGATAGTGTGAGTAACGAACGCAAAATTGTGGATAGTGTGAGTAACGAACGCAAAATTGTGGATGGTGGGAGTAACGAACGCAAATTTGTGGATAGTGTAAGTAACGAACGCAAAATATTGGATCGTGTGAGTAACGAACGCAAAATTGTGGATCGTGTGAGTAACGAACACAAAATTGTGGATAGCGTGAGTAACGAACGCAAAATTGTGGATAGTGTGAGTAACGAACGCAAAATTGTGGGTAGTGTGAGTAACGAACGCAAAATTGTGGATAGTGTGAGTAATTAACGCAAAATTGTGGATAGTGTGAGTAACGAACGCAAAATTGTGGATAGTGTGAGTAACGAACGTAAAATTGTGGATAGCGTGAGTAACGAACGCAAAATTGTGGATAGTGTGAGTAACGAACGAAAAATTGTGGATAGTGTGAGTAACTAACGCAAAATTGTGGATAGCGTGAGTAACGAACGCAAAATTGCGGATAGTGTGAGTAACGAACGAAAAATTGTGGATAGTGTGAGTAACGAACGCAAAATTGTGGATTGTATGAGTAACGAACGCAAAATTGTGGATTGTGTGAGTAACGAACGCAAAATTGTGGATAGTGTGAGTAACGAACGCAAAATTGTGGATACTGTGAGTAACGAACGTAAAATTGTGGATAGTGTGAGTAACGAACGCAAAATTGGGGATAGTGTGAGTAACGAACGAAAAATTGTGGATAGTGTGAGTAACGAACGCAAAATTGTTGATAATGTGTGAGTAACGAACGTAAAATTGTGGATAGTGTGAGTAACGAACGAAAAATTGTGGATAGTGTGAGTAACTAACGCAAAATTGTGGATAGCGTGAGTAACGAACGCAAAATTGTGGATAGTGTGAGTAACGAACGAAAAATTGTAGATAGTGTGAGTAACGAACACAAAATTGTGGATAGCGTGAGTAACGAACGCAAAATTGTGGATTGTATGAGTAACGAACGCAAAATTGTGGATTGTGTGAGTAACGAACGCAAAATTGTGGATAGTGTGAGTAACGAACGCAAAATTGTGGAGTGTGATAGTAACGAACGCAAAATTGTGGATCGTGGGAGTAACGAACGCAAGATTGTGGATAGTGTGAGTAACGAACGCAAAATTGTGGATAGTGTGAGTAACGGACGCAAAATTGTGGATAGTGTGAGTAACGAACGCAAAATTGTGGATGGTGGGAGTAACGAACGCAAAATTGTGGATAGTGTAAGTAACGAACGCAAAATTGTGGATCGTGTGAGTAACGAACGCAAAATTGTGGATAGTGTGAGTAACGAACGCAAAATTGTGGATAGTGTGAGTAACGAACGAAAAATTGTGGATAGTGTGAGTAACGAACGCAAAATTGTGGATAGTGTGAGTAACGAACGCAAAATTGTGGATGGTGGGAGTAACGAACGCAAAATTGTGGATAGTGTAAGTAACGAACGCAAAATTGTTGATCGTGTGAGTAACGAACGCAAAATTGTGGATCGTGTGAGAAACGAACGCAAAATTGTGGATAGTGCGAGTAACGAACGCCAAATTGTGGATCGTGGGAGTAACGAACGCAAAATTGTGGATAGTGTGAGTAACGAACGTAAAATTGTGGATAGCGTGAGTAACGAACGCAAAATTGTAGATAGTGTGAGTAACGAACGAAAAATTGTGGATAGTGTGAGTAACTAACGCAAAATTGTGGATAGCGTGAGTAACGAACGCAAAATTGTGGATAGTGTGAGTAACGAACGAAAAATTGTGGATAGTGTGAGTAACGAACGCAAAATTGTGGATTGTATGAGTAACGAACGCAAAATTGTGGATTGTGTGAGTAACGAACGCAAAATTGTGGATAGTGTGAGTAACGAACGCAAAATTGTGGATACTGTGAGTAACGAACGTAAAATTGTGGATAGTGTGAGTAACGAACGCAAAATTGTGGATAGTGTGAGTAACGAACGAAAAATTGTGGATAGTGTGAGTAACGAACGCAAAATTGTTGATAATGTGTGAGTAACGAACGTAAAATTGTGGATAGCGTGAGTAACGAACGCAAAATTGTGGATAGTGTGAGTAACGAACGCAAAATTGTGGATAGTGTGAGTAACTAACGCAAAATTGTGGATAGCGTGAGTAACGAACGCAAAATTGTGGATAGTGTGAGTAACGAACGAAAAATTGTGGATAGTGTGAGTAACGAACACAAAATTGTGGATAGCGTGAGTAACGAACGCAAAATTGTGGATTGTATGAGTAACGAACGCAAAATTGTGGATTGTGTGAGTAACGAACGCAAAATTGTGGATAGTGTGAGTAACGAACGCAAAATTGTGGAGTGTGATAGTAACGAACGCAAAATTGTGGATCGTGGGAGTAACGAACGCAAGATTGTGGATAGTGTGAGTAACGAACGCAAAATTGTGGATAGTGTGAGTAACGGACGCAAAATTGTGGATAGTGTGAGTAACGAACGCAAAATTGTGGATGGTGGGAGTAACGAACGCAAAATTGTGGATAGTGTAAGTAACGAACGCAAAATTGTGGATCGTGTGAGTAACGAACGCAAAATTGTGGATAGTGTGAGTAACGAACGCAAAATTGTGGATAGTGTGAGTAACGAACGAAAAATTGTGGATAGTGTGAGTAACGAACGCAAAATTGTGGATAGTGTGAGTAACGAACGCAAAATTGTGGATGGTGGGAGTAACGAACGCAAAATTGTGGATAGTGTAAGTAACGAACGCAAAATTGTTGATCGTGTGAGTAACGAACGCAAAATTGTGGATCGTGTGAGAAACGAACGCAAAATTGTGGATAGTGTGAGTAACGAACGCCAAATTGTGGATCGTGGAAGCAACGAACGCAAAATTGTGGATAGTGTGAGTAACGAACGCTAAATTGTTGATAGTGTGAGTAACGAACGCAAAATTGTGGATCGTGTGAGTAACGAACGCAAAATTGTGGATCGTGGGAGTAACGAACGCAAGATTGTGGATAGTGTGAGTAACGAACGCAAAATTGTGGATAGCGTGAGTAACGAACGCAAAATTGTGGATAGTGTGAGTAACGAACGCAAAATTGTTGATAGTGTGAGTAACTAACGCAAAATTGTGGATAGCGTGAGTAACGAACGCAAAATTGTGGATAGTGTGAGTAACGAACGCAAAATTGTGGGTAGTGTGAGTAACGAACGCAAAATTGTGGATAGTGTGAGTAACGAACGCAAAATTGTGGATAGTGTGAGTAATTAACGCAGAATTGTGGAGAGTGTGAGTAACGAACGAAAAATTGTGGATAGTGTGAGTAACGAACGCAAAATTGTGGATAGCGTGAGTAACGAACGAAAAATTGTGGATTGTGTGAGTAACGAACGCAAAATTGTGGATTGTGTGAGTAACGAACGCAAAATTGTGGATAGTGTGAGTAACGAACGCAAAATTGTGGATAGTGTGAGTAACGAACGTAAAATTGTGGATAGTGTGAGTAACGAACGCAAAATTGTGGATAGTGTGAGTAACGAACGAACAATTGTGGACAGTGTGAGTAACGTACGCAAAATTGTGGATAGTGTGAGTAACGAACGCAAAATTGTGGATCCTGTGAGTAACAAACGCAAAATTGTGGATCGTGGGTGTAACGAACGCAAAATTGTGGATAGTGTGAGTAACGAACTCAAAATTGTGGATAGTGTGAGTAACGAACGCAAAATTGTGGAGTGTGATAGTAACGAACGCAAAATTGTGGATTGTGGGAGTAACGAACGCAAGATTGTGGATAGTGTGAGTAACGAACGCAAAATTGTGGATGGTGGGAGTAACGAACGCAAAATTGTGGATAGTGTAAGTAACGAACGCAAAATTGTGGATAGTGTGAGTAACGAACGCAAAATTGTGGATAGTGTGAGTAACGAACGCAAAATTGTGGATAGTGTGAGTAACGAACGCAAAATTGTGGATGGTGGGAGTAACGAACGCAAAATTGTGGATAGTGTAAGTAACGAACGCAAAATTGTGGATCGTGTGAGTAACGAACGCAAAATTGTGGATCGTGGTAGTAACGAACGCAAAATTGTGGATAGTGTGAGTAACGAACGCCAAATTGTGGATCGTGGGAGTAACGAACGCAAGATTGTGGATAGTGTGAGTAACGAACGCTAAATTGTGGATAGTGTGAGTAACGAACGCAAAATTGGGGATCGTGTGAGTAACGAACGCAAAATTTTGGATCGTGGGAGTAACGAACGCAAGATTGTGGATAGTGTGAGTAACGAACGCAAAATTGTGGATAGCGTGAGTAACGAACGCAAAATTGTGGATAGTGTGAGTAACGAACGCAAAATTGTTGATAGTGTGAGTAACTAACGCAAAATTGTGGATAGCGTGAGTAACGAACGCAAAATTGTGGATAGTGTGAGTAACGAACGCAAAATTGTGGGTAGTGTGAGTAACGAACGCAAAATTGTGGATAGTGTGAGTAATTAACGCAAAATTGTGGATTGTGTGAGTAACGAACGCAAAATTGTGGATAGTGTGAGTAACGAACGCAAAATTGTGGATAGTGTGAGTAACGAACGCAAAATTGTGGATAGTGTGAGTAACGAACGCAAAATTGTGGATGGTGGGAGTAACGAACGCAAAATTGTGGATAGTGTAAGTAACGAACGCAAAATTGTGGATCGTGTGAGTAACGAACGCAAAATTGTGGATCGTGGTAGTAACGAACGCAAAATTGTGGATAGTATGAGTAACGAACGCCAAATTGTGGATCGTGGGAGTAACGAACGCAAGATTGGTGATAGTGTGAGTAACGAACGCTAAATTGTGGATAGTGTGAGTAACGAACGCAAAATTGGGGATCGTGTGAGTAACGAACGCAAAATTGTGGATCGTGGGAGTAACGAACGCAAGATTGTGGATAGTGTGAGTAACGAACGCAAAATTGTGGATAGCGTGAGTAACGAACGAACAATTGTGGATAGTGTGAGTAACGTACGCAAAATTGTTGATAGTGTGAGTAACGAACGCAAAATTGTGGATCCTGTGAGTAACAAACGCAAAATTGTGGATCGTGGGTGTAACTAACGCAAAATTGTGGATAGTGTGAGTAACGAACGCAAAATTGTGGATAGTGTGAGTAATTAACGCAAAATTGTGGATAGTGTGAGTAACGAACGCAAAATTGTGGATTGTGGGAGTAACGAACGCAAGATTGTGGATAGTGTGAGTAACGAACGCAAAATTGTGGATGGTGGGAGTAACGAACGCAAAATTGTGGATAGTGTAAGTAACGAACGCAAAATTGTGGATCGTGTGAGTAACGAACGCAAAATTGTGGATCGTGGTAGTAACGAACGCAAAATTGTGGATAGTGTGAGTAACGAACGCCAAATTGTGGATCGTGGGAGTAACGAACGCAAGATTGTGGATAGTGTGAGTAACGAACGCTAAATTGTGGATAGTGTTAGAAACGAACGCAAAATTGGGGATCGTGTGAGTAACGAACGCAAAATTGTGGATCGTGGGAGTAACGAACGCAAGATTGTGGATAGTGTGAGTAACGAACGCAAAATTGTGGATAGCGTGAGTAACGAACGCAAAATTGTGGATAGTGTGAGTAACGAACGCAACATTGTTGATAGTGTGAGTAACTAACGCAAAATTGTGGATAGCGTGAGTAACGAACGCAAAATTGTGGATAGTGTGAGTAACGAACGCAAAATTGTGGGTAGTGTGAGTAACGAACGCAAAATTGTGGATAGTGTGAGTAATTAACGCAAAATTGTGGATTGTGTGAGTAACGAACGCAAAATTGTGGATAGTGTGAGTAACGAACGCAAAATTGTGGATAGTGTGAGTAACGAACGCAAAATTGTGGATAGTGTGAGTAACGAACGCAAAATTGTGGATGGTGGGAGTAACGAACGCAAAATTGTGGATAGTGTAAGTAACGAACGCAAAATTGTGGATCGTGTGAGTAACGAACGCAAAATTGTGGATCGTGGTAGTAACGAACGCAAAATTGTGGATAGTGTGAGTAACGAACGCCAAATTGTGGATCGTGGGAGTAACGAACGCAAGATTGTGGATAGTGTGAGTAACGAACGCTAAATTGTGGATAGTGTGAGTAACGAACGCAAAATTGGGGATCGTGTGAGTAACGAACGCAAAATTGTGGATCGTGGGAGTAACGAACGCAAGATTGTGGATTGTGTGAGTAACGAACGCAAAATTGTGGATAGCGTGAGTAACGAACGCAAAATTGTGGATAGTGTGAGTAACGAACGCAAAATTGTTGATAGTGTGAGTAACTAACGCAAAATTGTGGATAGCGTGAGTAACGAACGCAAAATTGTGGATAGTGTGAGTAACGAACGCAAAATTGTGGGTAGTGTGAGTAACGAACGCAAAATTGTGGATAGTGTGAGTAATTAACGCAAAATTGTGGATAGTGTTAGTAACGAACGCAAAATTGTGGATAGTGTGAGTAACGAACGCAAAATTGTGGATAGCGTGAGTAACGAACGCAAAATTGTGGATTGTGTGAGTAACGAACGCAAAATTGTGGATTGTGTGAGTAACGAACCCAAAATTGTGGATAGTGTGAGTAACGAACGCAAAATTGTGGATAGTGTGAGTAACGAACGTAAAATTGTGGATAGTGTGAGTAACGAACGCAAAATTGTGGATAGTGTGAGTAACGAACGAACAATTGTGGATAGTGTGAGTAACGAACGCAAAATTGTGGATAGTGTGAGTAACGAACGCAAAATTGTGGATCCTGTGAGTAACAAACGCAAAATTGTGGATCGTGGGTGTAACGAACGCAAAATTGTGGATTGTGTGAGTAACGAACTCAAAATTGTGGATAGTGTGAGTAACGAACGCAAAATTGTAGAGTGTGATAGTAACGAACGCAAAATTGTGGATTGTGTGAGTAACGAACGCAAGATTGTGGATAGTGTGAGTAACGAACGCAAAATTGTGGATGGTGGGAGTAACGAACGCAAAATTGTGGATAGTGTAAGTAACGAACGCAAAATTGTGGATAGTGTGAGTAACGAACGCAAAATTGTGGATAGTGTGAGTAACGAACGCAAAATTGTGGATAGTGTGAGTAACGAACGCAAAATTGTGGATGGTGGGAGTAACGAACGCAAAATTGTGGATAGTGTAAGTAACGAACGCAAAATTGTGGATCGTGTGAGTAACGAACGCAAAATTGTGGATCGTGGTAGTAACGAACGCAAAATTGTGGATAGTGTGAGTAACGAACGCCAAATTGTGGATCGTGGGAGTAACGAACGCAAGATTGTGGATAGTGTGAGTAACGAACGCTAAATTGTGGATAGTGTGAGTAACGAACGCAAAATTGGGGATCGTGTGAGTAACGAACGCAAAATTGTGGATCGTGGGAGTAACGAACGCAAGATTGTGGATAGTGTGAGTAACGAACGCAAAATTGTGGATAGCGTGAGTAACGAACGCAAAATTGTGGATAGTGTTAGTAACGAACGCAAAATTGTTGATAGTGTGAGTAACGAACGCAAAATTGTGGATAGCGTGAGTAACGAACGCAAAATTGTGGATAGTGTGAGTAACGAACGCAAAATTGTGGGTAGTGTGAGTAACGAACGCAAAATTGTGGATAGTGTGAGTAATTAACGCAAAATTGTGGATAGTGTTAGTAACGAACGCAAAATTGTGGATAGTGTGAGTAACGAACGCAAAATTGTGGATAGCGTGAGTAACGAACGCAAAATTGTGGATTGTGTGAGTAACGAACGCAAAATTGTGGATTGTGTGAGTAACGAACGCAAAATTGTGGATAGTGTGAGTAACGAACGCAAAATTGTGGATAGTGTGAGTAACGAACGCAAAATTGTGGATGGTGGAAGTAACGAACGCAAAATTGTGGATAGTGTAAGTAACGAACGCAAAATTGTGGATCGTGTGAGTAACGAACGCAAAATTGTGGATCGTGGTAGTAACGAACGCAAAATTGTGGATAGTGTGAGTAACGAACGCAAAATTGTGGATCGTGGGAGTAACGAACGCAAGATTGTGGATAGTGTGAGTAACGAACGCAAAATTGTTGATCGTGTGAGTAACGAACGCAAAATTGTTGATAGTGTGAGTAACTAACGCAAAATTGTGGATAGCGTGAGTAACGAACGCAAAATTGTGGATAGTGTGAGTAACGAACGCAAAATTGTGGGTAGTGTGAGTAACGAACGCAAAATTGTGGATAGTGTGAGTAACGAACGCAAAATTGTGGATAGTGTGAGTAACGAACGCAAAATTGTGGATAGTGGGAGTAACGAACGCAAAATTGTGGAT
Source organism: Sepiola atlantica (assembly GCA_963556195.1). Taxonomy (NCBI): domain Eukaryota; kingdom Metazoa; phylum Mollusca; class Cephalopoda; order Sepiida; family Sepiolidae; genus Sepiola; species Sepiola atlantica. The sequence continues at coordinate 26,188,182 of OY744553.1, forward strand.
AGTGTAAGTAACGAACGCAAAATTGTGGATCGTGTGAGTAACGAACGCAAAATTGTGGATCGTGGTAGTAACGAACGCAAAATTGTGGATAGTGTGAGTAACGAACGCCAAATTGTGGATCGTGGGAGTAACGAACGCAAGATTGTGGATAGTGTGAGTAACGAACGCTAAATTGTGGATAGTGTGAGTAACGAACGCAAAATTGGGGATCGTGTGAGTAACGAACGCAAAATTGTGGATCGTGGGAGTAACGAACGCAAGATTGTGGATAGTGTGAGTAACGCACGCAAAATTGTGGATAGCGTGAGTAACGAACGCAAAATTGTGGATAGTGTGAGTAACGAACGCAAAATTGTTGATAGTGTGAGTAACTAACGCAAAATTGTGGATAGCGTAAGTAACGAACGCAAAATTGTGGATAGTGTGAGTAACGAACGCAAAATTGTGGGTAGTGTGAGTAACGAACGCAAAATTGTGGATAGTGTGAGTAATTAACGCAAAATTGTGGATTGTGTGAGTAACGAACGCAAAATTGTGGATAGTGTGAGTAACGAACGCAAAATTGTGGATAGTGTGAGTAACGAACGCAAAATTGTGGATAGTGTGAGTAACGAAGGCAAAATTGTGGATGGTGGGAGTAACGAACGCAAAATTGTGGATAGTGTAAGTAACGAACGCAAAATTGTGGATCGTGTGAGTAACGAACGCAAAATTGTGGATCGTGGTAGTAACGAACGCAAAATTGTGGATAGTATGAGTAACGAACGCCAAATTGTGGATCGTGGGAGTAACGAACGCAAGATTGGTGATAGTGTGAGTAACGAACGCTAAATTGTGGATAGTGTGAGTAACGAACGCAAAATTGGGGATCGTGTGAGTAACGAACGCAAAATTGTGGATCGTGGGAGTAACGAACGCAAGATTGTGGATAGTGTGAGTAACGAACGCAAAATTGTCGATAGCGTGAGTAACGAACGAACAATTGTGGATAGTGTGAGTAACGTACGCAAAATTGTTGATAGTGTGAGTAACGAACGCAAAATTGTGGATCCTGTGAGTAACAAACGCAAAATTGTGGATCGTGGGTGTAACTAACGCAAAATTGTGGATAGTGTGAGTAACGAACGCAAAATTGTGGATAGTGTGAGTAATTAACGCAAAATTGTGGATAGTGTGAGTAACGAACGCAAAATTGTGGATTGTGGGAGTAACGAACGCAAGATTGTGGATAGTGTGAGTAACGAACGCAAAATTGTGGATGGTGGGAGTAACGAACGCAAAATTGTGGATAGTGTAAGTAACGAACGCAAAATTGTGGATCGTGTGAGTAACGAACGCAAAATTGTGGATCGTGGTAGTAACGAACGCAAAATTGTGGATAGTGTGAGTAACGAACGCCAAATTGTGGATCGTGGGAGTAACGAACGCAAGATTGTGGATAGTGTGAGTAACGAACGCTAAATTGTGGATAGTGTTAGTAACGAACGCAAAATTGGGGATCGTGTGAGTAACGAACGCAAAATTGTGGATCGTGGGAGTAACGAACGCAAGATTTAGATAGTGTGAGTAACGAACGCAAAATTGTGGATAGCGTGAGTAACGAACGCAAAATTGTGGATAGTGTGAGTAACGAACGCAAAATTGTTGATAGTGTGAGTAACTAACGCAAAATTGTGGATAGCGTGAGTAACGAACGCAAAATTGTGGATAGTGTGAGTAACGAACGCAAAATTGTGGGTAGTGTGAGTAACGAACGCAAAATTGTGGATAGTGTGAGTAATTAACGCAAAATTGTGGATTGTGTGAGTAACGAACGCAAAATTGTGGATAGTGTGAGTAACGAACGCAAAATTGTTGATAGTGTGAGTAACGAACGCAAAATTGTGGATAGTGTGAGTAACGAACGCAAAATTGTGGATGGTGGGAGTAACGAACGCAAAATTGTGGATAGTGTAAGTAACGAACGCAAAATTGTGGATCGTGTGAGTAACGAACGCAAAATTGTGGATCGTGGTAGTAACGAACGCAAAATTGTGGATAGTGTGAGTAACGAACGCCAAATTGTGGATCGTGGGAGTAACGAACGCAAGATTGTGGATAGTGTGAGTAACGAACGCTAAATTGTGGATAGTGTGAGTAACGAACGCAAAATTGGGGATCGTGTGAGTAACGAACGCAAAATTGTGGATCGTGGGAGTAACGAACGCAAGATTGTGGATTGTGTGAGTAACGAACGCAAAATTGTGGATAGCGTGAGTAACGAACGCAAAATTGTGGATAGTGTGAGTAACGAACGCAAAATTGTTGATAGTGTGAGTAACTAACGCAAAATTGTGGATAGCGTGAGTAACGAACGCAAAATTGTGGATAGTGTGAGTAACGAACGCAAAATTGTGGGTAGTGTGAGTAACGAACGCAAAATTGTGGATAGTGTGAGTAATTAACGCAAAATTGTGGATAGTGTGAGTAACGAACGCAAAATTGTGGATAGTGTGAGTAACGAACGCAAAATTGTGGATAGCGTGAGTAACGAACGCAAAATTGTGGATTGTGTGAGTAACGAACGCAAAATTGTGGATTGTGTGAGTAACGAACCCAAAATTGTGGATAGTGTGAGTAACGAACGCAAAATTGTGGATAGTGTGAGTAACGAACGTAAAATTGTGGATAGTGTGAGTAACGAACGCAAAATTGTGGATAGTGTGAGTAACGAACGAACAATTGTGGATAGTGTGAGTAACGAACGCAAAATTGTGGATAGTGTGAGTAACGAACGCAAAATTGTGGATTGTGGGAGTAACGAACGCAAGATTGTGGATAGTGTGAGTAACTAACGCAAAATTGTGGATAGTGTGAGTAACGAACGCAAAATTGTGGATAGTGTGAGTAATTAACGCAAAATTGTGGATAGTGTGAGTAACGAACGCAAAATTGTGGATTGTGGGAGTAACGAACGCAAGATTGTGGATAGTGTGAGTAACGAACGCAAAATTGTGGATGGTGGGAGTAACGAACGCAAAATTGTGGATAGTGTAAGTAACGAACGCAAAATTGTGGATCGTGTGAGTAACGAACGCAAAATTGTGGATCGTGGTAGTAACGAACGCAAAATTGTGGATAGTGTGAGTAACGAACGCCAAATTGTGGATCGTGGGAGTAACGAACGCAAGATTGTGGATAGTGTGAGTAACGAACGCTAAATTGTGGATAGTGTTAGTAACGAACGCAAAATTGGGGATCGTGTGAGTAACGAACGCAAAATTGTGGATCGTGGGAGTAACGAACGCAAGATTGTGGATAGTGTGAGTAACGAACGCAAAATTGTGGATAGCGTGAGTAACGAACGCAAAATTGTGGATAGTGTGAGTAACGAACGCAAAATTGTTGATAGTGTGAGTAACTAACGCAAAATTGTGGATAGCGTGAGTAACGAACGCAAAATTGTGGATAGTGTGAGTAACGAACGCAAAATTGTGGGTAGTGTGAGTAACGAACGCAAAATTGTGGATAGTGTGAGTAATTAACGCAAAATTGTGGATTGTGTGAGTAACGAACGCAAAATTGTGGATAGTGTGAGTAACGAACGCAAAATTGTGGATAGTGTGAGTAACGAACGCAAAATTGTGGATAGTGTGAGTAACGAACGCAAAATTGTGGATGGTGGGAGTAACGAACGCAAAATTGTGGATAGTGTAAGTAACGAACGCAAAATTGTGGATCGTGTGAGTAACGAACGCAAAATTGTGGATCGTGGTAGTAACGAACGCAAAATTGTGGATAGTGTGAGTAACGAACCCCAAATTGTGGATCGTGGGAGTAACGAACGCTAGATTGTGGATAGTGTGAGTAACGAACGCTAAATTGTGGATAGTGTGAGTAACGAACGCAAAATTGGGGATCGTGTGAGTAACGAACGCAAAATTGTGGATCGTGGGAGTAACGAACGCAAGATTGTGGATTGTGTGAGTAACGAACGCAAAATTGTGGATAGCGTGAGTAACGAACGCAAAATTGTGGATAGTGTGAGTAACGAACGCAAAATTGTTGATAGTGTGAGTAACTAACGCAAAATTGTGGATAGCGTGAGTAACGAACGCAAAATTGTGGATAGTGTGAGTAACGAACGCAAAATTGTGGGTAGTGTGAGTAACGAACGCAAAATTGTGGATAGTGTGAGTAATTAACGCAAAATTGTGGATAGTGTGAGTAACGAACGCAAAATTGTGGATAGTGTGAGTAACGAACGCAAAATTGTGGATAGCGTGAGTAACGAACGCAAAATTGTGGATTGTGTGAGTAACGAACGCAAAATTGTGGATTGTGTGAGTAACGAACCCAAAATTGTGGATAGTGTGAGTAACGAACGCAAAATTGTGGATAGTGTGAGTAACGAACGTAAAATTGTGGATAGTGTGAGTAACGAACGCAAAATTGTGGATAGTGTGAGTAACGAACGAACAATTGTGGATAGTGTGAGTAACGAACGCAAAATTGTGGATAGTGTGAGTAACGAACGCAAAATTGTGGATCCTGTGAGTAACAAACGCAAAATTGTGGATCGTGGGTGTAACGAACGCAAAATTGTGGATAGTGTGAGTAACGAACTCAAAATTGTGGATAGTGTGAGTAACGAACGCAAAATTGTGGAGTGTGATAGTAACGAACGCAAAATGGTGGATTGTGTGAGTAACGAACGCAAGATTGTGGATAGTGTGAGTAACGAACGCAAAATTGTGGATGGTGGGAGTAACGAACGCAAAATTGTGGATAGTGTAAGTAACGAACGCAAAATTGTGGATAGTGTGAGTAACGAACGCAAAATTGTGGATAGTGTGAGTAACGAACGCAAAATTGTGGATAGTGTGAGTAACGAACGCAAAATTGTGGATGGTGGGAGTAACGAACGCAAAATTGTGGATAGTGTAAGTAACGAACGCAAAATTGTGAATCGTGTGAGTAACGAACGCAAAATTGTGGATCGTGGTAGTAACGAACGCAAAATTGTGGATAGTGTGAGTAACGAACGCCAAATTGTGGATCGTGGGAGTAACGAACGCAAGATTGTGGATAGTGTGAGTAACGAACGCTAAATTGTGGATAGTGTGAGTAACGAACGCAAAATTGGGGATCGTGTGAGTAACGAACGCAAAATTGTGGATCGTGGGAGTAACGAACGCAAGATTGTGGATAGTGTGAGTAACGAACGCAAAATTGTGGATAGCGTGAGTAACGAACGCAAAATTGTGGATAGTGTGAGTAACGAACGCAAAATTGTTGATAGTGTGAGTAACGAACGCAAAATTGTGGATAGCGTGAGTAACGAACGCAAAATTGTGGATAGTGTGAGTAACGAACGCAAAATTGTGGGTAGTGTGAGTAACGAACGCAAAATTGTGGATAGTGTGAGTAATTAACGCAAAATTGTGGATAGTGTGAGTAACGAACGCAAAATTGTGGATAGTGTGAGTAACGAACGCAAAATTGTGGATAGCGTGAGTAACGAACGCAAAATTGTGGATTGTGTGAGTAACGAACGCAAAATTGTGGATTGTGTGAGTAACGAACGCAAAATTGTGGATAGTGTGAGTAACGAACGCAAAATTGTGGATAGTGTGAGTAACGAACGCAAAATTGTGGATGGTGGGAGTAACGAACGCAAAATTGTGGATAGTGTAAGTAACGAACCCAAAATTGTGGATCGTGTGAGTAACGAACGCAAAATTGTGGATCGTGGTAGTAACGAACGCAAAATTGTGGATAGTGTGAGTAACGAACGCCAAATTGTGGATCGTGGGAGTAACGAACGCAAGATTGTGGATAGTGTGAGTAACGAACGCTAAATTGTGGATAGTGTGAGTAACGAACGCAACATTGTGGATAGTGTGAGTAACGAACGCAAAATTGTTGATAGTGTGAGTAACTAACGCAAAATTGTGGATAGCGTGAGTAACGAACGCAAAATTGTGGATAGTGTGAGTAACGAACGCAAAATTGTGGGTAGTGTGAGTAACGAACGCAAAATTGTGGATAGTGTGAGTAACGAACGCAAAATTGTGGATAGTGTGAGTAATTAACGCAAAATTGTGGATAGTGTGAGTAACGAACGAAAAATTGTGGATAGTGTGAGTAACGAACGCAAAATTGTGGATAGCGTGAGTAACGAACGCAAAATTGTGGATTGTGTGAGTAACGAACGCAAAATTGTGGATTGTGTGAGTAACGAACGCAAAATTGTGGATCGTGTGAGTAACGAACGCAAAATTGTTGATAGTGTGAGTAACGAACGTAAAATTGTGGATAGTGTGAGTAACGAACGCAAAATTGTGGATAGTGTGAGTAACGAACGAAAAATTGTGGATAGTGTGAGTAACGTACGCAAAATTGTGGATAGTGTGAGTAACGAACGCAAAATTGTGGATCCTGTGAGTAACGAACGCAAAATTGTGGATCGTGGGTGTAACGAACGCAAAATTGTGGATAGTGTGAGTAACGAACTCAAAATTGTGGATAGTGTGAGTAACGAACGCAAAATTGTGGAGTGTGATAGTAACGAACGCAAAATTGTGGATCGTGGGAGTAACGAACGCAAAATTGTGGATAGTGTGAGTAACGGACGCAAAATTGTGGATAGTGTGAGTAACGAACGCAAAATTGTGGATGGTGGGAGTAACGAACGCAAAATTGTGGATAGTGTGAGTAACGAACGCAAAATTGTGGATAGTGTGAGTAACGAACGCAAAATTGTGGATAGTGTGAGTAACGAACGCAAAATTGTGGATAGTGTGAGTAACGAACGCAAAATTGTGGATAGTGTGAGTAACGAACGCAAAATTGGGGATCGTGTGAGTAACGAACGCAAAATTGTGGATCGTGGGAGTAACGAACGCAAGATTGTGGATAGTGTGAGTAACGAACGCAAAATTGTGGATAGCGTGAGTAACGAACGCAAAATTGTGGATAGTGTGAGTAACGAACGCAAAATTGTTGATAGTGTGAGTAACTAACGCAAAATTGTGGATAGCGTGAGTAACGAACGCAAAATTGTGGATAGTGTGAGTAACGAACGCAAAATTGTGGGTAGTGTGAGTAACGAACGCAAAATTGTGGATAGTGTGAGTAACGAACGCTAAATTGTGGATAGTGTGAGTAACGAACGCAACATTGTGGATAGTGTGAGTAACGAACGCAAAATTGTTGATAGTGTGAGTAACTAACGCAAAATTGTGGATAGCGTGAGTAACGAACGCAAAATTGTGGATAGTGTGAGTAACGAACGCAAAATTGTGGGTAGTGTGAGTAACGAACGCAAAATTGTGGATAGTGTGAGTAACGAACGCAAAATTGTGGATAGTGTGAGTAATTAACGCAAAATTGTGGATAGTGTGAGTAACGAACGAAAAATTGTGGATAGTGTGAGTAACGAACGCAAAATTGTGGATAGCGTGAGTAACGAACGCAAAATTGTGGATTGTGTGAGTAACGAACGCAAAATTGTGGATTGTGTGAGTAACGAACGCAAAATTGTGGATCGTGTGAGTAACGAACGCAAAATTGTTGATAGTGTGAGTAACGAACGTAAAATTGTGGATAGTGTGAGTAACGAACGCAAAATTGTGGATAGTGTGAGTAACGAACGAAAAATTGTGGATAGTGTGAGTAACGTACGCAAAATTGTGGATAGTGTGAGTAACGAACGCAAAATTGTGGATCCTGTGAGTAACGAACGCAAAATTGTGGATCGTGGGTGTAACGAACGCAAAATTGTGGATAGTGTGAGTAACGAACTCAAAATTGTGGATAGTGTGAGTAACGAACGCAAAATTGTGGAGTGTGATAGTAACGAACGCAAAATTGTGGATCGTGGGAGTAACGAACGCAAAATTGTGGATAGTGTGAGTAACGGACGCAAAATTGTGGATAGTGTGAGTAACGAACGCAAAATTGTGGATGGTGGGAGTAACGAACGCAAAATTGTGGATAGTGTGAGTAACGAACGCAAAATTGTGGATAGTGTGAGTAACGAACGCAAAATTGTGGATAGTGTGAGTAACGAACGCAAAATTGTGGATAGTGTGAGTAACGAACGCAAAATTGTGGATAGTGTGAGTAACGAACGCAAAATTGGGGATCGTGTGAGTAACGAACGCAAAATTGTGGATCGTGGGAGTAACGAACGCAAGATTGTGGATAGTGTGAGTAACGAACGCAAAATTGTGGATAGCGTGAGTAACGAACGCAAAATTGTGGATAGTGTGAGTAACGAACGCAAAATTGTTGATAGTGTGAGTAACTAACGCAAAATTGTGGATAGCGTGAGTAACGAACGCAAAATTGTGGATAGTGTGAGTAACGAACGCAAAATTGTGGGTAGTGTGAGTAACGAACGCAAAATTGTGGATAGTGTGAGTAACGAACGCAAAATTGTGGATAGTGTGAGTAATTAACGCAAAATTGTGGATAGTGTGAGTAACGAACGAAAAATTGTGGATAGTGTGAGTAACGAACGCAAAATTGTGGATAGCGTGAGTAACGAACGCAAAATTGTGGATTGTGTGAGTAACGAACGCAAAATTGTGGATCGTGTGAGTAACGAACGCAAAATTGTGGATAGTGTGAGTAACGAACGCAAAATTGTGGATAGTGTGAGTAACGAACGCAAAATTGTAGATAGTGTGAGTAACGAACGCAAAATTGTGGATAGTGTGAGTAACGAACGCAAAATTGTGGATAGTGTGAGTTACGAACGCAAAATTGTGGATAGTGTGAGTAACGAACGCAAAATTGTGGATAGTGTGAGTAACGAACGCAAAATTGTGGATAGTGTGAGTAACGAACGCAAAATTGTGGGTAGTGTGAGTAACGAACGCAAAATTGTGGATAGTGTGAGTAACGAACGCAAAAGCGCTATAAAACATAACAACCACGGTATTAATTGCTTAAAAATAACTTATGAGTCACAAGTTATCAAAGCTTGAAACCATTTAAACACGAGCGACAATGAGATGGATAGATTGATAGTTAAATGATGATGAATACTATGAGATGGATTTAAATCTCGATATATCACACACTCAAAACTAAACCTGGTTCAGAAAACAGAAATTCTTTCCCCTTTGTCTGAGACTTCACTCATTGAATGCCAAGAGAAAAGCGCATTGTAATGGAAAAGTATATGCACAGAAGCTACTTAACGGGGCATTAAGGGCTCAGTAATATATGTGTTTTTAGGTTGCAACAGATGAGTTATGTTAAGATGTAGCACTTCGTATTCAAGAATGCGTCTTGAATATGTTGGTATTAGGTCGGTATAGTTGTATGAGCCGAGATGATGCGAAAATACCTTCAATCAGCGATGAGGGCAATCCAAGCCATTCTCATTGTGATAGGAGCAGTAACAACGTGGTTGTGTCAAAACTATACCGTCGAAACCCGAATCACTTGCATGCGAGTACTCTGCCATCTGAGTCACAGCACCACGTGCAAAAAAGTCTATTGACTATTAGAAAACGGCCTGTGGTCTTTGTAGTTGGATGAACTTGGTGAGAAGAGTGAATACATTCAACAGTCGGCCTTCGCTGCGGTTTGCTTTACCTGCGTGCGGATGTGTCCCACTGAAGAGCCCAATGGAAAGGCGAAACTCGTGTGAGATGCGGCGTTGTCTAACTGGAGAAATAGTTATATATAATCTCACATTAAAAATCTAATATATATATGGGGTTGAAAAATACATGTAGTCCAGGGTTTCGAATCGTGTGACCGGTGGTGAATAGTCGTACTTCTATGCTGATGAGTCTTGATTGAAAAGAGACGAAACGTATACGTCCATAGATAAATAAACAATAACAAATATTTATATATATATATATATATATATATATATATATATATATATATATATATATATATACAGGGTGTTTCAAAAGTCTTGGGAACATAACGAGTTTTAATAACTCGAAAACTATTAGGAGTTGAAAAATGAAATTGGTACCGTTGGAAAGGTTAAAGTTTCAAGTTTTGTGGGGAATCTTCAAAGTTGCTCAATATGAGCACCATTCGTCACACCGCAGACATCTAGTCGATAGTCCATTTCCTGCCAAACGCGTTCCAGCATCTTGACGTCAATGGTTCCCACAACTGCCGTTACTCGAGCCTTTAGTTCGTCAATATCTCTTGGAAGGGGCGGCACATAGACTTGTTGCTTGACAAAGCCCCAAAGGAAAAAGTCACACGGGGTAAGATCTGGAGACCTAGGAAGCCAGGGCATGAGAACGTCATCACCTCGCCCAGATCTCCCAATCCATCTACCAGGCAGCCTTGTGTTAAGAAACTGCCTTACTCTAAGACTCCAGTGTGGTGGTGCACCATCTTGTTGAAAAATGAAGTCATCAGATTCTGCTTGTTCCAACTGAGCCATTAACCAGTCTTCCAGCATGTTGAGATAGGATTCACCAGTGATAGTTGCCTCTTCAAAGAAGAACGGTCCATAGACACCTTTCTTGGAAATTGCACAAAACACGTTCACTTTTGGTGAATCTCGCTCGTGCTCAAGAAGTTCATAAGGATTCTCAGTACCCCATATGCGAGTGTTATGCTTGTTAACTTTGCCATTCAGATGGAAGGTCGCCTCATCGCTAAAAACAAGCCGGTCATCAAAGCCGTTATCTTCCAACTTCTCTTGCATTGCAATGCAAAAGTCACGGCGAAGTGGCTTATCAGTGTCCTTCAACTTTTGGACCAACTTGAGCTTGTAAGGTACCATTTGCAGTCGTTTCCTTAAGACACGCCAGACAGTTGCTGGAGCAAGCTGAAGTTCCCTGCTGGCTCTTCTCACTGATTTACGGGGGCTCCGCTGAAAGGCTGTCCGAACTTGCTCAACTGCATCTTCTGAAGTTGAAGGGCGACCTGTTCGCTTACTTGGGCACAAACACCCATCTTTCACAAATTTAGCATGCCATGTGACAATGGATTTCCTTTCAGGGGCTTCTTTTTTAAATTTCCTGCGAAATGCACGCTGAACACATGTCCACGATTCAGTCTTTGCAAATTGGAGGACGCAAAATGCCTTGTCTTGTTTAGAGAACGCCATTACTGCACCTGGAAAGATAACACGAAAATCATTAGTATGACCAAAAACTTGATTAAGCAAGCTTTAAAATGGCACCAGTTTCATTTTTCTACCTGGAATAGTTCATGAGATATACGCATTTGTAATGTTCCCAAGACTTTTGAAACACCCTGTATATTAATGTGTGTGTCTATATATCGATGATAATTTCGTGTATCCATATCTATATAAAAGTATGTATATCAATCTATCTAATTAAATTCGAATGTTACATTTATTTTGATATCCTCGAGCGTTTTCAGACATCTTCCGTCTGTTGACGATATATTCTTGTTAATTATTCTTTAAACATTAATTATTTTGCCTGTCGAATCTTAAAATATTGTGTCAATGTTCTCTTAGTTTCATGGCCAAAAAAACTATTTTTGTAATTACATTCTAATAGTCCTGGGAAGAAGTTATGAGAAAACTCGTTTCAGCCATCTGCAACGAAACGAATAAAATTAACGAGTAAAAAAACTTTAAATTAAAGAGTATAAATTTTACATATAATTCTTTTTCTTTTCTATAATAAAAAAAGATTCCACATATACTCTACTGACTTCCACACAAACAGACGGACACATAAACACATATGTATATACATACTTAACTATATATATATATATATATATATATATAATTTCATATATATATATGTATATATATGTATATATATATATATATAATTTCATATATATATATATATATATATATATATATATATATATATATAATTTCATGTATCCACATAAAATGTTATAATAGGATATACTCTTTTATATATTGATTTTCAGTATTTACTTCAACAGTGCTCAATACGTAAATAGAGCTACGTAGTAAGTTATGAAAATATATTTATGGCAATTAAGCTATACAGAGGCTTCCGCGTTTCATCCCCGTAGCCTGACGATTTCTTACGGGGAGACGCGGTTACATCCGTGTAGCTTAATTGCCATATGTATGTATGTATGTATGTATGTATGTATGTATGTATGTATGTATGTATGTATGTATGTATTACAGAATATTAGAACAACATAATATATTTTTAATAATCGAGCACTCTATTAGGGTTCTCTCCCACTAAATTTACACACACACGTATATATATATATATATATATATATATATATATATATATATATTAATTTACGTACATAAATGAAATCCATGGACACGTGTTTGTTCTGGCTATCAGCCGTCGCCAGCATTGATATCCTGGACAATGATCAAACTCTCGATGTAAAGTTCTACGGTCTGAGCTTTACAATCCGGCTATGACGCATTGCCCAAATATGCACGATTTTTTATCGCTTATAAAGTTACGTAGTATTGTTATTGTTTTCACTAACGGTGCAAGAGGGTTGTTTTTTTTTAGTATTTTTCAACTACTTAAGTGGTTAAGAATATGCAGAATATTGCATTAAGTCGCACTTAATCGGACGTCTTATTATTTTTATTGTATATATTTATTTATTAATTTACGTACATAAAATAAATCCATGTACACAATAACATAACTACGTAAATATATATATATAGTCAAAATGCAGATATTTAAAAAAATAAATACATTTATTTATTTTAAATTCTAATTTTTAAACCATATATATATATATATATATATATATATATATATAGTCAAAATGCAGATATTTAAAAATAAATAAATACATTCATTTATTTTAAATTCTAATTTTTGAACCATATATATATATATATATATATATATATAGTCAAAATGCAGATATTTTAAAATAAATAAATACATTTATTTATTTTAAATTCGAATTTTTGAACCATATATATATATATATATATAGTCAAAATGCAGATATTTTAAAATAAATAAATACATTTAATTATTTTAAATTCTAATTTTTTAACCATATATATGTATATATATATATATATATATATATATATATATATATGCATTTTGACTTGTTCCTTAACCGTTACGCTGTCAAATTTCAATGTATTCAAAGAGTGGAAATTCTTCACGTTCCTACCAGCGCAAGAATCAACTAGACTCTGACATAAACACGATCGAAACGGACGTCTACACTAAACGTCACCATACGGTGTAAAAAATATGAAATGAAATAAATATATTGTCTGTATTTTCCTTATGAACACTTTATAATGGGTCGAAAATTGGAATTTTGTAATAAATAAATGCGTTTTAAAATTAAATGCATTCAAACGGTTGTAATACGTTCACTTCATACACACATATATATATATACACACACACATATATATATATATATATATATATATATATATATATATATATATATATATATATATATATATATTAGTACTTCATGTACTAATATCTAGCTCCTCAAACAGTTGAGCACTCTCACAAGAATTTATTTCACCACTAAAAAGTAATATGGAAAAAATTAACTTAGAAACATCACTTAAGAATATCCCAACACCTAGCAAGCATGGATACATTATTAAATTAATTTAAAAAACGGACGAACTAATACGCCGAATGCGATGGCGAGAACACTTCTTCATTAACAATAAAGATAAACACGTAGATACAAAAGAATCCTACGGATTCAAAAGCCTAAAAAACGCTAAACCAATAGATCTCATGACTAGCTTTGAAAATGACCTCTTAAATGTTATTAAAAACTTAGAATTTCACAAACAACAGAATAATTTCCAAAAACAATTACACACCATCGTTAAAAACATAAACAACTCTGACAAAATATTCGTAAAAGCGGGCAAAACTAGAAATTTTTACATAATAGATAAACAAGTGTATAACAAACTACTAACAGAAAATATTACAAAAAACTACAAAAAACTAGATCCAAGCGAACATAACTACATAGATATAATAAATACTGAAAGTAAACAAATCACAGATAAACTAAAAATTAGCAACAAAGTAAGTAAGTTAAAACCTAAGGAAGCGTATATCTTATTTAAAGACCACAAAAGTAACTTTAACAATAACCCCAGCACTCGCTTAATTATTCCGACCAAACCAGAAATAGGAAGAATCAGCTAAACAATTCTATCTAGAGTTAACAAACAAATAAAAAAAGACCTAGAATTAAACCAATGGGTGAATACTGCCGACGCAATCACTTGGTTTAACAGTATAGAAAATAAGAACAATTGTACCTTCTTACAATTCGACAAAGTGGACTTCTACCCATCCATATCAGAAGAACTCTTCAATATCGCCCTAGAATTCGTCGAGATATATACCGATATATCCAAGGATGAAATTCACATCATTAAAAAATGTAGGAGATCAGTTTTAATCAACAACGACGACCAATGGATTAAAACGAATATGACAAACTCCTTTGATTTGGGCATGGGTGCCCTTGACTCTGCGGAGGCATCTGATCTTGTGGGGTTATTCATTTTATATACACTCACAAATATATTCGATAATACGGATATCGGCCTTTATAGAGATGATGGATTAGCGATAATAAGAGACTCTAACAAAGTCTGAATGAAAAATACGAAATCCTAAATTTTAAAGATCCCCGAAACCTATTAAACTCTAGAAGTGAAATAGCAAACAGCTGTTTACACAGAAATAAATTTACCCTAGGATGATATATAATAAATAAAATAAATAAATAAATAAATAAAAATAAATAAATAAATAAGAAACTGAATTAGTTAAAATTTAAAACCTAAAATATAAATACGAGAAACCACGTGTTAAAATAAATTCGCCCACTGTATTGACAAAACAAATGGAAACTGGTTAACAAAAATATGAGCGTCACCAACAATGCCTTTGTTCGAGGGAAGCCCAACGATTGGCTGAGGGAACAACAAAGAATCTGATTGGTTAACTAGCAAGCCATGTATATAAAAACACCTGTCAAAAATAACTCCATGCATTTTGCCTAGCGATTCCCCCCCCCCGGGGATGAAACACGGGAGCCTCTGTGTAGCTTGATTGCCATATATATTTTCATTGCTTACTATATATATATATATATATATATATATATATATATATATATATATATATATATATATATATATATCCACATAAAATGTTATAAGGAGATATATTTTTTTATGTATCAATTTTTAGTATTTACTTCAACAGTGCTCCATACGTAAGTAGAGTTAGATAGTAAGTTATGAAAATATATTTATGGTAATTAAGCTACACAGAGGCTCCCGAGTTTCATCCCCGAGGGAATCTTCAGGCTAAAATGCATGGAGTTAGTTTTGCCGGGTGTTTTTATATACACGCCTAGCTAGTTAACCAATCAAGTTCTTTGTTGTTCTCTTAGCCAATCGTTGGGCTTTTCACGAACAAAGGTCCGGTTGGTTTTACTTTCTATTTTCTGTTCTATTGTTCTGTTTTCCATAGAGGGGCCTATATCCTGTTTCTTTGTGTTGTCAATATAATGGGTAAACTTATTTAAACACGTGGTGCCTTGTACTTCTATTTTAGGTTTTATTTTTTTAGTTGTAAGGTTTTAGTTTAGTTTACCTTTTTTTACTTATTTGTTTGTTTATTTATGTATTGTTCGCCTAAAGTAAATTTTATTCTGTGTAGGCAGCTGTTTGCTATCTCACTTCTGCAGTTTAATAGAATTTGGGGGTGTTTAAAGTTTAGGATTTTAAATTTCTCATTCAGACATAATCTACACGGGTCGTCTAAATTTCTACATGTACTTGCCTGTCGTATTATTTTCCATTTAATTATTGGTGAGCGTCCATTTTCTTTGAGCTTCCAATAGTGTTTTGCTAGTACTGTTTTAATTCGACGTTCTCTGTTTTTAAATGTGCTTTTGTGGTCATAATATCTGGTCTTTAAATCATAAATATATTTTCATAGCTTACTGCTTACTACGACTATATATATATATATATATATATATATATATATATATATATATATATAAAGTCTAAAATTCTATCATTGTTTTTTTCTGCGTTGATTTAGCTTCTAAAACTTACAAATTCCAATGCAAATTTACACAGCGCTGACATCGAGGAAAAAAATCACTGTTGGCAATGGAATTATTATTTCATAGATATGTTTTTATCTCAAAAACGAGCTTTACCGATGTTATTGAAAATAGTATACATGAACTATTGCTGTCATGATAGTACTTGAAATTATTCGAATATGCACTCATTTTTATTCTCGAATTATTTCAAAATATAATCTTTTATGTGCGGGGATATTTTAATAGTTTTTAAAGGAAAATAATAACAAAAATATAATTAACCCCTTCAGTCACGGTTTAAAAAATGCGATTATTTTCATTGACAAACTTTATTAATCTTCATCAATGTCATCTGCCAGTCAACAAGTGTGTCCCTGTGTTAACGCGTTTGAAACGTGTTTTGTTTATTCGATTACCTCTTTACCTCTCATACTTGTATTGTGTCAAGTTTATGATTTACAAGAATTTTAAAAGGTGTCCAATACATCGGACCAGCTGACTGAATTGGTTTTAATTAATCTTTTATTCTGAATCATTCTATCATCATCGGCCAGTGTCTGGTTGACGAAGATCACAACATATGTTTGCTGTATTTGCAGAATGAGACTGATTGCAAGACCACTAGGATCACGTTTTATATAAACCACCTGGGAATCTCAAAGTACTCAAAAATGAGTCTAAAAGATAAAATGACACTTAATTTTCGTCTATTGGCCAGTGTAAAACTTTTACCTAGACTTCGCAACATGAGTCTTATTGTGGTTGGCTGTGTTGTAGCTATGCTAACAACATAGAAGCATTCCAAGAAGATTTTATAGCATACTTTTTAATTAAGGTCCTGTATAAGAAAAAGGACAACTACTTTCATTTCGCGATTAGTATCTACCCAAATTGTTTGTTTTCATGCATTCCTTAAGTAACCTACACATTATTTTGTTTACTTTTAAAATACCAACAACCTACAGTATTGTCACAGTATATTTGTATCCCAACAGCGTGTCCAACTAAACATATTGAATAAATAATTGTAGAAATAACAGCGAAAAAAGACGATCATTGTCGTATGATGAATGTGGCTAGTAGAAGAATCAGTGAGATAGTAAAATGGTCCACATGGAATTGCTCATTAAAGTCGTCTGTATTTTACATCGAAACTCTAGCATATTGTCGTGCCACCGTTTCATGGTTGCTCGATAGAAAATTTACATTATATTCAGTTATGTGCTGGAATCAGTTCATAGTTGAGGCCATCGTTATTATCCCAGTATATTAAACCACCAGTCTTATAACATATGGCAAACATGACATGACAGAATATCGGCATGGTAAACTCAAAGTTATAAGTCATATACTGCGATGGAGTAATACTTGCTGCGTTTTCAGCTGCCACATCAAAGTATGTCTCCCACGAGTTCAATGTGCATCGCAGAAAGACGGACCTTTCCTCGTCAAGGTATTTTACTTTGATATTTCCCGAAATTAGATTTTCACTGACCATGACGGTTTCCAGGGAAACAAACGCAGTTTCGAGTCGGTTACGAAAACTCCCATAATCAGCTGCTGGCTGTCGGAATTGCATGAAGAATGTACGTTGGCGAATAGCAGTTTCTTTGTCTTTGAATTCCGAACCAAAAGAAACTGAGCGTCGTACACTGGAATTTGGTAACAATCTGGCGTCGGAATTGTCTACGCTTAAAGCCGGAAAAAGAGAAGGCAGGGATCTCGGCTTGACTACAGGGTTAAACGATACTCCTGCTTGGGGCACACGTGTCACTTCTAAACACGATTCGGAAGATGAGGTAAAGGTGACATCACTGTCTGCAGTGCTGGGATCTTCGGAAAGCTGTTCTCCAAGATTCTGACAACTGGATGACTTATCTTGAAAGACATTACCTACATGTGCACTATTGGAAACAATGTCCGTATTGTTGTTGTTCAAAAATAAATTGTCGTTAATTGACAGGATATTATCTAGGATTGAATCATCATCATCATCATCGGTGCCATATGCATTGCTATCGTCAGTGTCATTGTAGTACTCCTTATCAGCGGCATCAGCTTCATGGGAATAGTATTTTGGCATGTTTGTGTCAACGTCTTCTTCAGAACTCTCCGAAAATGAATCGGACGAGTCTTTGGTGTATGTTACGAGTTGAGTGTCGTCTAGCATTGTATATGAGGTGTTTGCGCGAATTTCAAATGTTGGCGATTCGGATGAATGGAGTTGTGATTGGAACGGATGGACATATTCTGAAATCCTACTGGTATCATTATTCCACTTATCTGAAACGTTCTGCGACAGGATCATTTCCCCGACTAGTGGTGTCGACATATTCTCGACTGTAGTGTTTTCGACTCGATAACGAGAATCCAAATTTGTGAAAGATTTCACCTCAGTCGTATCTGAAGAAACATACATTTTAGGTGACAGGCGGTCTCCCTTCTTAGAAAATATCCGCTCTCGATCCTCATCTTCAGAATTAGGATCGACCGGTTTCAAAAGCGGAAGAATATCAACAGTGATAGGAGCACCCATTTGGTTGATTTCTTCAACATTCTGCGTTCGCATTTTGTATCCATTTTCCGGCTGCCTCTGTATGACGTATAAGCTGGCGGGTTTTGAAGAAGCAATTGTTGTTTCCTCTTCTCGGTGTATCGTATGAGAATTGTTGCAATTGCTTTCAACGTCGTCTCCTGTAGGAATGCAGCATATCCGAAAAATGTAGTTACCCATTTTATATAAATTATAGGGATCGGTGTATTTATTTCAAATATTTAACTTTTCTTCGTGAAGTGGCCTGAAATTTGAAAGAAAAATATTACATTATAGATCTAGGTGATTGCGCTTTATAAAAAGGAATTAAATAGTGAAGTGAAATATTTTTTAGAAAAAGTAAAGTTCTTGTGCAGAATAGACACCCAAAATGTCCAGAGATTCCCGAGTCTTAATGTACGTAACTAACCAAACGCTCGGTGAACAGAATAATTTTTTGTTTGTTTTGCAAACAATTTTTATGTATTTTTTCTTGATTGCTCAAAATACTTTTAATTGTCTATTTTTTTAGTTTCCGTTGAGAAGAAGGAAGACTACAAATAGACGACTCTTTTTTATTTATTTATTTATAATTTTTAGATTTTTCTTAGTAAGGTCTGTTGCTACATAGATTTTGGGTTGGCTAAGAGTTAGGGTTAGTGGAATGGTTCTAGTGATTTGTTGTGTGTGGGAGAAAGAATACTGTAGTTGGAGGACGGAGGACTATAAATTGGAATTAAGATTAGGGTTAGGGTTAGGGTTAGGGTTCTAGTGCTTTGTTGTGTGTTGGAGAAAGAATACTGTAGTTGGAGGACGGAGGACTATAATTGGAATTAAGATTAGGGTTAGGGTTAGGGTTAGGGTTAGGGTTAGGGTTAGGGTTAGGGTTCTAGTGCTTTGTTGTGTGTGGGAGAAAGTATACTGTAGTTGGAGGACGGAGGACTATAAATTGGAATTAAGATTAGGGTTAGGGTTAGGGTTAGGGTTAGGGTTCTAGTGCTTTGTTGTGTGTTGGAGAAAGAATACTGTAGTTGGAGGACGGAGGACTATAATTGGAATTAAGATTAGGGTTAGGGTTAGGGTTCTAGTGGTGGGGTGTGTGTGGGAGAAAGAATACTGCAGATGGAGGACGGAGGACTATAAATTGGAATTAAGATTAGGGTTAGGGTTAGGGTTCTAGTGGTGGGTTGTGTGTGGGAGAAAGAATACTGTAGTTGGAGGACGGAGGACTATAAATTGGAATTAAGATTAGGGTTAGGGTTAGGGTTAGGGTTCTAGTGGTGGGTTGTGTGTGGGAGAAAGAATACTGCAGATGGAGACGGGGGCCTATAAATTGGAATTAAGATTATTAGATAGAAAAAAGGCAAATAAGCAGTAGGAAGCGATGTTGCAGAAAAAGAAGATTAATGATATATAATTCAGATTATTCGGACTACTGTTATCATCTTGAGTGTTATATTTTCACAGCGTTTCGGGCGCTGTAACCTCCGGCCTTCTTGAGGTGTATCTTTCCGAACCCGGGAATATTTCTGACGACTCGGGAATCTGGGCGGAATTTCGAACGTAACCATTTTCTTAATCCACGAGAGCAGCATGCTCTCGTTCCGTCAGCCACGATGTGGAGAAGTCTTCAGTAATTCGTAATTCTTCATATCGCCCGCACTGAGGATTGAACCTTAGAACTAGAGTTTAATTAGTACTATACCCACTGCGCCACGAGTCCTGGCTCGACAGAAATATTCCCGAGTTCGAAAAGATACAGCTGAAGAAGGGCGGATGTTACAGCGGCCGAAACGTTGTGAGAATAACACTCAAGATGAGAACACTAGTCCGAATAATTATACAAATTATCAATCCTCATCTCAAAAATTCAGAAACAAGGTTAATGATGTTCTTTATCAGAAGTCAGAAATCTGTGAGAGTAAACGTATCGGCCGAATCCAGATTTGTCGTAGAAACTCGGGAATCTCCGTTAAATTCTTTGATTTCTATTCTGTACAAGTACTAAAAGTAATTTTAAGACAGAGAACCGAGAATATATGCTTGCTTAAATAATCTAACGGTTTTGTAGATAAGTAAGAATTATTATATCACGTGACTTATATGCATATTAAACGTATAGAAATGTTATTGCAATCGCTATAATGCGTTGTGACAGAAATTTCACTGCAAACTGAAAGATTTAATTTGAAATAAAAAGCTACGCGATTTGCTAAAAACAGAGCTGAATTAATAGTAACAAACTAAAAACATGTCATTGTTATTCAAATTATATTTAGATGCCGGTAGAAATAAGGTTAGAATCGGAAATGTCCATGTAAGGTTAGAATTAAGTAGGTCGAATTTCCCATTATATGTCGAGTTAGTCTATTCTCGAAAGTTATTTCACAGATATGAAGTTGCTAGTGAGACGTAGCGCATGGGCAGATCACATCTGCTAAATCCATTAATATCACTTCATCTGCTGAATTAAAGAATATTTTTGAAACTGCTAAATCCAGGAATATAACAATTATGACGCCAATAAAATAAATCTCTCCTAAAATGAAGAATATGACATTGGCAATGGAATTATTATATTAATTCATGGACTTTTTTCTGATAGTAGAAGTTGCATAGATGTTTCATTTTACATTTCCGGATGATCATAAAATCATTAATTTAATATTTAGGGAAAATCTGACAAACAAAATGGCTGCCATTTGTTTTGTCAGATTCTCTGCAAAATCTGAGAAATTTCTTCTGGTTTAATTATTTTTGACAAAGGGAAGTTTCTTTTCCCGAAATATTAAATTAATGATTTTATAATCACCCGGACATCACACAAACAGCTAACAAGACTCTTCCTGTTATGTAAGATTTTAAGAAAAAATAAATAGTAAGTCATATTTCGTATTCGATTTATTGTTTTTGTTTCTTCCAACTTACATCTTATCCGGAATTTGCATTGCTCACAGCATTTTAAAAACAAACTACTACTATACCCAGCAATGCTTCAAGCAAACTACCATTCTCTCTCTCTCTCGCTCTCTCTCTCTCTCTCTCTCTCTCTCTATATATATATATATATATATATATATATATATATATATATATATATATATATACCCCTGATCTAAACGGGTTGTTTAGTATAGTGGTTGCCAACCGATCGTCCACGGAACCCTCGTGGTTTGTGCAAAATCTTGATGTTATGCAGACAAATTTAGACATTTCAATTTATATGAAACTTTATATTAAAAAATGAGTAACTACATATGTTATGAATGGTATGTTCAATACCTTAATTTAATATCGAAATAGACGTGAGTACAAAAGTACCTAAATATGACATCATCCAGCTGAAGTACAACCGCGTATTACTTGCAAAGTCATGTTAAATACTTGAATAGTTTCTTACCATTACTTATTATAAGTAGTTACTGGATGTTTTACTAGTATAATTTTCTACAAACAGCATAGCAACGAGAAACAAAAACGAATACAATTTTAGCAATGAAATATGAATTACGACGACATCAAAAATGTTCCTACGAGTATTAC
This sequence comes from Sepiola atlantica, assembly GCA_963556195.1. Taxonomy (NCBI): domain Eukaryota; kingdom Metazoa; phylum Mollusca; class Cephalopoda; order Sepiida; family Sepiolidae; genus Sepiola; species Sepiola atlantica. The sequence goes on from OY744553.1 coordinate 26,210,332, forward strand.
CTTACAACTAGTACGCTATAAAATAATAGGACATGAAATCGTAAGCAAGTCTGAAGTAGCAAGCATAAATAGTTGAGGAGGAGGTGGACGAACGGGATGAAATTAATTTTGATTACATTTTGAATGCATTGAATAATTGTTTTGATTTAGAAATTACCTTTTTTCTAAATGTATATTAGTACTCCGCCAAATTTGAAATTAGACAGTTGGTGGTCCATGAAGTTACAAAGGGTTGGCGACCCATGGTAAAGCAATTCGTCCCTGTGACCCGTATTTTCTCTGTTGTTTGTGGGGTAATGAAATTCTTTTAGTGTTTATGCGATACTTTCTATTGGCAACTAGGTGTATACGTTTGTGTGTGTAACTTCTGACGCGCTAGCACGTTTTGCATTCCGGCTTGTTTTATTAACGTTTCGAAGCGTTATGATGATGCGATGAATAACCTAAACTACATGTCAAAAGACAAACACAGAAATTGCGTCACAAGTTATTATGACGTAATAGTAAAAATAATAAAATTTACATATTTTCTAAGTCACATGATAACTACATTTTATAATATTTTTTTCAATTTCGATTTTCTTCAGCTTATTTTAGAAAATTCAGCGCTGTTTATTCTTCGTTCGTGACAATAGTTTATATATATATTTCCGAAACAGTTTTTCATGGTAAACAACTGATGATCCCTTAAAATAGTGTTAGAAACAAACTAATATAATAACTGTAAAAAATAAATTGACTTACATGAGTGATTTTCCCCTGGAAGACTTGGGATTATAAGTTGTTGTTTTTTATATAGTTTTAATGGTTGAGAAACTTCCGAGACATATATATATATATATATATATATATATATATATATATATATATATATATATATATATATATATATATATATATATATATATATATTCCAGGCACAGGAATCAGCCATCGGTAATCACCTGGTTAGTACAAATAGTTGTTCTGACAAGTATTCCGATGAGTTTTTTTTCTGTTTTACACAGTGCGAGGTCGAACTACCATCTCAATATTATTGAGGCGTTAGTTATTAACGATTTTCGACCTAGCCTGTGTAGACAAAAGATTTTGAAGCATCAGTTTGAGATCTTTAATGATTCAAATCCACCATAACGTTGAGAGATTTTTCACCTCATATTTCATTCGATTTTCTTAGTTTTTAATTTATCATTCTGACGTTTCTTCTTAGAGGGTCAGACGATAAAAAAATTAGTAACATTTTCCTTAAGGAAAATGTTACTAATTTTTTTCCACTCGCCCGTTTCATTGATTAAAAGATGTTTCCTCTGAAATATATGTATATATATATATATATATATATATATATATAAAGTTAAATGGACGAAGAGTGATAAACATGCACGAATGTCCAAGTACGCTCTATCTACGAATTTGAACTCAATTTTCACCATTGGATTTACTTATTTTTTGAACGCCTACCCATGATGCCTCTACGAAACTTTTTCTTCTCTACTGAAACCCTCTTCCATCGGACACATTATCGGCGGACAATTTACCACCCGGACAAACCCAATATCTTTTTACTCGAACTTTTTTTCTCACCCATCTTTCTGAATATTTTTTCATATATTTTCAAATGTTGAACTTTGGCTTTTCTATTGCCAACTTATCTATCTGTATAATTCTCTGATGATAAGATCTCGATCTTTGAAAAGCCTTGGCTAAAGGAAAGAACAATAAACATAATTTTATTACATAATATACCCTGTTTCGAACATTTGAAGTTTGAAATAAATTTGGACATTCGTGCATGTTTATCACTCTTCGTCCATTTAACTTTATAATTGCTCTATCTCGTATATTGAGTTTTTACCATTTCACTATAGGTTCATTCTACTAAAAGTTTTACTTTTAGTTTCTTACTTACATATATATATATATATATATATATATATATATATATATATATATATATATATATATATATATGTATGTATATATATATATATACATATATATATATATATATATACATATATATATATATATATATATATATATATATATACTGGTTGGTTGCATTTCAATGACCCCAAAAATTCAGTCCACAATCATTATTATCATTTTTTTATTTCGGCAAATGACTATATTTTTTCTTTCCGTCTTACGCGCGTTTCACAATTTGAAAAATATAGTCTTTCGTTTAAAATGCTACCCTTCAGAGGCAATCATTTAATAATAAAAAACAAGCACACTATCTTTACAAAATCGGTAGCAAGGTGAACAAGGAAACTGAGGATATGTTTAAGTGAAAACCATGATAAAACTCACTTAAAGGATCACATCTTTAAAGAAGGTTTTTGGTTATATCTCGACAATGAAGAAAGCAAAAGAAAAATGTCGGCATACAGCTGAAAAAGCTTGGTTAGCCGAAATATTTTGATTTAAATTATTGTTTTAATCTATTTGAAACAAAAACTCTCGCATCGTGATTTTGTTTCTAATTCTCATACTTTCATCAACCGATGCTTAAAATGTAGTAATATTGCATTCGATAGCTATGCAAACAAGCAAACGTTTTCACAACAAATATCAGGACAAGTTAAATCAGTCTCCAATAAAACAAGTAGTCGGTTGTCTACGGCGGTGACATCATTAGATCTCGACAATGAAGTAAAATGTATGTAAACTACTGTAAAAGGCTTGTTAATCAGAAATATTTAGATTTAAATAATAGTTTACATTTATTTGCAAACATAAATAAATTTCTTGCATCATGATTTAGTTTCTAACTGATTTCTCATGTATATATATATATATATATATATATATATATATATATATATATATATATAATCATCTACATACAGACTGTTTCGCTGTATCACAGCTCATCAGCGCGACTAGACCAGTTACTGCCTCAAGCCGGGATTGATACTCAACCGTCGAGCTATATATATATATATATATATATATATATATATATATATATATATATATATATATATATATATATATATAGAGAGAGAGAGAGAGAGAGAGAGAGAGAGAGAGAGAAAGAGAGTGGAGATATATATGCGATCTTAAAATCTCATATTCTTTCAATGTAACTATTAAAGTAAAATATATAAATATATTTTTCTAAAAAGTAGTAGATATATACATCATGTATTGATATATATATATATATATATATATATATATATATATATATATATATATATATATATATATTGATAATAAAACAGGAAAGACCAAAATTATTTATATATTCAGCAACATTTCGCCTTTAGTTTCATTTTCCATCACGTTGAAATATAATTCCCATCATGTATATATATATATATATATATATATATATATATATAAATATTGGTGAGAAAGTCGACAGCAATTCGTGTTTCAACGCATATGCATTTTCCCAAGACTGTCAAACACCGAAGATCGGTTTTTAAATCTGCCCCCAAAAACTAAGGTGAAAAGAAGGGGGAAATTGTGATAGTGCTGGCAAGATAAGTCGGCCGATCATCCGGATGTCTAGTGCATATATATAAGATTAAGTAACCCTTCCCCCGTTCCCTCATCGCTATAACGCCATGTGATTTCCATTTACCAATTTGAATTCTTAAATAAAAATAAACTTTATTTGGAGTTAAGTTGTTAAGATATATTTTTATATAAAAAAAACAATCTAAAGTCATGAACAAAATATTTAACTCTATCAAATCTGAACTTGATATCCATATAAGAAATTATAAAAACCTTATTCTTCATATCATTGACAATCGGAAGTTGGTACATCAACTAAAACATATTATCATCATAATATTTTACAATATGTGTACAATATTTTAGTACTTAAAATCTGCTACTTTTCTTCATCCTCGCAATTAAATAAATGGAAAACATGCATTATGAATTTTTATTTAATTTCAAGCCCCGATTAACTCAACATGTTTTATAACTAATTTACTTGTTCACTTAAAATGTCATTCGTTTAAAAAACGTGGAGGTCATACCGATACACATAACTACATTATTAATTTTTAAGTTTTAGTTAAATTGAAATTAAAATTGGTTAACTTAAAACCTTCTACACTACAATTATTTATTTGGTTAGTTTTGTACTTACGAACGGATTCTTTAATTTTTGATGTTACATTTTAAGGTTAATTAAGATAGATTTACTAGGTAATTACTATACTTACCAAGGGTGAACTGTTTGAGGTGTCTACAATTAAATTCTATCTCGTCCCTCTGATTCAACAAACCATTCTTATTAGGAACATAAAAATAGCCAACTTTTCACTAAGACAAAGGTTGGGTTGTACAGTGTAGGTGTTGAATCCTTTTTAGAATGCTCTATTTAGTACAAGTACTATATTCTTTTCTTTTAGAGATAGTATGTAGTTAGATAATTAAGTGACGGTCTTATTATCTGGGTTATTAAATGATCTTTTATGGTTACTGTATTTAGCCTTAAAATCAGGACTTGTACCTCGTACGTATATATATATTTTTAATTTGTGTTCTTTTCTGGGAGGGCAGTTCCCAGATATACTATATATTTAGTTAATCACTTTTTCTGCAACGGGCATTCGACTCTTATTTCTACAGCTATATTCATTATTGTTGCTATTATTATCTTGTATGTTGTCGATTCTATTGTTATAATTTTTTTAAATATCTGTCTATCATGACCCTTAATTATTTTTCTAAGTTATTTTTACAACTATGACTAAGTTTAATAGTGATTTTATTAAATATTTATGTAACGGGTTATTTATTGGGAAATGTAGATTTATAAGATTACGAAAGATATATCCAATTATAGATTTGACTAGCAGATTGAACAGGGGGTGTACCACATAATTTACCGGTTTTTATTTTTTCTTCTAACGTTCATATTCTTTCTGTTGTGATATTCAATGTTGGTGTTAACATAACCACTATTTCGTAAAGCGTTGTTGTAGGTATAACTATAACTATTAAAATTTCTTCATTAAAGAAATTATAGCTAATTCTATCATATCGAGAATTAATATTACAAACTTTTTATACGCAACATTTAACCTTAACCAGAGCAATTATAAAACATATGAAAATACACTAAGACCCAATATATGTTAATCCCAAGTCGAATAATTTAGATTGTGTTATTAAGCAGTCATATGATTAGCACTAATTCCTCTAATGAGGACATTTTTAATAATAATAGAGAGAGAGTCACTGAAGCGAAAGTTTACGATACTGTATAAAATAAGAGCGAATGGTCAAACAACATACATTGAGTTAGGGTGTAAGACTTAGATAGAAACTTAATACGATATGTGTTACTTGATGAGTTAATTGCAAATTACGTTTATTAGAACAAGTAAAATATACTTTTTCTTTCAAACATAACTCAATCCTGAAACTGAGAAATATTTGAGCATGTATTTTGTGTAATTAAAACATATACCAACAAAACATAGGACACCGTTCTGGGTATGACAAAAACTGTATCTCGTGTTTTTGTCATACTCAGAACGGTTCGGGGTAGAGAGAGCTTGAGTAGCTGATATGGGTGCGAAGTAGGGGAAGATTAAAATAGGTAGAAAATGCTGTTTCGATTTTGTTGCTTACATAAGTCAGTTTCCACTAATCGATCTATGTGCATACTCCGGAGAGCTTCACCACATACTTGATAAAAGAACTCTGCTCAGAGGTCGATTCTTCCGTTTTGTCATCACATGCGTGGTTTTAGTAAATTGTACTGAATTACTTGTAAGGCAAAGGTTCGGCATGGTTCGTTTGCCCAACACTGAGATAGTTTTTTTTTTAGTTTTTTTTTTTTAACATAGTTCACCCCAGACAAGGCAGGCCGCCACTGTAGACGTAAGGGGCTACTGAGAAGAAAGAAAAGGGGGAAGCTTGGGGTGGTCAACTTAAATTGGGATCTGCGCAGCGAGATGTCTGTTTACATTTGTTTTAAATGTCTGCATGTCAGTACTGTCGGGAAAACAGGGGGCAGGGAGGGAGTCCCAGAGGCTAGCAGCACGAGGAAAGAAGCTATTTGAGTAGAAAGCTCTCCGGCATCTGGGGACCTCCACAGTGAATGGATGGGATTTAGTCGATTGTAGAGTTGGTCTAGTGAACTTACGACGAGGGGCACCAGAGCAGCCAATTCATCGGAGCACAATCCATTGAAGTATTTGTAAAACAAGCACAAATATGCTTTTATAGTAACCGACTTCTATTATAAAACTACCTGACTCAGTAGGATAGTTGGTCGCTGATATAAAAAGTGAGGCTGCAATCCCACTAATTTTGAAACAACAGAATGATCAGCATAATGAGCGAATACCTTGGGTCTCCACGCTCGCTGCTGGATCCCTTCATCCCTAACTTCTTGCGCCAGGAAAATCTTTAGCATCAGTGGGGTTTTTTTTTCGACATCAGAGAAAACTAAAATTCGCCTAAATCACATTTTTAATGTATTTTTAATGTTTAGGGAAAAAGCAAGCGAAGTGATACCGTGAGTTTGCGAAAAATAGCTACTTTATCTCTTTTTCAGATGACTCTTTTTAAATTGGAAAGCAAGCGCGTGTGGAGATTGTTATTCCTGAAATAGACGTCAGATCATGCACGAGAGAAAAAAATGATATGTACTTGAAGATAAGTCCAGAATGTTGAATTGGAGCAACAGCTTTTAAAGAAAAGTAACAACAACCGCGTCTATTAATTGAACAGACGATGTCGCTGCTACCAAACTTCTATTAAAAGCGGATTAGATGCTTCAGATAAGATTCTTTATATAGCTCCAATCTGGATCCTCCTGTAAACCATTCAAAGCAAAATTCTTCTAGCTACAACCACCGTAAAGGAATTTACTTTTCTTCCTCTGGAGATAAGAGCAACTTCCATGAGCAGAGTTTCTTTCGAAGAAATGTCTGTCTGTGGAATCCAATACTGCGCAGTTGCTCCTCAGCCGACTCTAGCCGATGGTTGTTTTCAAATCTAATCTTTACAAGTTCTTGTTAAGCCGTTCTCTTCAGTAAAAAAATGCTGCCCATATCCCATCTATCGTCTGCAATCCCAATGGTGTTAGTCTCACCAATCACCTGACACAAACCATCAACCCTTATCCTCGAGTGGCCTTTGTGTCTTGATGAGCAGTGACTCGTTAGTAAATAAAAACAGAACTAACTCTACACCACTGTTCAGTTAGCCAATGGGATACCAAGATTATCCAAGATTCATTAGTTCTTTCTTTATTTATTTAGTTCTGTTTGCATATGCATGTGTATGCCTTTTGAGGCATTAATGAACATAGTATTTTTATGTGTGTTTTATCCAGAATCCCAAGGGTTCTGTATGCTTCATTTTTGCGTATTCGTTCCAATACATTTGGAGCTTATAAGTGTATATATCTAGTAGTAGTAGTAGTAGTAGTAGTAGTAGTTTTACTATTATTTTTTATTCTGACCTCTTAATGGACACTCGGCATCACAGGGGCTCTTTCGTGTAATTCTGTCTGAAAATATTGGAGGCTCTAAGTGTTTAATATCTATAGGGATTTACTTTTTTTCTTATGCCATGGTTTAAAAAAGTTGAAGTAGGTGGAAGGAGGGGGAGAGGTGTAAAGATGATAAAACAATGAAATACAAAGAAGAAAATGAAGGACTACCGTTTAAAAATGAAAAGGGGCACCTTATCTATTCCTAAGGGAGATGTTGCATATGTTTGTCTTAAGCCGAAACTATACTATTACTCCAAATAATGTGATGTTGTAGTTCTATTATTAATGGATTTTGTGTTGATGTTTGTCTGAAGCCGAAACCATACGATAATTTCTATTGATTATCAACGATTGTACTGATGCTCAATTTAGTTTACTATACAATTTGAGACTAATATACTATCTTTCAGTGTTCAATTCAGGATGCAGTGTAGTATCTGATCTGTTGTTATGATACAATCCTTCCAGGAAGTAACGCCTCGTTTTTGGGGGGAGGGGGTAGTGTAGTATCTGTTATGTGTTCCGTGGAGAAGCAAGTAAATAGGGTCATTGGTTTAGATATTCTTCTTATTATTATTATTTGTACTCACTAGGAGTCATCACATAAGTCATCCTCAGTGATTTCTCATCGACAACAACCAGTGGTGTTCCCTGGAGTCTGAGTGACAACGAGCCTCCCCAGAGGCTTCTTGTCACTTATTATTATTATTATTATTATTATTATTATTATTATTATTATTCGTAGTAGTAGTAGTAGTAGTAGTAGTAGTAGTAGTAGTAGTAGTAGTAGTAGTAGTAATAGTAGTAGTTTTTTCTGCTCCCTATGACATATCCGGTATGTCAGCGGTCATTCATGCCAACTTTGTTTTAATGATGTGCATTATTTTGTAGCCTATACGTATTAGTATATTCTTTAGTAGTAGTAGTAAGAAGGTGAGGAGGAGGAGCAGGACTAAGTATTAACATGTTAATCTCCATCAAACACCTGGCATCTGAAGGGCGAATCATGCCAAATTTGGGGCAATTCTGTCGAGTAGTTTTAAAACATATAGGTAAGCAACAAACATACCTCCCTAAAGTCAAACCTTTCCTCACCGGTGGTAACATGTTAGTGCCAGCGCAACCTAGTTAACAGGGTTCTGGTGAAAATCCAGGAGGAGTCGGCATCAGGATTTGTCGTTCTCTGGTCATCTTTGCCTTCTGCATGTGGGGAAGCAAAGACGTGCCAGACGCGGAACCATAAATCAGTAGAGTGGGAGTGGCAACGTTGCTTCTGCGTGATTCCTTTGCGTGGTCTGTGCTAAACCTTCCCCGACTTCGCATGCAATAGCTGAACTAACGAAAAGGACTTTATGCAGACGAGACAATCCTGAGGCACGATCTTATTGGGCTTCATGCAGAGGTCCGACTCGCTTAACAACAACAACAACAACAACAGACAACAGCAGCAACAGCAACAACAACAGCAACAGCGACAACAACAGCAGACAGTCATGCAACAAGTGCTTAATCATAATGCATATAGTGTTACAGGGTTGGTTTTAATGAGAAAATAACGAGTCATGTGTATCGAAAGAGGCGGGGGCATTGATTGCGTCTTTGATATATCATCGATGAAAAGGATGGTTTATCTTTGTCGGCAGATTATGATAGTATCGATCTGTGTTACTTAGTGAATGAAAATGTTGCAAGTGAATGTGGATATTTCAAAAAGGATATCGAACATTTAATGAAAAATAACCATGTGAAAAATAACACTACTTTTGATCATTCCGGCTAAAACATTGATTACGAACAGCTGGCGAGAGATCAATCATATCTATTGTATGGATATTGTCAACCTCTTTTCTTGTAGGCCACGGTTGGAGTAGTTATCCAAATATGATGAAGAAGAGGTCGACTATTTGCAGTTCAAAAATATTCATTTCTATACTAAATCTGAGTTAATCAACGATAGTTTCCCTAAGGCTTTTTCTTATATATTTAACAAGAATAATACCCGTCCCCCCGAACAGAAAAGATTTGCTCTACTTTTATGCCACCTTACATAGAGAAAAAGGGATATAATGATACATTAGCTTATCTCTAGAATCCTTATTTGAAATTGTGATCAAAATCCATTACATGAATTTTTATCTAGAAAATGTAGAAAATTTAAGCTTAAGAAGAAATTCAAGTAATATCAAAAAAGAAAAAATTAAATAAAGTTAATATATGTTGTTGTTACCAGTTAAAAGCATAATGCATCGTTTGGAAAACGTTTTCGAGGGATTCTAAAATAATAGGATTTTGGGATGGTTCCAGTAAATATGCAGAATATATTCGGGCTGTTGAGAAATTCTAAAATAGTAGAAATACGGAAACTATTTATAGATTGTGTTCTTGTACGGCATGAGCTGGATGCATGGAGAATTCCCGTCATAAGCGTAACATTATGGGTCCTTTTATATATATATATATATATATATATATATATATATATATATATATATATATAAAGTATATGTATATCTATATATATTTACATCTAATATATATATGATATATATAATATAATATATATATGATATATATTATATACATATAATATATATATAATATATATGATATATATAGTATATACATAATATAATATATACATATATATATATATATATATATATATATATATATATATATATATATATATATATATATATATATATATATATATATATACGTACATACTATGAAATATGTTTAATTGCCAGATGTGTTTCTACGCCAGGAGAATGTGCCGGGGATAAATATTTGAGTTGTCCTCCCTCTGTTTGTCCAAAAGATGAGTAAGAAAAGATGTTTATTAATTGTACATCCCTTATGGAAGAGAGCCAACGAAGAAATAAGCTGAGAATCTTTTCGTTTCAGAGCAGATTCTAATTTTAATAATAAAACTGATGATTATGATGATATGTTATAGAACGTATGCCACAGCAAATGATATTTTATAGAACGTATGCCACAGCAAATTATATTTTATAGAACGTATTCCACAGCAAATGGTAGACTGAGAATTAAGTTAAATGAGAGGAAGAGGCCTAGAACCAATTGAGATCCCAACGATGCATGATCTTCAGATGGTGGTTGGACCTCTCCAGTTTTCAACTGAAGTGAATTAAATAAACCAACAAACAACCATGGTTTTCATGTGCATTGTTTTACAGCTATAAGTGAGGACTAGTAAAATAATTAAAGAAAAGATGTGTATGCAGAAAAAGAAAGAGGATGAATCCGATTGTTAAAAAAAAACACAAAACAAATAGAAAACAACTGCTTTGGTTCTACAGCTTTAAGTGACGACTAGTAAACATTTAAATAAAAGAAAAGAATGAACCCTGTTTTTAAAGAAAGAAAAAAACTGTTTTGTCTGTGCATAATCTCACAGCCATGAAGCAGTACTAGTAAAAAAAATAACAAAAATAACAACAACAAAATTAGATCCTATTGTAAAAAAAGAAAAAAATGTAGAAAAGAAAATGAACCACTGTAGACAAAGAGGAAAGTAAATAATTTTAAGGAAGATGATGCATGCTTAAATGAGCATTACATCATGGAACTTTTATTGGTGAACTCTTGGAATTTGCAATTGAACGTTTTTCTCTCTTTTACTCTGGTTTGTTCTGAAGTGATTTTGTTTTTGTTTTCTTTCTCAGCAGGATTTAGTGAAATGCTTCAAAAGGGTACATTTCTCATATGGCGATGCGTAGGGATGTAAACTTGCAGTAGGCTGAATATTTTAGTGGTGCATGCGAATGGAAGACGCTGCAGGTGTAAAATGTTGAGCCTAAGTAAAAAGGTGTACAGAAGACTTTTAAAATATCTCTGTTTTTTTTTTATTTGGGGTCACACGGAATCTTATTTTTCTTTGCAGTTGATAAGTGCCCCATAAAAAGAGGAAATCATGCTAAGATAAAAAAAGTAATGTTCGTAGATTGGCTCCATGATAAGCTTCCTTGAATAGACTGTCTGACAGCTATCTATAGTGGATATTTACAGCAGTCAGCTTGTTGATCAGTGAGAAAGATTGGAATCAATGATTTTCAGTCAGAAGGAAAGAATTTCAGAAGATGGGAATAGGAGAGGGAAACCTGGCTCTCTGGGCATGACAGAGAGTTTGATTTTCAAAGTAGTTGACGGTGGGTGCTCATCAGGAGCTCTTAACTGAAGGATTGTGTTGATTGGACTTATCCTTTTTTGGGTCGGGAAAAAATCTTATTCTGCAAGTCTGATGTTGAATCTGGGGAACACGAATTTCATTTGAAACCTCTAACAAATAAACCCGTTTATCAACTGAACTGTGGGCTTACTTGAGCTGAGAATTCTTTGTTGCAGCACTGACTGAGTCAAACGACAACTTTGAACCGATCGTAGCCAGTGAAGTGAACGCACTCATGCCGGTTCATATTGACATCTGACACAGGTTTTTTCGACATTCTGAACTTATTCTCTTCTCACAAGCCAGTTGACTTTTCGCACCAAAGATATTTCTATTTACGGCTATATATGGTGCATACCCTGTAACTACTCCCGAGACAACATATTAACGGTCAACCACCTGTTGTTTATTCCTAGTAAAACATCTACCTGATATTTTTCTGAAGATACGAAGACTGCAATAATTTGTAAATCCAAACTCGGGTATCAACTCACTCAGTATTCTTAATTTCAGTTTCACTTTATTCTCACGTTTAAACCGTATTTTCATGTTCTCATAAACCGCAGAGCTAATCCAACTAAGCACTGTGGCTGAGACAGTCCTAACTTCCACCTCTTCTAACCCCAATTTCTACGCCTCATATTACAGTATCTAATTTAGCAACATTTATATAGTATTTCAGTTAAACTGCATCTATTGCCACCAAACTACCAACATCTAGGACTATCCCAGTATTGATTTACTCCTCTCCAGGAGTTAGGCACAAGACCAGTTTTTATCTTACTCCGACGCGTATGATGTGACCCAAGGTCGGGTTGGGAAAGTGGGGTTTAAAAATTGGCTGGGGAGCCCCGTCGGCATTCCCCGGTAGAGGCGCCTCAGACAGTAAGCAATAAACTTACTCCTCCCCAAAGAGGGGAGGCAAAGCCTGGGAAGTTGGACCTCCCAGAACTGCACAGGACAGACCCATTGACCGGCGTAAATCAAGCCCCGAAGGCCAAGACAACACCAGTATGGGGTGCACTATCCATCGGAACAGATACTACACAGTAGCAAGGTCGTTATTGTCGTGCAATCCCATATAAATGGAAGACATAACGAGAACAATCTGCCCGATGGATTAAATTACGGGTTCAGTTTGAAATTCCGTATGGATTCCTGAGTTCTAAACGATGCACCTGGAGAAGGTCGGTGATCACATCGGCCGTCACGTTGTAAAAATTATATCCAAGATGAGTATAGTAGTCCGAATAATACGAATAATACAAATGTTACGTCTATAATCATCCTTTTTAAGAAATAGCTGAATCTCACGCCAACAAATCATCCATATCGAAGATCATCAGTAGAGTTTACCCAACTGAGTCCTGTGTTTGTGTCAGTTTTAATTCACACCTCCAACGACCCCGATTTCTTATGTCTCTTATTACCGCGTCTCAGTCTATCACATTTGTATGTTTATAATTATCCTTTTTCTCAGCCGAGTTGTAAATCCTACCAACAAACCAACGGTATCTAGGACGTTACTTGAAATGATTACAAAGTATTTACACTTTGAAAATAATGGTTTAAATCTATTAAACCTTGTTGAAGAAAAAAGATAAATATAACCCTCATCATGATAATGTACATCGTTCGGGATCATTCGTATCAAATCTTAAACTGTAATCATCATGATAATGTACATCGTTCGGGATCATTCGTATCAAATCTTAAACTGTAATCGTCTGTGTACTGCATTGAAGCCGAGTAAAAACCAGGGTAGGATATCAAATTGACGACAGGGCTAAACGACACTGTCTTTTTTGGCATACTTTTCCATTCTAAATTCAGTTCGGTAGAAGAGACAGAAGTGACACCAATATCTGCACTGTCGGAATTCTGGGGAAGCTTTTCGGTAATATTTTGACAACTTGATGACTCATGTAGGAAGACGTCAACAAGATGTGCACCATCGGTTTCCAAATTCGTTTTGTTGTTCAAAAATAAATGTTCGTTAATTGAAGGCCAGACGACATCTGGGATTAAATCGGCATTATTTTTGCTATCTACATCGTTGTCCGCATCTTCATAGTCATCATCAGCATCATCAGCAGCAGCATCTTTATTGACGTTCTCTTTATCATCGGCATCACTTCTATGAGGATAGTATTTTGGTAATTGTGAGTCAGACTCTTCATGAAAAATCTCGGGGAAGGGATCAAACGACTTATTGGTGTATATTGTGTTTGGCGCTTCATCAAAAACGCGTAGTTGTACGGGATGGTCATCCTCTAACGTTGTGCATGAACTGTTACTGTTTAGTTCAACTGTTGCTGGTCCGATTGAATCGGTGTGTGATAGGAACGGAGGAAAATAACTTGAACTATCACTTGCGCAATTATTCCGGTTCTCTGAAAAGTTTCTCGACAGGGTTATTTCTCCAACAAGAGGCGCCAATGCATTCTCGACTATAAACTTTTCGGCTCGATAGCGTGAATCCAATTTTTCTAAATGCCTATCTTTAGTCGTGTCGGAGTGAACATACATCTTAGAAATCCGCCCACAATTGTTATCTTTATAAATAGGGGCTGTATCATCGCCAGGTTGCAAGGGTGGTGGAAGGATATCTCCTTTGACGTGAGTGTAAATATTGGTAGGAGAAGCGGAGATTTGGTTGATCTGTTTAAAACTCGGCTTTCGCTCTTTGTATCTGTCTTCAAGTTGTTTCTGTATAATGTGTAAGTCTGCAAGTGTTAAAGAGGCCATTGCCCTCTCCTCTCTTCTATGTATCATAGGCAAGTGATTGAAATCTCTTTCACCGTCGTCATCTGCAGGAATGTAACACATCCGAAGAAAGTAGTTCCCCATTTTATTTTTTTAATTGCGTATTAATTTTTCTTTGTACGGTTTTCGTTGATTTCCCTGAAATTTGAAAAAAAAGTATTTCATTTCATCATTGCTTGAAATTTATCTTTTTTAAAATGAAGTATGAAGTGTGAATGTTTGTTCATTTTTTTTAATAAAGTGGAAACTCGGTTTTCGAACATAATTCGTTCTGAAAAACTGTTCGAAAAGCGAATTTTTTCAAAAGCGAATTCTTCGAAAACCGAATCATATTTGATTGTTAAAAATCATGTAAAAGAGATTAATTAATTAATTCTTATATATAAAGTATTTTTGTTGTATTTAATGAGTGATTATACAAAATTATTAAGCACCTGCTATATTATTGCTTTCAATACTAAATATAATGTATAATATAAAAGCTTATGTCGTTATAAAAAATGATGAATTAAAATTATTTAGTGCATATTTTGACCATTTTACTACACATTTTGTAATATTTCTTACCAGGTATTTAAATATATATTTCGAAAGAAAAAAAAACAGATTCAAAAAATAAAAACCTAGATTAATTTTTTAAACTCAGATCTGAGATTTAAAAACACAAAAGTTGAAACCTTACACAGAACTGTAGTCGGTTGCCGAATTATAAGAAGAACAAGAAGAATAAAAAGAATGTAGTAGTAGTAGTAGTAGTAGTAATAGTGGTAGTAGTAGTAGCCGCAATAGAACACGGAAAAGAATGTGAGTTATGTTCTTTATGAAAAAGGGGACAAATCAGTCAATTGGCTTTGGTAACCGCCTTTTCAATTCGTATCGGTCAATTTATCGCCTGCAAATTAATCGTCTGCATATCTCAGCCAAGTCCATGAGCAATGTTTCTGAAGAAGGGGGAATATTTTCTGTCTTCTGAGTAGGAATCCATCCATCTAAAACTATTGTTATTAACCCTGAATTAGTATTTTTAGCTCCTTACATCAAGTGGATACATGCCTTGTCTGGAGCGATTTCCATAAAAAATCCGGAATTTGTCGTCAAAACTCAAGAATCTCCGTTAAATTATTTGGGTGTCTATTCTGCAGAAGTGCTAAAAGTAATTTTATGTCAAACGACTTTGTGGTTTTGAGAATGTATGCTTGCTTAGATAATAGAACGAGCATTGTAGAAGAGTAAGCATTACAATGTCATGTGACTTCCATGCGTATGAAATGTATAGAAACGTCACTACAATCGTTATGATGAGTATAATGATTTGTCTATGGGAGGAATGGAATCAAAAACGGAAACATTAATGTTATTTTAAAAGACTATCTCTGAACTTTCATAATAATACAGTTTTTAATGATAGTAAAGTCACTGAACAAAAGTTAAAACTACGACATAATGTGACTTTTGACATATCTCAAATATCTTTCATAGTGTACCCCAAAAAGTTCATGGATCTAGTTGATATGATATAATTTGATATATCTGTGAAATTGCATGGGATCACAAGGTATAACTCATTAGTTATTTTGAACTCTCTCTCTCTCTCTATCTGTCTTTCCGCTCAGTTGTTAGTGATATGGAACTAAGATCACGTTGAATAACACTTTCGCTGTCTCCCGTCGGTTTTTTGTACCGAGTTAGTCTTCGTGAATGCATGGGATAAGCTTTAATTACAGGACAGCGTTCCATCGGTCTGCGAGGAAGATGAGGGAGGTTTGTAAGGAAAAACGACCATCAGATAAAAAGTTGTTGTGTGTATGGCACAAGGTTGGGAACGTAAACTAAAAATGTGTCTGACAGTTGTTCTTCCTTAGTAAATTAATCCATGGCTCCTTAGAAAACTGAAACTGAAGGAATAAAAACGAAGAAAAGGTGGCAGCCTCTGCTGATGGAAGAAACGTTATTGCAACGTATTCAATGCACAAATGTGTTAGTTACTAGATCTTTATCGGATAAGTTTTTTATCCAACAACATCGTTTTCATTACTGATCTCGGAAACAATGTGCTCATCACTGGAACGTTGTTACGTAGTATATTTTCTTCAACAACATCGTTTTCAATACTGATCTCAGAAACAATGTGCTCATCACTGGAACGTCGTTACGTAGTATATTTTTTTCAATCAACACCGATTTCATTACTGATCTCGGAAACAATGTGCTCATCACTGGAACGTTGTTACGTAGTATATTTTCTTCAACAACACCGTTTTCAATATTGATCTCAGAAACAATGTGCTCATCACTGGAACGTCGTTACGTAGTATATTTTTTTCAATCAACACCGATTTCATTACTGATCTCGGAAACAATGTGCTCATCATTGGAACATCGTTGCGTAGTATATTTTTCGCCAACAACACCGTTTTCAGAACAAATCTGTTTTGGGCTGTTGCGAATACGCTTGCCTCGTATCAATGAATTTCGGTTTTCTTTCTTCACATCTGGTTGTTTCTCTATTTGCTTCGTAATTTTATTAAAATGCCTTTCTCATGAAACGGGGCATGATGGAAAAAACCCATGTCACGAGAAAGGTATTTTAATAGAACAACGAAGCACCTGGGCAAAATACGCCATCATTTACTGGAAAACGTAAGTATAACTAGGGGTGGGACGTAATGGGTGAACATTTCAGATTCATGCAAGTAGTATTTTTTGTGTTCATTTATACATAAATAACACTAAACAATCAAACATTTTGAAAATTTTGCAAAATTCAGAAGGTGCAGGTTAAAAATAGCCGTTAGGGCTCCCCGGGACTCTAAATCCATCATTTTTCGGTGAAAAAGTGGTTTCATGCGACATTGCAGGTTCTAAAACATCCTCAAAAGCTATGAATGGACATAGATGGTTAAATCTGATATAGTACTTTAATTTAGGACCATTTTCAGGCTGTGAAAGGGTCTTCATGAATGTAAAATAGCCAAAAACTAGTGGCCTGCACCTTCTGAATTTTGCAAAATTTTCAAAATGTTTGATTGTTTAGTGTTATTTATATATAAATGAACACAAAAAAATACTACTTGCATGAATCTGAAATTTTCACCCATTACGTCCAACCCCTAGTATAACTCTATCTAAATTTAGATGAGGTTAAATATACATCGTCTGGATGTTGATGATTCAAGATTATATTAAGATATGTAGGAAGTACAACTTATGCAAGTATCTCATTCACAGCAACCCCCAAACAACTTGTACGAACGACAAAAGCTTTTTAAGTGTAGTATCTGTTCTGATACTACATTTATCTTTCCGTCAGTAAAAGAGAAATCTTTTATGACTGAAGGAAATTTTAATTTTTGTCCCAATCCAATGTACACTATTTCGGGGACGTGGAATTTCGTCGCATTGAAAACTGATCTAACTTGACACTTATATCTTTCCTAACATTCAAACGATAGTCAAAAATCTTACAATATATCATGTGTTTTTCGAAATTCGACTTGAAGAGTACCGACCATCAAATCAAGATCAACGACTCTGCTAAACCATGCACATATATTCGGAGCAGATGCTAAGTGATACGAATTTATACGTGGATCTTTTCGCGGTGCAAATAGGTTCCTGTGGCGGACGTCATGAGCCAGAACCTGGATTGAGTGGTAGAAATAGTCTACCTTATCCTCGCCAGAAAAAAAGTCCTAGATGTGAGAAAGAACAGGTACACATTGGAGCGAAAGTATTTATATGAATCGACCACGTTGTTGTGGTGTGTTTGTCATCAATAAACACGGGCTTATAGAAGTCAACATAACGCGTTTAAGCACTCGGAGGGGTTAGATCATTTAGCGACAGAAATCAGTATTTAAAACGCTGTTGTTGGAGAAAAATATACTACGTAACGCCGTTCCAGTGGGCAGCTCATTGTTAGATATCAGTACTGAAAACGGTGTTGTTGGCGAAAAATATACTATGAAAATAGAGAAACAACCTGGATAAGAGATAGAAACCCGAAATGCGGTGATTTGAGGTAAGCGTACCGGCAGTTCTTATTTACTTGCCTCCACACGAGTGCTAAGTTAGATCAGTTTTCAATGCGACGAAATTCCACGTCCCCGAAATAGTGTACATTGGATTGGGACAAAAATTAAAATTTCCTTCAGTCATAAAAAATTTCTCTTTTACTCACTGAAGACAGAAAGATAAATGTAGTATACAAAACAGATACTACACTTAAAAAGATAAAAAGGAGCTTTTGTCGTTCGTACAAGTTGTTTGGTGGTTGCTGTGAATGAGATACTTGCATAAGTTGTACTTCCTACATATCTTAATATAATCTTGAATCATCAACATCCAGACGATGTATATTTAACCTCATCTAAATTTAGATAGAGTTATACAAGGGGTGGGATGTAATGGGTGAACATTTCAGATTCATGCGAGTAGTATTTTTTTGTGTTCATTTATACATAAATAACACTAAACAATCAAACATTTTGAAAATTTTGCAAAATTCAGAAGGTGCAGGCCACTAGTTTTTGGCTATTTTACATTCATGAAAACCCTTTCACAGCCTGAAAATGGTCCTAAATTAAAGTACTATATCAGATTTAACAATCTATGTCCATTCATAGCTTTTGAGGATGTTTTAGGACCTGCAATGTCGCATGAAACCACTTTTTCACCGAAAAATGATGGATTTTGAGTCCCGTGGAGCCTTAACGGCTATTTTTAACATGCACCTTCTGAATTTTGCAAAATTTTCAAAATGTTTGATTATTTAGTGTTATTTATGTATAAATCGACACAAAAAAAATACTACTCGCATGAATCTGAAATTTTCACCCATTACGTCCCACCCCTAGTTATACTTACGTTTTCCAGTAAATGATGGCGTATTTTGCGCAGGTGCTTCGTTGTTCTATTAAAATACCTTTCTCGTGACATGGGTTATTTCCATCATGCCCCGTTCCATGAGAAAGGCATTTTAATAAAATTACGAAGCAAATAGAGAAGCAACCAGATGTGAAGAAAGAAAACCGAAATTCATTGATACGAGGCAAGCGTATTCGCAACAGCCCAAAACAGATTTGTTCGTACACATCTCCTTTGGGCTGCTGCGACTTCTCCGCCAGGGATATAGATGAAGTAACGAAAAACTTACATAAGTTGTAGTTTTATACGTTGAGACACTCGCCTAAGTTAATAAAATCTTGAATTGTCAATACCCTTATATATCATCACCAGCGGTTAAAGAGAAGAAGGATGCTTTATGCAGGCTTCCGGTTATGAATTTGGAAAGAGACAAATGGTGTCATCAGAAAACTGTTACCATTATATTTTAGGTCGGATGTTGTTTGTTTTTTTTAATATTAAGAAAATTAAACTGCTTTTTGTAATTGGAAATTTTGTCAATTTTTTATTAGAAATAATCAAAGAAAACATTCTTTTAGGAATTGGAATGTTTTTTGTACAAATAATCAATTAAACCTTTTCTTATAATTGAAATATTTTTATAAATACTCAAATGAATTGGAAATTAGGTATTTAATTATTTCAAATAATCAAATCAAATTTGTTTTTTTTTCAAATTAATATTCTTTTACAAATAATCAATGATTTTTTTGTTTTTGTTTGAAAATCTTTTTAAAAGTTTATATTGAAAATATGTTTTTAATACTTTATTTTTAAAATAGTCTAATAGTTTTTTTCAAATTAATATCTTTTTACAAATAACCAATGTTTTTTTGTTCATAATCAATGTTTTTTTGTGTTTGTTTGAAAATATGTTTTTAAAAGTTTATATTTAGAAATGATTAAAAATACTTTATTTAAAATAACCTAATAGTGTTTTTATAAATAGAAATATAACAAAATGTTCATCTATTAAACATCGTTGTAATAACGTACAGAATATTCACGAATAAATGGTTTGTTTTTATTCGAAGGCACCAGATAAATTCCGCAAAACTCTAAGCAGACGAAAAACAATGAGGGACACTTTTCTTATAAACACCGTTTGTCTCGTTCCAAATTCGTAACCGGAAGCCGCCATCAAGCATTAATCTTCTCTTTAATAAATATCAGCTACTAACCCCTTTCATCTTAGTATACGTAAATAAACAAGATTTTACCGGAACTAAATAGTTCACTTTCTCGCGATCTTGAATTAATACCTTCTATGCGAAGATAGAGATTTGAACGACGCGAGGATACTTCCGGAACGTGACTCACAACAAACTTAGTTGCGAAATTGGGATCAGTGTAACGACTGTGACTTCTCCTATAACACCGTAGCCCTTTTGTCTAGGAACAAAGTGTAGTGTCTTTTTTGTCTTTTTTTAAACATAGTTCACCCCAGACAAGGCAGGCCGCCACTGTAGATGTAAGGGGCTAATGAGAAGAAAGAAAAGGGAGAAGGTGGGGGGAGGGTCAACCTAAATTGGGAGCTGCGCAGCGAGATGTCTGTTTACATTAGATTTAAATTTCTGCATGTCAGTACTGTCGGGGAAACAGGGGGCAGGGAGGGAGTTCCAGAGGCCAGCAGCACGAGGAAAGAAGCTATTTGAGTAGAAAGCTCTCCGGCATCTGGGGACCGCCACAGTGAATGGATGGGATTTAGTTGATTGTCGAGTTGGTCTAGTGAATTTACGTCGAGGGGGCACCAGAGTAGCCAATTCATCGGAGCATAATCATTTGAAGTATTTGTAAAACAAGCCCAAGGAAGCTACATTGCGGCGATGGGACAGGGACTGGAGCTTGGTTGACAGTGAGGGACCTATTAGGTTGGCGACTCTTTTTTTGACCTTGTCAAGGAGGTAGAGACTAGTAGATGATGCACCAGCCCAGATGTGGCAACAATACTCCATGCATGGGCGGATGGTGGCTTTGTAGAGATACAGTATAATGTTAGGTGTGAGGAGTTTACTAGCACGGTAGAGGGAGAAAACCTTTTGTGCGGCAGTCTGTTTTGATGCTACACTTTAGTCTATTCTGTATTCGGTCGGTGAAGGAGAAGTGCTTCTAGACTGAAGCAATTTTTATTTTTGTTCCAATCCGGAGTGCTTTGGGAGTGGCTGGAGTTTCCCTACATTAAAAACCAACCTTGTGTCACACTCTGGCATCGTGGAGAGGCAAGTGAATAGGAACACCGTCAGTGTCGATGCTACTTATAACAGTTCAAGCTGAAATTAACAGGAGCAAAACAAAAAGGTACATATTTAATACATCGTGCATATTAACATGTGCAAAGGTTTATTTCTAAATGCGATACTACGAACCAAACTTAACAAAATGCAAAATTATTACCAAACATCAATATGGCGTTTTAAAATTTGAAAAATATGACAAAAGTTCAAACCTATTAGAGGCAAAAGAACTCTTTCATTATAAGGAGATAACAAAATATGACTCACCGAATGCTTTTTGGCTGAGATACAAAGCGCAGTATCTATTCTGGTCTCGGTAAGTGAAGGAGAAATCCTGCTAGACTGAGACAAGTTTTATTTTGTTCCAATTGACAGTGCCCCTGTTTAAGGGGAGCTGGATTTTCCCCACATTAAAACCGACGGTGTGTCTAACCCTGACCTCATGGGGAGGCAAGTTAATAAAGACTCACTGTAGTTTTTTTTTCTTTTGTGTTGGATTTTACCGCATATCGACCGTGGTTTTGGAAGGTGACGGTAGTTAAGTGGATAACGACACGGACTGAAGACCTGGGTGTTCCAAGTTCGAATCCAGTCGGTTCCACAGTACCACTTTCACTTGGCAACCTTCTCGTGGTCCTTTCTGTAAGTACCCGATGTCTTTCCAGAAAGATTTCTAACTAGAAAAAACATCAGGAAAACTAATGCCAACACCAGAATGATATGATTCACACGAAAGAAGAAGAACCGTGGTTTGTTATTTCATGTTGTATTTGTTCTTTGCGGATGTTTTCTTGTGTGTGGGCATTTATTTGTATGCTTTATACATTGTCTACCTTTTTCGTGCGTGCACGATGCCTTCTGTTGGTGAATAGTTGTATCGTTTTCTGAACAAGTTTTCAATTGCGACTTGTTTCTTCACCGTTTCGAAGCGTTCGATGAATTTCGTAAAATACATTTCAAAAAGAACATTTTAAAAATCGCGTCACAAGGTAGTATGACGTATCAATAAAATAATAAAATTTCAATATTTGACTAATAGTCAGATAAAATATCACCTTTAAATCATTGAAGTTAAGCGACGTTGAGCTTTGTCAATATTAGGTGAGTAACCATTTGGGAAGACCAGGCACTGTATGTGGGAGGGCGGCGTCACCTCCCTGCAAATTTTAATCGTTTTTTTTAAATTTTATATTCTCTATAAACGTTTTTTTTTTAAGAAAGACGAAGCATATTAATCCGACAGGGTTAATGTCGAACCAGCGCAATAGGGGGAAAGTTTAATTTCATTTTATTATATTCATGTCTGTTAAACAAACTGATGCTTCTACAGAATTTGAAAGAAACAAAACTGACTTTTGCCGAGGCAGAGTTGCGGAACTAGACGGAAAATGCCGAGTCAAACTGAGCTGTCATCTAATAATCAAAATTTAAAAAAAAAAAACGAATCCTTATCTTTAACGCTGTTTCTTTATTGAAAGGGTTAGATATGTTTACATTTCTTGCATTTTCTTATTGTTGTTAAAAGTTTGTTTTCCTTGTCAGAATTCAATTACTCCTTCGTGAGCCTATGCGAACCCGCTAAAATGCTAACCCGCTTAAATTTATTTTCGGTTTGATCATTTTGCGATTGACGTTAAGATTTATTTTTTGCGGCTTCCTATTCGAAAAACGCTTCGGTTGTTTCACGATAATTCCAGAAGTCTGCTTCGACAAAAGTCGATTTTGTTTGGTTAAAATTCTGCAGAAGAACCTTTTCGCCTCAATCAAGTAAAAGTTATCATATGATAGCATATAAGTAAATTTGGACACATCTACGTTGAACGTATGTCACATTAATAAGTAGAATAATGTAAGGTGAAACAATGTTTCTTATCTAATATTGTAGTTGCAGTTCCCTTTGTTTAATGTAGTGTTTCTTCAGCGTTTCTAGCAGTGTTTACAGCAGGGGCGGGTAACCTTTTCAGAGTGAGGGCCAGATGAGACTTTAGGAAGGAGATCGCGGGTCGAAGTAAAAAACGAAATCTCAGAATGACTATATTTTGTGTACATAAATAAATTGTGCAAAAATTGCATTGAACACTCTACAAATCTGATATTTTTTCTGAAGAGACTTCTGTGTGTGATGTTATAAAAGACGCCGACGAAGAGCCATTTTGGAATCATAAAAAATAATGACGGGGGAACTAGCAAGTTGATCCAGCATTCGTTTTGACACACCTCACATAGGTTCTATGTTTCATGCCCTTTTCTCGTCTCTCGTTTCCTCTTTGCCTTTCTCTTTTTCTATTTTTATCTCAGGCCAAGGATTTGAAATTAATAGTTAAAGAAGAATGAAATATACATGCATCATCGCTCGCTGATGTTTATTCATTTTTATCCCACTGTAAATTCTTATTGAAATCTACTTTTACATCTATGTCACAAAATGATATGAGTTTTATTGGGAGGTCTGCGGGCCAGATTGCAATAATAAAGCATAAAAGGGTGGCGCGCCGGAAGCTAAGCCTTCACGAGCCGGATGTGGCCCGCAGGCCGGAGGTTGCCCGCCCCTAGTTTACAGTGTTTTTTTTTATTTCGATTAAACAGTTATTGGTTAACGTCATCCGGCTATGTGTGTTAGTTTCCGAACTCGAATACTTTTCTTAAAAGTTCAACAGTTTTCATCTGTGCCGTGTTTTGATATAAAGTCAATCCTCCCATTCATTCCAATTTCCAACTTGTCCTTTTCCCAGACTTTTCGGAAGTGTTCCTAGTGCTCTTGTTATTTTCGGTATTACAATGGTATTCTTCATGTGTTTATTCACTTTTTCTGCTTCCTTGATCTTCAGCCAGTTATCTGTGCTGACGAAATCTATTATTCGACATGTTTCTTTCTTCTTTTTGACCATTATTACGTCCGGTCGGCTTGCTTGAATGACTTTGTCCAAGGTGTTTGGAAGTATTCCTAGTGCTCCAACTATTATTGGTATTACAATCATTTTCTTAATGGTCCATTATCTCCTCAATTCTCTAGCCTGCTCCATGTATTTGTTGAGTTGTTTATGTCTACTTGATCATCACCCTGCGATATGCTGTGACGGCGAAATAGGTTGACTATTATCACGTTCGGTCAGTTTGCTTGAATGAGTTTCTCCGTTTGTATTTAGAGAATGTTATGTCTTTAATGTTCTAAAAGCGTCTTCGGTTTAATCTTGCATCGTTAATCCGGCTATTCAAAGTACATTTGTTTGCATAGTTCTCAGTGGACAAGCTTCCCAACCCAATCATGTCTGTCTTTGTATTCATTTTGGGCTAGTTTGCTGTGTTTAATGGATAAATACAGCAAAATAAAAAGGATAGAAATAAGGATATGAGAAAAAAGCAAAAATCATTTCTCTTTCTCTATCTCTTTAAGATTTCAATGTCTGATTCAGATTTTGATGTCTGAATCAGCTTTTTTGA
Source organism: Sepiola atlantica (assembly GCA_963556195.1). Classification (NCBI taxonomy): domain Eukaryota; kingdom Metazoa; phylum Mollusca; class Cephalopoda; order Sepiida; family Sepiolidae; genus Sepiola; species Sepiola atlantica. Next base: position 26,235,356 of record OY744553.1, read on the forward strand.
TTTTCAGCTGAAGTTCAACATTTTTAATTTTGATTTCTTTATTTGAAAATAATTGTACCTACCCGGCGCTACCCTGGACGCAGTGAAGTCATTTTATTTTATTTATTTGCACATTTTTAAAGTTTAAACTACTATTATATTATTCAATTTAAAATGAGTTATACCCGTTGCTGATTTTTAGTTTTGGCTGATTATTTAAAATATTTCATATTAGGCTCGACCGGTCTACGTAAATTTTTACTCACATTGTAGGTAAATACCTTGTTTTAATGCCAATAACACGGTACAATAATAACAAATGAAAATTGGCAGAAGCAAAGTTTGATTGGTCAGCTTAAATGCTATTTGGGTCTGACTTTCCAAATTCGATAGGATAACTAATTATCTTAGATTAAGCTTTTTAAATTGGGCTTATTTTATTTTAGGTTGAACTTGGGAATTTGAAGTCGGGCTTTATTTAATTTGAAGTTGATTTTCTTTAATTTGTTGTTCATCTTTTGGAATTTGAAGCTAAAGTTTTTCTTAACTTGATGTGCTTTTTTAATTTGATTTTACCTTTTTTTTAATTTTGAGTTTAAATGTTGTAATGACAGCAATACATTAAGAGTCTATTTATATATACATATATATATATATATATATATATATATATATATATATATATTATGTATATATATATATATATATATATATATGATCATTAAGCAAATTATAATATTATCTAATTCATATTCACGTTTCTAATCTTAAGTTAAAATTATTTAGTATTAAAACGACATTTTCCAGGAAAATGCAAACAATCAAAATGATACGTATGATACTATTAGTGACATTAAGAAACTAAAAGTCCATTTTATAAAATGTAAATTGTCATTATATTGAATCAATATTATCTCATTCATAGTCACATGTTTATAATTCAATAGAATAAAACTAATAAAAAACGCCTCCATCACAAAATTGATTAAATTCGTGTCTTTCAACGACGAACAGATTTAATAAAAACTAATATTAGTTAAATTAGGTTTTAAATAATTAATTAGATGAAATGAAATATGCCATTTGTAAAATTGAGGAAAATATGAAACTCTACGAAAGATTAACAAAATGTCCAGAAAATAATTAATTTAATGGGAGATGTTATTATTGATATTAAACAATGGCATTTGTTAATGTAAATATTTAGAAATTTTATAAATTATTTCATGAAATCTCATGAGATAATATGTTTTGTAGCATCGTAGTGGACAGTTGCTATGCATAGAAGGTTGGAAATCAATATTTTATTTAATTGATTATCTGAACTAGTAATAATATGCTCCCCCTCCAGTCGCATATTTTTGCTAGTATATATAATGTTAGTGTTAAGTTTGTTAATAAACAGCCGATTGTGACAATTTCTTGTTTACACACGATACCCTACACTCAAATAAGGAGGAAATACGTGGAAAAGTGGGCTAATGACAGCAGAACAGATACTACACTACCCCTCCAAATTAGAAAGTACTACTTGGGAGGATGGTATCATGACAACTAGACATATATTAGATTACTACACGCACACTTAAAAAGAAAAGGTAATTCAAAGGAGAGTGATATCAAGACAATAGAATATGTACTCCAGTGTCCTTCCCAACAAACGGAGAAATTAATACCTGTGATGGTGGTATCATGACGAACGAACATATACGCTACCCCAAATGAGACGTTAATGTCTGGGAGAATTGTATGATGGCAACAGAACATATACTACACTACCATCTACCCCAAATGAGAACTTAATGTCTGGGAGAATTGTATGATGGCAACAGAACATATATTACACTAGCCGCTACGCCAAATGAGAAGTTAATGTCTGGGAGAACTGTATGATGGCAACAGAACATATACTACACTACCCGCTACCGCAAATGAGAAGTTAATGTCTGGGAGAATTGTATGATGGCAACAGAACATATACTACACTAGCCGCTACCTCAAATGAGAAGTTAATGTCTGGGAGAATTGTATGATGGCTACAGAACATATACTACACTACCCGCTACCCCAAATGAGAAGTTAATGTCTGGGAGAATTGTATGATGGCAACAGAACATATACTACACTACCCGCTACCTCAAATGAGAACTTAATGTCTGGGAAAATTGTATGATGGCAACAGAACATATACTACACTACCCGCTACCCCAAATGAGAAGTTAATGTCTGGGAGAATTGTATGATGGCAACAGAATATATACTACACTACCCGCTACCCCAAATGAGAAGTTAATGTCTGGGAGAATTGTATGATGGCAACAGAACATATACTACACTACCCGCTACCCCAAATGAGAAGTTAATCTCTGGGAGAATTGTATGATCGCAACAGATCATATACTACACTACCCGCTACCCCAAATGAGAAGTTAATGTCTGGGAGAATTGTATGATGGCAACAGAACATATACTACACTACCCGCTACCCCAAATGAGAAGTATATCTCTGAGAGAATTGTATGATCGCAACAGATCATATACTACACTATCCGCTACCCCAAATGAGAAGTTAATGTCTGGGAGAATTGTATGATGGCAACAGAACATATACTACACTACCCGCTACCCCAAATGAGAAGTTAATGTCTGGGAGAATTGTATGATGGCAACAGAACATATACTACACTACCCGCTACCCCAAATGAGCAGTTAATGTCTGGGAGAATTGTATGATGGCCACAGAACATATACTACACTACGCGCTACCCTAAATGAGAAGTTAACATCTGGGAGAATTGTATGATGGCAACAGAACATATACTACACTACCCGCTACCCCAAATGAGAAGTTAATGTCTGGGAGAATTGTATGATGGCAACAGAATATATACTACACTACCCGCTACCCCAAATGAGAAGTTAATGCCTGGGAGAATTGTATGATGGCAACAGAACATATACTACACTACCCGCTACCCCAAATGAGAAGTTATTCTCTGAGAGAATTGTATGATCGCAACAGATCATATACTACACTACCCGCTACCCCAAATGAGAAGTTAATGTCTGGGAGAATTGTATGATGGCAACAGAACATATACTACACTACCCGCTACCCCAAATGAGAAGTTAATGTCTAGGAAAATTGTATGATGGCAACAGAATATATACTACACTACCCGCTACCCCAAATAAGAAGTTAATGTCTGGGAGAATTGTATGATGGCAACAGAACATATACTACACAACCAGCTACCCCAAATGAGAAGTTAATGTCTGGGATAATTGTATGATGGCAACAGAATATATACTACACTACCCGCTACCCCAAATGAGAAGTTAATGTCTGGGAGAATTGTATGATGGCAACAGAACATATACTACACTACCCGCTACCCCAAATGAGAAGTTAATGTCTGGGATAATTGTATGATGGCAACAGAACATATACTACACTACCCGCTACCCCAAATGAGAAGTTAATGTCTGGGAGAATTGTATGATGGCAACAGAACATATACTACACTACCCGCTACCCCAAATGAGAAGTTAATGTCTGTGAGAATTGTATGATGGCAACAGAACATAAACTACACTACCCGCTACCCCAAATGAGAAGTTAATGTCTGGGATAATTGTATGATGGCAACAGAACATATACTACACTACCCGCTACCCCAAATGAGAAGTTAATGTCTGGGAGAATTGTATGATAGCAACAGAACATATACTACACTACGCGCTTCCCCAAATGAGAAGTTAATTTCTGGGAGAATTGTATGATAGCAACAGAACATATACTACACTACCCACTACCCCAAATTAGAAGTTAATGTCTGGGAGAATTGTATGATGGAAACAGAACATATACTACACTACCCGCTACCCCAAATAAGAAGTTAATGTCTGGGAGAATTGTATGATGGCAACAGAACATATACTACACTACCCGCTACCCCAAATGAGAAGTTAATGTCTGGGAGAATTGTATGATGGCAACAGAATATATACTACACTACCCGCTACCCCAAATGAGAAGTTAATGTCTGGGAGAATTGTATGATGGCAACAGAACATATACTACACTACCCGCTACCCCAAATGAGAAGTTGATGTCTGGGAGAAGTGTATGATGGCAACAGAACATATACTACACTACCTGCTACCCCAAATGAGAAGTTAATGTTTGGGAGAATTGTATGATAGCAACAGAACATATACTACACTACCCGCTACCCGACATGAGAAGTTAATGTCTTGAAGAAGTGTTTGATGGCAACAGAACATATACTACACTACCCGCTACCCCAAATGAGCAGTTAATGTCTGGGAGAAGTGTATTATGGCAACAGAAGATATACTACACTACCCGCTACCCCAAATGAGAAGTTAATGCTTGGGAGAATTGTATGATGGCCACAGAACATATACTACACTATCCGCTACCCCAAATGAGAAGTTAACGTCGTGGAGAAATGTATGATTGCAACAGAACATATACTACACTACCCGCTACCCCAAATGAGAAGTTAATGTCTGGGAGAATTGTATGATGGCAACAGAACATATACTACACTACCCGCTACCCCAAATGAGAAGTTATTCTCTGAGAGAATTGTATGATCGCAACAGATCATATACTACACTACCCGCTACCCCAAATGAGCAGTTAATGTCTGGGAGAATTGTATGATGGCCATAGAACATATACTACACTACGCGCTACCCTAAATGAGAAGTTAACGTCTGGGAGAATTGTATGATGGCAACAGAACATATACTACACTACCCGCTACCCCAAATGAGAAGTTAATGTCTGGGAGAATTGTATGATGGCAACAGAATATATACTACACTACCCGCTACCCCAAATGAGAAGTTAATGTCTGGGAGAATTGTATGATGGCAACAGAACATATACTACACCACCCGCTACCCCAAATGAGAAGTTATTCTCTGAGAGAATTGTATGATCGCAACAGATCATATACTACACTACCCGCTACCCCAAATGAGAAGTTAATGTCTGGGAGAATTGTATGATGGCAACAGAACATATACTACACTACCCGCTACCCCAAATGAGAAGTTAATGTCTGGGAGAATTGTATGATGGCAACAGAACATATACTACACTACCCGCTACCCCAAATGAGAAGTTAATGTCTGGGAGAATTGTATGATGGCAACTGAACATATACTACACTACCCGCTACCCCAAATGAGAAGTTAATGTCTGGGAGAATTGTATGATGGCAACAGAACATATACTACACTACCCGCTACCCCAAATGAGAAGTTAATGTCTGGGATAATTGTATGATGGCAACAGAACATATACTACACTACCCGCTACCCCAAATGAGAAGTTAATGTCTGTGAGAATTGTATGATAGCAACAGAACATATACTACACTACGCGCTTCCCCAAATGAGAAGTTAATGTCTGGGAGAATTGTATGATGGCAACAGAACATATACTACACTACCCGCTACCCCAAATAAGAAGTTAATGTCTGGGAGAATTGTATGATGGCAACAGAACATATACTACACTACCCGCTACCCCAAATGAGAAGTTAATGTCTGGGAGAATTGTATGATGGCAACAGAATATATACTACACTACCCGCTACCCCAAATGAGAAGTTAATGTCTGGGAGAATTGTATGATAGCAACAGAACATATACTACACTACCCGCTACCCCAAATGAGAAGTTGATGTCTGGGAGAAGTGTATGATGACAACAGAACATATACTACACTACCTGCTACCCCAAATGAGAAGTTAATGTTTGGGAGAATTGTATGATAGCAACAGAACATATACTACACTACCCGCTACCCCAAATGAGAAGTTAATGTCTTGAAGAAGTGTTTGATGGCAACAGAACATATACTACACTACCCGCTACCCCAAATGAGCAGTTAATGTCTGGGAGAAGTGTATTATGGCAACAGAAGATATACTACACCACCCGCTACCCCAAATGAGAAGTTAATGCTTGGGAGAATTGTATGATGGCCACAGAACATATACTACACTATCCGCTACCCCAAATGAGAAGTTAACGTCGTGGAGAAATGTATGATTGCAACAGAACATATACTACACTACCCGCTACCCCAAATGAGAAGTTAATGTCTGGGAGAATTGTATGATGGCAACAGAACATATACTACACTACGCGCTACCATAAATGAGAAGTTAACGTCTGGGAGAATTGTATGATGGCAACAGAACATATACTACACTACCCGCTACCCCAAATGAGAAGTTAATGTCTGGGAGAATTGTATGATGGCAACAGAATATATACTACACTACCCGCTACCCCAAATGAGAAGTTAATGTCTGGGAGAATTGTATGATGGCAACAGAACATATACTACACTACCCGCTACCCCAAATGAGAAGTTATTCTCTGAGAGAATTGTATGATCGCAACAGATCATATACTACACTACCCGCTACCCCAAATGAGAAGTTAATGTCTGGGAGAATTGTATGATGGCAACAGAACATATACTACACTACCCGCTACCCCAAATGAGAAGTTAATGTCTGGGAGAATTGTATGATGGCAACAGAATATATACTACACTACCCGCTACCCCAAATAAGAAGTTAATGTCTGGGAGAATTGTATGATGGCAACAGAACATATACTACACAACCAGCTACCCCAAATGAGAAGTTAATGTCTGGGATAATTGTATGATGGCAACAGAATATATACTACACTACGCGCTACCCCAAATGAGAAGTTAATGTCTGGGAGAATTGTATGATGGCAACAGAACATATACTACACTACCCGCTACCCCAAATGAGAAGTTAATGTCTGGGATAATTGTATGATGGCAACAGAACATATACTACACTACCCGCTACCCCAAATGAGAAGTTAATGTCTGGGAGAATTGTATGATGGCAACTGAACATATACTACACTACCCGCTACCCCAAATGAGAAGTTAATGTCTGGGAGAATTGTATGATGGCAACAGAACATATACTACACTACCCGCTACCCCAAATGAGAAGTTAATGTCTGGGATAATTGTATGATGGCAACAGAACATATACTACACTACCCGCTACCCCAAATGAGAAGTTAATGTCTGGGAGAATTGTATGATAGCAACAGAACATATACTACACTACGCGCTTCCCCAAATGAGAAGTTAATGTCTGGGAGAATTGTATGATAGCAACAGAACATATACTACACTACCCACTACCCCAAATTAGAAGTTAATGTCTGGGAGAATTGTATGATGGCAACAGAACATATACTACACTACCCGCTACCCCAAATAAGAAGTTAATGTCTGGGAGAATTGTATGATGGCAACAGAACATATACTACACTACCCGCTGCCCCAAATGAGAAGTTAATGTCTGGGAGAATTGTATGATGGCAACAGAATATATACTACACTATCCGCTACCCCAAATGAGAAGTTAATGTCTGGGAGAATTGTATGATGGCAACAGAACATATACTACACTACCCGCTACCCCAAATGAGAAGTTGATGTCTGGGAGAAGTGTATGATGGCAACAGAACATATACTACACTACCCGCTACCCCAAATGAGAAGTTAATGTCTGGGAGAATTGTATGATGGCAACAGAATATATACTACACTACCCGCTACCCCAAATTAGAAGTTAATGTCTGGGAGAATTGTATGATGGCAACAGAACATATACTACACTACCCGCTACCCCAAATAAGAAGTTAATGTCTGGGAGAATTGTATGATGGCAACAGAACATATACTACACTACCCGCTACCCCAAATAAGAAGTTAATGTCTGGGAGAATTGTATGATGGCAACAGAATATATACTACACTACCCGCTACCCCAAATGAGAAGTTGATGTCTGGGAGAATTGTATGATGGCAACAGAACATATACTACACTACCTGCTACCCCAAATGAGAAGTTAATGTTTGGGAGAATTGTATGATAGCAACAGAACATATACTACACTACCCGCTACCCCAAATGAGAAGTTAATGTCTTGAAGAAGTGTTTGATGGCAACAGAACATATACTACACTACCCGCTACCCCAAATGAGCAGTTAATGTCTGGGAGAAGTGTATTATGGCAACAGAAGATATACTACACTACCCGCTACCCCAAATGAGAAGTTAATGCTTGGGAGAATTGTATGATGGCCACAGAACATATACTACACTATCCGCTACCCCAAATGAGAAGTTAACGTCGTGGAGAAAT
>OY744553.1:26248591-26308591 GCA_963556195.1 Sepiola atlantica
TAATGTATTCTTTTTTGTTGTTTCCAACGCCTCTATCCCAATGTTCGTCACTATTTCCAATACTTAGTTGGTATAAATCGAAAAGCAAACAATACATGAATAAAAGAAACAAAAAAGTGTGGAAAATATTCCCTTTCTTAATTTAACATTTCATGTTAATGATCTAAAATAACTCTAATAATCTCGAATAAAAACAATAGATTAAAAAAGGATTCCAAAATTGAATTCTCGAAAAAGAAATATATTCCAAAAATCGAACAAGAAATAAATTCCAAAATTCGAAACAGAAATACATTCCAAAATTTAAAAAAGAAATAGATTCCAAAATTAAAAGAAGAAATATATTCCAAAATTCAGAAAAGAAATATATTCCAAAATTCGAAAAAGAAACATATTCCAAAATTCGAAAAATAAATAAATTCCAAATATCGAAATAGAAATAGATTCCAAAAACCGAAAAAAAATACATTCCAAAATTCAAAACAGAAATAGATTCCAGAATACAAAAAAGAAATAGATGCCAAAATTCAAAAAAGAAATATATTCCAAAATTCGAAAAAGAAATAAATTCAAAAAATCGAAAAAGAAATAGATTCCAAAAATCGAAAATAGAAATAGATTCCAAAAATTGAAAAAGAAATACATTCCAAAAATCGAAAAAGAAATACATTCCAAAATTCGAAAAAAAAATACATTCCAAAATTCAAAACAGAAATAGATTCCAAAATTCAAAAAAGAAATAGATTCCAAAATTCAAAAAAGAAATATCCTGTATCTCTACAAAGCCATCATCCGCCTATGCATGCGTTGCCACATCTGGGCTTGTGCATTATCTACTAGTCTCTACCTCCTTGACTAGGTCCCCATAAAAGTCGCCAACTTAATAGGTCCCTCACTGTCAACCAAGCTCCAGTCCCTGTCCCATCGCCGCAATGTAGCATCCTTGTGTTTGTTTTACAAATACTTCAGTGGATTGTGCTCCGATTAACTGGCTACTTTGGTGCCCCCTCGACATAAATTCACTAGACCAACTCGACAATCAGCTAAATCCCATTCATTGACTGTGGAGGTCCCCAGATTTCTGGAGAGCCTTCTACTCTAATAGCTTTATTCCTCGTGCTGCTGGCCTCCATGCTTCCTGTTTCTCCGACAGTACCGATATGCGGAGGTTTAAAACTAATGTAAACAGACATCTCGCTAATTCTCAGTAACCCCTTACGTCTACAGTGGCGTCCTGCGTTGTAATGCCTGTTGGTTGGTTGGATCAGCCCAATTAATTAACGGTAGTTTGTTTATAAACAATCTTTAATCCTAAAAGATGTCGTTTAAATTCGGTCATACACGACCATTCTCAATTACATATTCTGGTTTATTTGAATAATTTCTAAAGAAATCCAACGCCAAGTATTTACCAGAAAAAAAATGAGAAATAATCAATTCATAATAAAACAAAAAAAAGTAGTTTAAAGGAACTTCTATAATATATATGTATATATATATATATATATATATATATATATATATATATATATATAATACTTATACATAAATATAGAATTATTTTTACCTACATACGCCGGCGTTTTAAGCTTACGCTCTTATCTGTGTAGGAAGTGACAATTTCAACGGTAACAGGGCGCGAACCCGGTTCGAACATTTTCGTTCTATACCCACAACCATAAAAAATTATCACGTGATGAGCTCTATTTCTACCTAAATACAGCAAACAGTAAAAGCAGACAGTCTAGAGAGTTCGACGAACATTATCATAACATTGCTTATAGCTAAGGAGCAGTCTGTTTTTAATATCTCCGAACAGTGCCCAACTTTAATTTCCTAAAGGCGCTTTATAATAATAATATTTACAAATAAATATAAAACTATGCATACATAGATACGCTTATATATATATATATATATATATATATATAAGACGTTTATGTAGTTTGCTTGAAGCATTGTTTATTTGTATATATATATATATATATATATATATATATATATATATATATATATATATATATATATATATATGAAACTAGGGTAATCCATTGAGCTCAGATTAGATTGTTTGAACCAGAAATTAGTGAGTTTGCAAAACCAGTTGAATATAAATAAGACAAAATCCAAAAGTATCCTTTTCATTTCGTTATATCCCCCATCGTTATCTATCTATCTATCTATCTATCTATCTATCTATCTATCTATCTATCTATCTATCTATCTCTTACTCTTCTGCGCTTACTCCTTCCAGCTACGAATATAATAATATTACTAATTGTGGTAATGTCTCTTTTTGTTTATAATGGATCAATCAAATCTTTTTATTCTTTGGATTTTATTACCTTCAACTTTTAATAAACAAAGAAATGGGGGCAAAAACGGGAGCGAAAGTTGTAGACGTCGTGTAGAGAAAGTGCGAGGGAGTCAAACAAGATACAATGAAGAGAGGATGTAAGTGATAGATATGAATTAGTAAAAGATGGATCACGTGATGAGGTATATGCAAATTACGGCTAATTATGATAATTAAAAATGTTTTCAAACATAACTCTATCCTAATACTGATGATCATTTGAACATGTATTTTTTGTAATTAAAATATATTGCAAAAAAGACTTAGTGAAACAAAAGTTGATTAACTCAGTTTTGGCGAATATAAGAATGCTCAGAATCAAAGTGGAAATAACAAAGTAAAACAAAAGCTCCGCTTATCCTTGAATTATGTTTCAGTAATTTGATGCGGTCCGGACATCAAAGGCAGTGATTCAAAGCCGTGTGCACTTCGCCCTGTTTAAAATGCAGAATCCAGGCCGGCCTGTCTTCATGTTGACGTCAGAGTTCTGTCACCATGGTGAAAGTAACTTCATCCCACTCAGATTACGCACGTTGCAATCAAGCAAGCCGCATCACCAAGGCACCCACGGACTCGCCCATGCGAAAACTCTCAGCTCGGCCCGTGTCTTTGTCCGGGCTTACCAACAACAAGACAACATGAGATAAAATAAAATACGAACTTTCGCAGAGAATTGTTAAACAAAATTTACAAACCGAAAAGATTGTCTTTTTAGCAGTACCGCCTACGCGTCTCTACGAGAGCCTCCGTTCTCAAATGGGTCGCTCAGTTAAACTAACATGCTTTATCTGTATTATTTAAATTAGTCAGACTAATGTTCTCATCTTTGATGTTGAATAAATACATATTTCTATTACTATTGAGATTTAGTATCTGCCTGTCTAAAGCAAAAACTATACTATTACTTCTATATCTCAAGTCGAACTATACTATGATGATCTTTTATGCTTAATTCAGTTTATTATATTATTACACACTAATGCATTATCTTCCAATGCTCAATTCAGCGGGGAAGTAATATAGCATCTGTTCTGTGCCCATGATGCAATCCTCCCAGGGATTACCATCTCTATTTTTGAGAGGTAGTGTAGTATCTGTTTTGCTGTCAGGATACCATCCTCTCGGGAATTATCCCCTCATTCGAGAGTAGTATAGTATCTGTTCTGTTGTCATGAGCCAGCATTCCAGCCATTAAAATTCCTTTGGAGGAATTGTGTAGCTTATGTTGGGGCGTCATGATAAATCCCCCTGATTTAGGACTCAGTGTAGTTGCTCGTAAAAATAAGCGACTTGATAGACTATATCATTGCAGAGTAGAAGTCAATAGTAATAAATAGTCACACTAGACTAAAATGGCTACTCAAATCCATATTAAAAGTCTTCAGATGACGCAACGGATAATTTACTCAGTATAATTAGATCTAAAGTACAGTCTTCTGGAAGTTGAACGTCCAGCCCTCAGTGCAGACGGATTTAAAATATAATTACGAATTATTCCAGACTTGTATCCGGTGATGGCTGACGGAACGAGAGTAGTCTACCCTATGGAATAAATAAAGTGTTTTGTTCGAAATTACGTATATATTCCTGAGTTTGAGAAGACGCACCCGAAGAAGGTCGGAGACTACATCGGCCAGAACGTTGTGAGAATAATATATAAGATGAGAATAGTAATCCGAATAATACAAATAATACAAATTTTCAATTCTCATCTAAAAAAGTCCGAAATATACCATTCTTGAGTTTGAAAAAAGAATCCTTTTAATCATTAAACACATGGATTGAATTAAGGAATCTTTATTTACGATAGGTGTCACTCGGTCTGTCACGCTTAAGTTCAAAATAGAATTTGCATCGCTAAACGAGCATATTCATTGTACATATCTTATTTTGAGTGGTGTTGGTACGGTACCTAGGCATGCCATTTTTAATCTTTACCGTTTTATAGTTAGTACAAAGAGAAATATTTGTGAAATTTCGTGATGGTTTTTAGCAAAGATAATTCGATTTGAACAAATACCGAATAGACTTTGTTTCTTTTTTTTTGCGAATTATCAAAAACTAATAAATATATAAAAAAAACTAATAAATATATAAAAAAACTAATAAATATATAAAAAACTAATAAATTAATAAAAAACTAATTAATAAATAAAAAACTAATAAATATATAAAAAAACTAATAACTATATAAAAACTAATAAATATATAAAAAAATAATAAATATATAAAAAACTAATAAATATATAAAAACTAATAAATAAATAAAAAAACTAATAAATATATAAAAAACTAATAACTATATAAAAACTAATAAATAAATAAAAAAACTAATAAATATATAAAAAAACTAATAAATAAATAAAAAACTAATAAATATATAAAAAACTAATAAACATATAAAAAAGTAATAAATATATAAAAAACTAATAAATAAATAAAAAAACTAATAAATATATAAAAAAAACTAATAAATATATAAACAACTAATAAATATATAAAAATATCAAAATTACATCAATGGAAAGAATAAATTGTATTATAAACCGAACAGACGACCTGTTACATGGTTATATGATTTGAATTATTCGAACTACTGTTCTAATTTAAGATGTTATTCTCACAATGTTTCGGCCGATGCAAACTCCGACTTTCTTCAGGTGCTTCTTGTCGAACTCGGGAATCTTTATCTCGAACTCGGGAATATGTAGATGGAAATATTTGTGAAATTTCGTGATGGTTTTTAGCAAAGATAATTCGATTTGAACAAATACCGAATAGACTTTGTTTCTTTTTTTTTTCGAATTATCAAAAACTAAAGGTCACTAAATAAATATATAAAAAACTAATAAATCAATAAAAAAACTAATAAATATATAAAAAACTAATAAATATATAAAAAACTAATAAATATATAAAAAAAACTAATAAATATATAAAAAACTAATTAATAAATAAAAAACTAATAAATATATAAAAAACTAATAAATTAATAAAAAACTAATTAATAAATAAAAAACTAATAAATATATAAAAAACTAATAACTATATAAAAACTAATAAATATATAAAAAAATAATAAATATATAAAAAACTAATAAATATATAAAAAACTAATTAATAAATAAAAAACTAATAAATATATAAAAAACTAATAACTATATAAAAACTAATAAATATATAAAAAAATAATAAATATATAAAAAACTAATAAATATATAAAAAACTAATTAATAAATAAAAAACTAATAAATATATAAAAAACTAATAACTATATAAAAACTAATAAATAAATAAAAAAACTAATAAATATATAAAAAAATTAATAAATAAATAAAAAACTAATAAATATATAAAAAACTAATAAACATATAAAAAAGTAATAAATATATAAAAAACTAATAAATAAATAAAAAAACTAATAAATATATAAAAAAACTAATAAATATATAAACAACTAATAAATATATAAAAATATCAAAATTACATCAATGGAAAGAATAAATTGTATTATAAACCGAACAGACGACCTGTTACATGGTTATATGATTTGAATTATTCGAACTACTGTTCTAATTTAAGATGCTATTCTCACAATGTTTCGGCCGATGCAAACTCCGACTTTCTTCAGGTGCTTCTTGTCGAACTCGGGAATCTTTATCTCGAACTCGGGAATATGTAGATGGATCCGTGGCGCAACGGATAAGGTGCTAAACGTAATCAGTTCTATGTGACAGTATTCTGGAGGTTGAAGATTCAGTCCTCAGTATGGGGGATCCTAAGAATATAATAAAGATTTTTTTTAGACTTCTACCCGGTCATGGCTGACAAAATGAGAAAAGTATACGCCCGTTGATTTAAATAAAGGGTTCGGTTCATATCACCAAGTTCGACAAAAAGTGCTTGAAGAATTTCGGCCGAAACGTTGATAAGAACAATAGTCCGAATAATAGAAATAATACAATTTATTGTTAGAACAACTAACGAAAACGAATTATCTCCCTTGAACCATTTCGGGAGTTAAGAGTTATCGCCCTTGGAAATGGTCTTCTGCCCAGAGAGAAAGTAAACACAGATCACGGCTTCGGACTGTTAATATGTCAATCGCGTACAGCGGTAAATTAATTCATGAATTTATTCTGTGTTCAGTTTTAATAAATCTGTTAAACGTTTATCTTGATAGTTCATCCATTTTATTTACAAGTTATTATAACCTTAATTACGAGGTTATAAAAATTATCAATCCTCATCTAAAAGATTCCGAAATATACCATGCTTCAGTTTGAAAAAAAAATTCATTATTAAACGCATAGATTGAATTAGCGAATCGGTTTTTGAGATACGTCCAATATCACACTACGCTAAAGAAATTATTTTTATGCAAAAGTTGATCACATCTGAATCAGCCCCTCTTTTGGATCAGAATGTAATTGTCGAAAATCACCATAGTAAATCGTTAGTATTCTCATTTTTGGGGGAGGTAATCGCTCCAGACAAGGCATGAAACCACTTAATGCAAGGAGTTAACAAAAACGAAATATGATTATCGCAAAGACAGGAGATGCCGATTGGCCTTAGTCTTGAAAAGACTAAAGCTATAGGTAGGAAGAAAACAGTCAGCAGGAAGAGAGTTTCACAAGCCTGCAATTCTTGGAAAGAAGCTTCTGGAATAGGAAGCTGTATTAAAATGAGATATCAACATAGAAAATTGATGGCGACCACTAGACAAACGAGCCAAACGAGCTGGAACAAAGGAAGCAGTGAATAGATTAGACAGTTGTAAAGTACACATGACATAATAGTATTTATAGAAAAGACTGAGACTAACAACGTTTGTGAGAGAGGGAGGGTGCGAAGAAAAAGAAACAGCGGGGCCAATCAAATCACAGTACGTTTCTGCACCTTATCAAGAACCCGCAAATGAGGCAGAGATTAACGAGCCAAAATATGACAACAGTACACCATACATGATCTGATGGTAGAGTTGTAGAGATAGAGAAAAGTCTCAGGGCTATTAGAGATAAAGAATAGCCTCAAAGTATAGCCTCAAAGAAATGTCGCATTTTTGCTGCACATATCAACTGCTTCAAACTACCCTTCATTCATCCCAGGCAATACTTGTTGATCTTCTTAGGATGTTTTTCCCACATTACACACTGAATTCCTTCAAAGGGTGTTGTAAATCTAGAATGTGATTCCTTTCCACCGGCCATTAAAGTTGCACCAGAACCAAATGAGACCGCAGCAGTAGCCACTAAACCATTACTTTGGACACGACCAAAGTATTGATTTACTCCTCTCCAGGAGTTAGGCACAAGGCCAGTTTTTATCTTACTCCCACAAGTAAGATGTGACCCACGGTCGGGTCGGGAAAGTGGGGTTTAAAAATTACCTGGGCAGCCCCGTCGGCATTCCCCGGTAGGGATGCCTCAGGCAGTAAGCAATAAACTTACTCCTCCCCAAAGAGGGGAGGCAAAGCCTAGGAAGGTGGACCTCCCAGAACTGCACAGGACAGACCCATTGCCTGGCGTAAATCAAGACCCGAAGGCCAGACAACACCGGTCTATAGGGTGCAGTATCCATCAGAACAGATACTACACTTTGATCTTAGCCAAAAGGCCAAAGGATCAGATTAATTAGAAATAATTATCCTCTTACTCTAGTGGCATCAATTAAAAACATGGAGGAAACGTTTCCTTTTCTCAAAGATGTTCGTTAGAACAAGATACCACGGTTCTGCAACATGATCATCTTCAAGTCTAATGTAAACACAAATACTTGCTGAGCCGTCCTCTTTGATAATCAATTCTTCTTAAGCAATATTCTGCCCATTCTATCCATTGTTTCCAATCGTCTCGTCTTGGCGACCATCGTTAACTGACGATTTATTTAACTATTATCCTCGAGTCGCCTCTGGGCCTTAATAGATGGTGAACCATCAGAAAAAAATGTATTATACTAATGTGTTAGTTGTATCAAAGTAACCCGGTTAACAGGGCTCTGGTTTAAATAAAGGAGAAGTCGGCCATGAAGATCCGTCGTCCTCTGGTCGTCTCTACCTCTTCATGTGACAAGCAAAGACGTGTCAGACGTAGAAACGCAAATCAATGGAGTGATAGTGACAAAGTTGCTTCTAGACAAACCTTCATTGATTTCGCATGTAACCGCTAAGCCGTGCTGTTCTAAGTGTCAGGGGGTAAAAACTTGCAATCTTGGAGGTAAACGAATAGCTGCGACCAGCGAGGAGGACTTCATGCAGACCATGCACTCCTGCACACAAACCATCGTTAGCTTTATGCAAACTTGCTTAATAATAACAGCAACAACAACAACCACATCAACCTCTACAACTTCTGTCAGCCAAAGATCTACAGCAGTTACGTCAAAAAAAAAAACAACAGCTCCCAGTGAAAAGACAAAAGAACACTTCGGTTAGGATAATCATCATCACAGCAGCCATCAACCTATTCCTGCATCATCATCTAAAATACACTTCGGCAGGATAACTATCATCATTATCCTGCGGTGGCGATCCATCCTTTCCTGTTAACTTACTGAATTATGAACCTTTTTCCTAACGGTCGTATATTTATTTATTTTAAATAAATACTATCTTTATTTTGTTGCAAGCGCGTCCATCTCACGCCCCTTACATGCCTCTCTTTCAATGTCTTGTTAGCGGTGGTCGTGCTTTACGGGGCGATTGGGCTCTCTTCCATCAATGTCCCTCTTGCAATAGGTCAACTAAATGATAAATAAATTTCTTCTAAAAGAAAGGTCTTCCATGGCTTGTTCCCAATGCTTATCCGTGTGCAACAAATCTGTCTTTATTCACAGCTCTTTAAATGATTGATGCAACTTGTCCTGTCTCCAAGAACTTAAATGACAACGGCCATTTTACTTTACGTAGATAATACAACTCCCTGCATTGTAGAAAAATAGTGCATACACGACTTAAAACTGTGATCTCAAGAATTCTGGAGTATCTTCTTTACTTTTACCAATCTTTTTCATTTACGAAATTTTATTGCTGCAGGTTTGTTTGTTTATTTGTTGGTTTGTTTGTTTGCTAGTCGGACTTCTGCCTCAAGATTTTCTGGTCTGCATGAAGTCGTCCTCGTTTGTCGGAGCTGTTCGTTAAACTGCAGGATTGCAAGTTTTTACGCCAAACACCGGGAACAGCAAAGTTCAGACGTTGCATGCGATGTCGAGGAAAGTTGGTCAAAGAACACCCACACAAATGGTGCAGAAGTTACGTTGTCACTCTCACTCTATTGGTTTGCGATTCCGTAACTAATACGTCTTTGATTGTCACATGCAGAATCAGAGACGACGGGAGTACGACGGATCCTAATGCCGACTCGTTATGGATTTTCACCAGAGCCTTTTTTAGTCTGGTTACTCTGATACTATATTTTTCTTTATTTTTTCTCTTTTACAAATAGGGATTTTCTCTCTTAACACATTTTTAAAAAGTTGTCTCTCTCTCAACCCCTCTCCCCATCATATATATATATATACATATATATATATATATATATATATATATATATATATATATATATATATATATATAATTACTATTTCATGTATCCACATAAAATTTTATATGGTGATAGAATTTTTTATGTATCAATTTTTAGTATTTACTTCAACAGTGCTCGATATGTAAGTAGAGCTATGTAGTAAGTTATGAAAATGTATTAGGCTAACAATACATAAATAAATAAGCAAATAAGCAAAAATACTGAACTAATATAAAAAAACAACTTAAAAACTCAAACCTACAATAGAAATACGAGAAACAACGTGTTAAAATAAGTTCACCCATTATATTGACACAACAAAGAAACAGGACATAGGTAACTCTATGAAAAAACGAACCGGAAATAGGAAGTAAAGTAAACCGGACCTTTGTTCGTGAGAAGCCCAACGGTTGGCTAAGAGAACAACAAAGAACCTGATTGGTTAACTAGCTAGCCGTGTATATAAAAACACTCGGGAAAACTTACTCCATGCATTTTAGCCTAGAGATTCCCCGGGGATGAAACGCGGGAGCCTATGTGTAGCTTAATTGTCATAAATATATTTTCATAACTTACTATATATATATATATATATATATATATATATATACGGCAATGTTGGCTGGGTGTTGGAATTGTAGTTTGAAATATAACTCGTGTTCCGGTGTTAATAATTCTTCTTAACACTGACGATTCCTTTAAGTATGAAACGTATACGTAGTTAATATTTATCATTAATTATATATATATATATATATATATATATATATATATATAACTCTGTTTCGACCGTTACATCTGCTAGTATTAACTAACTACACTCGATAATTAAAAACGAATCTTAATTAAGAAATCCTTACTTAATCAGCAAATCCGCTGAATTATGAAAGCATAAAATGCAATAATGTCCGGATTTATTTCACATATTGACTAGAACGTTTGATGAATTCCTCTGAAAAATCTTTATCTAAACATTGTGACCCGGATGCTAATCAATTTTCAAAATCATGCCGTTTTATTTTAATTTCCTTAATTAACCTAATTCACTTTTTTGGTCTTTCATATTTAATATAAGGAATAATCTAATATTTATTTCCTTTTTGCTTTGTCATTAAAAATTAATTTGGTATGATCACGTTTTTTGGATAAAATAAAAATAAAAATGGCGTCGGTAGTAAGCGTCAAAAAGGCAATTCGCTTTGGTTTGAAACACGTATATAAACGTGCACGTACAAAGCGCGGGTAAATTGTTAAACACTGTGGCGAAGATGGAGTGCCTTTTTGAAACATTGAAATCAAATAAAATCGAAAAAAAGCACAATCTGTAGAACGAATAAAAACAAGGAGAAAGGAGAGAAAAATAAAAGATTATATATATATATATATATATATATAGAGAGAGAGAGAGAGAGAGAGAGAGAAAGGCTAAAATGCATCGTTCCTTCCTTTAAAAAAGTAGAACGCTCTGATAATGATAGAGTTTACAAGAAAATAATGCGCCCTATGATACTCACCGTCTTGGCTAGAATATATATTAAGGAGATAATAAAGATAAAAATTAAATTTTATCTTTAAAATCTCTATCTCTCTCTCTCTCTCTATATATATATATATATATATATATATATATATATATATATATATATATATACCTAACTCACACACTATACAATGAGAAGTAGTAGCCACTACTGGGAGCGCAGGGCTACTACTTCTCATCAACCCATCATGTCAACCCAATATTTCTATATACTTGCATGACATTTTTCTTAAAATTATTATCCTGAGGAAGTCTTACAAATAAAGACGAAACGTTGATAAATACATAAAAAAACATATTTTGGTTTTCTCTTTTCATTCCATATATATATATATATATATATATATATATATATATATATATTATTTGTAGCCTGACTTTCAAGGTTCAAGCTCAATAGATATTAAGGGGTAACTCAATAGACTGTATAAATAAACAATAGAAAATTAGATTCCAGTGATTATGTCATTATTTATTCCTAAATAGATCATTTACGGCATAATCACGTTGACACACCTGTTTCCGTTTGATCACCGAAGTCAAGCAACGTTGGGCCTGGCCAGTACTAGAGCGGTGACTATTTAGGAATAACAAATGCACTATGTGGCCTGGAAAGGGAATGGGCTTCAACAGAAAAGTTATAACAGATAAATATCTGACAGACGACGCCCCTTAACGTTATGGGATATCAGCATCAGCAGCAGCAGCAGCTGCAGCAGCATCAAAGAGATCAAATTATTTACGGTTCGTTTCGTCATTACTTTAACCAACAAAATACACAGTTATATATTTTTTTATTTTACTTTTACTTTTAATTTTGTCTAATTGTATTTGATTGTTTGCAATCTACTTCATAATGATATATTTGAAGCAAATATACGCATGTTTACTTGTTCTGTCAGTGTTAAACACGGCGCCGATTAATGACAGTAATGTGAGTATTTTTTATTTGTCTAATGTTTTGAACACGAATTTTTACATTTTTATCTGATGAGTTATACTTAGATTTTGTTTGTCTGATCGATGATGAAACGGACAGTAAATTATTTTATCTCTTTAAGAATGAATAAAAACATGGTAACTTTAATCTTATTTTCTATTGTATATATATATATATATATATATATATATATATATATATATATATATATATATATATATATATATATATATATATATAATTCTGGGGATGATTCGATATGTTATCGCCTGAGCTGTTCCAATCTACCTTAGTCCTCATTAGATTCCTCGGTACATTATATATATATATATATATATATATATATATATATATATATATATATATATATATAATGAGTCTAATGAGGATAAAGGAAGATTGGAACAGCCTAGTCGATAACATATCTAGACTCTCTTAATAATACTGAGAATAAGTTGTTTTGGAGTATTAAGAAAACTTTCTACTAGTTAAAGTACAAGGAAACCACTATTTACTC
This sequence comes from Sepiola atlantica, assembly GCA_963556195.1. Lineage (NCBI taxonomy): Eukaryota > Metazoa > Mollusca > Cephalopoda > Sepiida > Sepiolidae > Sepiola > Sepiola atlantica. Next base: position 26,261,471 of record OY744553.1, read on the forward strand.
CTGATATGAAACTAGATTGAAGCAGGAACACTAATAATAATAATAAGAAGAAGAAGAAGAAGAAGAAGAAGAAGAAGACGAAGAAGAAGAAGAAAAAGAAAAAAGAAGACGAAGAAGAAAAGAAGAAAAACAACAACAAGAATAATAATAAGAAGGAGAAAAATAAGAATAAGAAGAAGAAGAAGAAGAAGAAGAAGAACAACAACAACAACAACAAGAGTTTGGGAAACCTTTCTTTGTGTTGTGTAGAATAGCGCATAAGGAAGCATGAGTAATCTCCCTTGTCAACTCATTGGCTGCACAGCAGAAAATATCCATAAGACTCCGCATATAGATTGAGGCACCATTCTCCGTATTGAATAGCAACTGAATGAACCAACGACAAAAGGTCTGATTGAACGAAACCTTTCAAAACATTGCCTCAAGCAGATGTCTTTACACAAACTTATGGATATGTTCGGAATAATATTAGCTACAAGAATGGTATCAATAATAACGAGAAGAAGAAGAATAAGAATACGAACAAGAACAAGAATAAATGCAAAGAACGAAACAATAAAAAATGAGATAAAACTATAAAAAGTGAGGGGAAACTAAAACAGAAAATGGCGGAGAATAACGGTTGGACAGATTGAAAACGTGAACATGATGACCGGGAATAAAAGAAGTTAAAAAGTAAATTGAAAAAAATAAGGGAAGGAATAAAAAAAAATGAATTTATTTAATAAAGGAAAAAATATTGAAAGAAAATCGAAAAAATATAGGAATGAATATCTAAAATAAAGAAGAACGCAAACCAAAAGAGGACGAGAAAGGAAATGTTTAAAAAAATGGAGAAATGAATGAAATGAAAAGACGAAGCTCATAAAATCGAAAAAATGTCAAAATGAAATTAAGGAAAAGAAAAAGAAAAAGAAATAATATAGGAAAAACAGATAGAAAACAAGGGAAAATATTCGAAAGAAAAAAAACATTTTAAAAATACACGACAAAAATTCGAAAAACAATTAAGAAAGAAAGTCTTCGAAAAAGAAAGAAAAATTATTCAAAAATAGAAGAGGGAGAGAGTTTGAGAAAGGAATTCGAAAGATTCGAGAGACATTATTATTTTTCTCCTTCACTGCATACTCGTTAACCTTGTTACCATGATACTGTTTACTATATGTTTACAATATGTAAACAATATGTTAACAATATGTTAACAATATGTTTTAAATAGACATAATACAGAGGATAGCGTCATTTTGCGGTTGTCAGACACAATCTGATTTTACGACGTTAGGGTTTTCGATGAGGTCTTATCATCCTTCTACATACAGCGTCTGGTATTACCAAATAGTCACCCATCTCGTACTGACAAGGTTCAACGTAGCTTAACTTCGGTAATGTAGGTAGAACCGGTATGTGAACGTGATTATGCAGAGAAAGAGAGAGAGAGAAGAAAAAAAAGAAAGAAAATTATTCGATAGTGAAAACGAAAAATACAGATAAATAAGAAATAGGATGAATACAAAATAGAATAAATAAGAAATAAGATAAAAAAAAAAGAAATAGGATAAATGAGAAATAGGATAAATAAAAAATAAGATTAAAAAGAAATAGGATAAATAAGAAATAGGATAAATAAGAAATGAGATTTTAAAACATAGGATAAATAAGAAATAGGATACATAAGAAATAGGATATATTAAGAAATAAGATTGAGAAGAAATAGGATAAATAAGAAATAGGATAAATAAGAAATAAGATTAAAAAGAAAAAGGATAAATAAGAAATAAGATTGAAAAGAAATAAGATAAATAAGTAATAGGAAAAATAAGAAATAAGATTGAAAAGAAATAAGATAAATAAGAAATAGGATAAATAAGAAATAAGATTGAGAAGAAATAGGATAAAAAAGAAATAGGATAAATGAGAAATAAGATTGAAGAGAAATAAGATAAATAAGAAATAGGATAAATAAGAAATAAGATTGAAAAGAAATAGGAAAAATAAGAAATAGGATAAATCAGAAATAGGATAAATAAGAAATAGGATAAATAAGAAATAAGATTGAAAAGAAATAGGATAAATAAGAAATAGGATAAATAAGAAATAAGATTGAGAAGAAATAGGATAAATAAGAAATAGGATAAATGAGGAATAAGATTGAAAAGAAATAGGATAAATAAGAAATAGGATAAATAAGAAATAAGATTGAAAAGAAATAGGATAAATAAGAAATAGAATAAATAAGAAATAAGATTGAGAAGAAATAGGATAAATAAGAAATAGGATAAATGAGAAATAAGATTGAAAAGAAATAAGATAAATAAGAAATAGGATAAATAAGAAATAAGATTGAAAAGAAATAGGATAACTAAGAAATAGGATAAATCAGAAATAGGATAAATAAGAAATAGGATGAATAAGAAATAAGATTGAAAAGAAATAAGATAAATAAGTAATAGGATTAATAAGAAATAAGATAAAGGAGAAATAGGATAAATGAGAAATAGGATAAATAAGCAATAAGTTAACAAAGAAATAGGACAAAATTAAATTGAAAATAAACAGTTAAATAAATGTTTAGAATATGTCGGAAAAATGAAAATATTACAAATCAAAAATACAGAAAAATAATGAAAACGAAAGAAATTCGGTAAATAAGAGACATTTCGTAAAATGGAATAAAATTGAAAGAAAATGTAGAAAAACAGATATTGAAAAATATGTGAAAAAAAGAAATTCGTAAAAAAGAGATATTCTGTAAAAGGGAATAAAGTTGAAAGAAAATGTAGAGAAAAAGATATTGAAAAAAATGTGAAAAGAGAAATTCATAAAAAAGAGATATTTCGTAAAACGGAATAAAATTGAAAGAAAATGTAGTGAAACAGATATTGAAAAAATGTGAAAAAGAGAAATTCGTAAAAAAGAGATATTTGGTAAAACGGAATAAAGTTGAAAGAAAATGTAGAGAAACAGATATGGAAAAAATGTGAAAAAGAGAAATTCGTAAAAAAGAGATATGTCGTAAAACGGAATAAAGTTGAAAGAAAATGTAGAGAAGCAGATATTGAAAAAATGTGAAAAAGAGAAATTCGTAAAAAAGAGATATTTCGTAAAACAGAATAAAATTGAAAGAAAATGTAGAGAAACAGATATTGAAAAAAATGTGAAAAAGAGAAATTTGTAAAAAAGAGATATTTCGTAAAACAGAATAAAATTGAAAGAAAATGTAGAGAAACAGATATGGAAAAAATGTGAAAAAGAGAAATTTGTAAAAAAGAGATATGTCGTAAAACGGAATAAAGTTGAAAGAAAATGTAGAGAAACAGATATTGAAAAAAATGTGAAAAAAAGAAATTCGTAAAAAAGAGATATTTCGTAAAACAGAATAAAATTGAAAGAAAATGTAGAGAAACAGATATTGAAAAAAATGTGAAAAAGAGAAATTTGTAAAAAAGAGATATTTCGTAAAACAGAATAAAATTGAAAGAAAATGTAGAGAAACAGATATGGAAAAAATGTGAAAAAGAGAAATTCGTAAAAAAGAGATATGTCGTAAAACGGAATAAAGTTGAAAGAAAATGTAGAGAAACAGATATTGAAAAAAATGTGAAAAAAAGAAATTCGTAAAAAAGAGATATTTCGTAAAACAGAATAAAATTGAAAGAAAATGTAGAGAAACATATATTGAAAAAAATGTGAAAATTAGAAATTTGTGAAAAAGAAAGTCTTTTAATTCTGTTTAGTGCAAATGTGCCAAAGAGAGGGTTGAAAATTTTCGTAGAAATTCTGATTTGGGTGAGTTTTTTACATTAGGTATGAAACATGAAAGAAATATTCCCCAAATTTCAGCTTCTTGTTAGTATTTTCAAAAGAATAAGCGAGCATACTATGCACAAAATCTCTCATTTAGAAAATTCAAATATTTCAGATTTGAATTAATTTTTATCAATTAGTCAACAATAAAGCATGATGCTTTAGATTTCTTCATAAGACCTCTTTAGCTTAAGCCTTAAATGTAATACATTTTCAAGAATAAAAATCATGTAATAGATTTTGATCAAAATTTGAATGAAGAATCTAAACAGTAGGTTAAGAAGCTTTAGATCTGGATTAAAACCAAGGCATAAAATGGTTTAAAACTCTTCTGCTTATGGAGTACATTTTACCCATTCTAGAACGTGTATTCTTTTAGTATATATATATATATATATATATATTGGGCACTTTTGAAAAGATTTTAGTTTTGTGTTCATTATGTATATAAATATATTTTAATTTGAATAATTTATATATATATATATAATATATATATATATATATAAATATATATATATATATATATATATATATATATATATATATATATATATATATATATATATAAGTAAAGTTACGCTCGAGCGTTGAACGCTATCGACAACATGACGCTTGTCCTCGCCTCTCGGGTAAATCCACGTTAATTTCAATTACTGTATGTTATGATTTCTCGTGACCATGTTGACATGGGTGTCAGGCTTGTGATTATAAGCTGAATCTACAAACTGCATTCAGAACTATGAACTGATGAGGGTAGAAAACTCGCAACGATGTCGTTTGTAAGTATAAGAACGCTTTAATATTTTAAATATATATATATATATAGATAGATAGAGAGAGAGAGAGAGTGAGAGAGAGAGAGAGAGTAATATAATACTTTAAAGATATAAATAATATTTTTGGCCAGTTAATTATCACTATAAAATAAAGCTCAATATAGTGTATAGAGCAATAATACTAATCAAATGACATTATAAAATGAGAAATTAATCAGATGTTTATTAAAGTTCAAAAGCAAGGAGTGATACTACGTCCTTAACTCATGAGTTTACAAAGAAATTTACTTCTTTGACATTTTTCTTGAAATTGTTTTAAACTTTATGACTTGGATGAACTATATAAGTTTAACAAAAAAAAGTGTGCTTTTGGCCAATATATTTGATGTTTTATATACCTTTATGTATTTTTTATGTATTTTTATATATTTTCAAAGCTTAATCTTATTACCTGCAGTAATGTCATTGCGGTAATTGTCCTCTGAGGAGAAGATTTTCTTTCTTCATGAGTTAAGGACGCAATATCACTCCTTGTTTTATAACTTTAATAAAATCTGATTAATTTCTCATTTTATTGTCATTCGTTTAATATATATATATTTATATAATGTAATAATGTTCGGAATTTATTTTTTAAAAAATGTTTAAATAGAGAGAGTATGTATGTATGTATGTATGTATGTATGTATGTATGTATGTATGTATGTATGTATGTATGTATGTATATAATTCTATTATATCAGCAAATATCTGTGTTAATCTAATATGTGTACAAATTTGCTTTTGTGTTGTTCTTTAAAGTATATGTCTTGCAGTTATGTTAAATTCTCTTTGGTAGTAACAATAGAATGAGTCAATTTGAAAGAGAACGCAATTTGCAACACAAGAGATTCAAGCATCGTTGAATTGAAACGTATCAATTCAACTGATGAATTCATCTCTAGAGTCCGTGTAAGGACCTATGCAGATATATAAAAGAATGCCTTTTGTGAGTAGGGTTATAGTAAAGACACAATGGAACTATCGGAGAGAAGTGATATCCTTGCGACTTTTGAGTTAGCTCTTCGGTCAACAAGTTCTCTGAATGAAAGTATCGAATGTTAATTTTTAAAAAGAGAGAGACAAGACAGCCAGAACGACAGATGGGGAGTCGTTTCGAAAAGTGGCGGCTTTACGATACTTTTAAATTGTGTAGCATTAGTCGCGGTATTCTTCAATCCCCACGGTGCGCCATTTTCGTCGGCAGAATCAGCTGGTCGACTTCTGTAAGCGCAGTGGTGAGGTGGCAGCCGAAGTCTCCATCTTTGTCTTTCATTGCAATTATGCATGACATCAAATAAAAAACCCAACAACATTGTTGCTTGATTGCTCATGCCTCTTTATGGTTTACTGTTTCATTCTCCCACAGCACTGAAAGATAGAAGAGAGGGGGGTAAACAAAACAGGAGTTAGGAAAAACTGCGATTCAACAAAATAAGCTTATCTGCCAAAGAGAAAGACTTTTCTCCCTTTCATCCCTACGTGTCATTTTGAACTTCCGACCATGATTCAACTTCCTGTACAAGTATCTCTCATTGTACCTTTTCTTCTAATGTAATGTTTTATTCTCTCATGTAATTTTAAACTTATGTGGAAAATTTTCTAAATAAACCTTATTTTTACGCACATCAAATAGTCAGTAAGTAATAAGGAAAGAATAATGATTCAGTGAAAAAAATACACGTATTTGGGTGAAGAGAGTGAGATTATTTTTGGTATCACAATACAATCTAACATATAAAGTTATCTTGTCGGATTTTAAACGTCAACCCCGACAGCAAATCGTCTACGATATCGATACTTGATTCGGACTACTTTTTTTTCTTCCATTATGTTATTGGCATAAACATATTTTATTTCGCTTCTGTTTTTTTATGGAAATACTTATTTCGTTTAAGAAATTGTTAAGAGTGGAAACGTTTTCGATTACTCACCAAATATTCTTACACTTTTAAGGGAAGTAATCATGTAATGAATTATTTCCCATTGACTTCTGCAATAATAAATATCTAAGTACAGACAATCATTTTTTTTGCTTTCGAGCAACGCAGCTAGTAATGTTGGTACTGCTATCGATCCTGAACCAGTTTCCCTGAATTTCGCGTCGGTAGCGTTCTGGCATGCTACGTAAACACCCGAGAGATGCCGAGGCGTATGGTCACAGAGGTGCCGAGCCAATCAGCGGTCAGTAATCAGACGACAATTGTTTTACTTAGTATTGAAATTGATTAAAGCCAGAAGTAATTGATCAAAGCCACTTCATGTTTATTTCCTGTTGAATTAAAAAAAAGAAAATAAATGAATTACAAAGAGCTGTGTAGTAGAGTTGAATCTCGCGAAGGGGGCATTTCTTTCTCCCAGGTAAAAAAGGTGTTGGCAAAAAGAAATGTCCGAAATGCTATTACATGTGCCGCTTGATAGAAAGTAAAGGTATTATTATTATTATTATTATTATTATTATTATTATTATTATTATTATTATTATTATAATAATTATTATTATTATTATTATTATTATAATTATAATTATTATTATTATTATTATTATTATTATTATTATTATTACTATTATTATTATTATTATTATTATTATTACTATTATTATTATTACTATTATTATTATTACTATTATTATTACTACTATTATTATTACTATTATTATTATTACTATTATTATTATTATTATTATTATTACTATTATTTATTAACAGTTGTTAAGCATTGTTTTGTTACAAAAATAAAAACAAAAAATTATTTATTAATAGTTATTTCGCTATGATTGATTTTGTTTTTGTTCTTTTTGCAATCTTTTTTGTAAAATAAAAATGAAAAAATACGACGCGGCAACGTATCAAAGTTATCGGCTGCTATTGGGTGTATGTTATTATTAGATGGGTTTCGTTTGGCTCGGTAGATAAGATGTTTAACTACGGCTATTTTATATCTATAAGGGCGTTCACTTTTAAAGTTAAGCAAGCTTGAACCTTTGCTTGACATTTTTTTGTACGGGTATTTGATGAACTTATCTGTGTCATCTCTTAATTCTATGTCGAAGAAGGGAATTTTGTTATTTAAATGTATTTCGTGCCTGAAATTTAATACGGAATTACTTTTAAATGTATTTTTGATTAAGGTTAATTTATCACAGTTTCCAGTTAATAGAAGAAGGTCCTCGATGTACCTAACGTATATGTAGGGTTTAGAGATGCAATTTAATGTTTAAGTTTCTAGATTAGACGTGTAAAATTCGGAGAGCAATGGGCCCAGAGCCGATCTCATTGAGACCCCGTCAACCTGGATGTATAAAGTTCCATTGGCGTCGTAGAAAAGGCCTTCAGTGGTACAGGAGATTAATAATTTATGTATGGTATTATGGTTTATCTGAAGCAAGTTAGATGATTGTATATATAGTTAATGATGATATTAATGGTTTCGTGTACTGGAACGTTAGTAAATAGATGTTATTCAACACCTACTCACAATAGGAGTATGTGACACAAGGTCGGAAAGTGAGATTTGAAAAGCCAGCGCCCGAGAAGGTGAGCACTCTATCCATTAAAAAATGCCTGGGCAGCCTCGTCGGCATTCCCCGGTAGGGGCGCCTCAGACAGTAAGCAATTAACGTACTCCTCCCGAAAGAGGGGAGGCAAAGCCTGGGAGGGTGGACCTCCTAGAACTGCAAAGGACAGACCCATAGACCGGCGTAAATCAAGCCCCGAAGGCCAAGACAATACCAGTATATGGGGTGCAGTATCCATCGGAACAGATATTACACTTTGATCTTGGCCAAAAGGCCGACAAAGATTATTCTCGACGTCCAACGAAGCTAAAAGTACATTATTGGGTTGGAGTAAATCGAGCAATTCTTCTTAAGATTAAACTCTCTCTCTCTCTCTTTCTCTCTCTCTCTCTTTCTCTCTCTTTCTCTTTCTCTCTCTCTCTCTCTCTCTTTCTATCTATCTATCTGTCTATATATATATATATATATATATATAGAGAGAGAGAGAGAGAGAGAGAATGAGAGAGAGAGAGGAATGCGAAAATATATGTTTTAGCATATACCTTCTATTCGTTATGCATACCAACCTGTTCCAATTGAAAGCTCGATAATTTTTAACTTGTAACAAAAGAGCATATATGAATAAACAAGATTTTGTTACATTCCAAATGCCAATATTCTTTTTTATCTTACGAAACATTTTTCAAAACAATCACTTTTGGTGCAATTTTACGGTTCCGTTTCGTTCAGCAGTGAACAAAACAACATTTGGATGTCAATATCGGATCTTTCCTGAACTCAAAAATCGTCCTAACACAAAAAAATGATACATGTGACAAAAATAAAAGTCCGAAAATTCAAACAAACTCACATCGAATCTCTTTCATCTCTACCGTCTTTGAAATCACCACCTGTTTATAATATATATATATATATATATATATATATATATATATATATATAATAACATTAATAATAATAATAATAATCATAATAATAATAATAATGATAATGATAATGATAATAATAATAATAATAATAATAATAATAATAATAATAATAATAATAATAATAATAATAATAATAATAATAATAATTATAATAATAATAATAATAATAATAATAATAATAATAATAATAATAATAATAATAATCCAGGTAAAACATCCACAGGCTAGTTATCCAAAGAATTTAAACCGGTTATATAAAAAGTGCTCAATATCAAATAGAGCTTTTATATATGATTATTTTTATTTACACAGACATGTACAAAATCTGCGACACTGGCATGTCGATGTTATCGTTCAACAGTTATTATAAACTGAGATCTTATCAGGCAGAGTTAGAATCCGATTTTAACTTTAGATCATATTTGGAAAGAATGAAATGGGGAGAAAAAGAAGAAGAAAAGAAATTTAAATTTTCAAAATTTGGGAAGTCACGTGATTGCGACCGTTAAGAATCAAAATGTTAAAATCAAAATGTTAAAATCAAAATCAAAATCAAAATCAAAATCAAAATGTTAAAATCAAAATGTTAAAATCAAAATGTTAAAATCAAAATGTTAAAATCAAAATCAAAATCAAAATCAAAATGTTAAAATCAAAATCAAAATCAAAATCAAAATGTTAAAATCAAAATGTTAAAATCAAAATGTTAAAATCAAAATGTTAAAATCAAAATCAAAATCAAAATCAAAATCAAAATGTTAAAATAAAAATGTTAAAATAAAAATGTTAAAATCAAAATCAAAATCAAAATGTTAAAATCAAAATCAAAATCAAAATCAAAATATAAAATATAAAATAAAATAAAGTGAAAAGAGAGAGATATAATAAAAAGGATAGAATAAAAAGATAGATAGATAGATAGATAAATAGAAAGATAGATAGGTAGATAGATAGAAAAAATGAAATCGTTAGCAATTTTCTTTTTCCCCCCACCCGCCCGTTTCATTGATTAAAAATGTTTATGAAATATATATATATATATATATATATATATATATATATATATATATATATATATATATATATATATATATATATATATATTCAGTGAAGACCGGGATTATTCCAATAAAAACAAGCTCGATGATACTCGATTACAAGGTACAGAGCATGTATATGTGATTTTTTGAAAGCTTACCAAAGCATTCCGTTCAGAAGCTCAATCAACACCACAAAAGATTTTTTCATTCAAAAATTATTTATTTATCATTTTTCAAATTAAAGAGTTTTTTTACCTACACGTGTTTCACTACCAAGTAGGTCCTTGCTTGGCAGATCATCAGATTAAATTAAGTACCTTGAATAAGAGTTACAACAACCGGTAATACACAATGTAGTGTTGCTTTTCTTGAGGTCACTTAAGAAGGGAAGGAAAAAAATAAAGTAAAGTAGAGAGTGTAAAAAATATATATATATATATATATATATATATATAAATATATAAAAATATATATTAAAAAATATATATATTAAAAAAATATATATATAAAGGAATAATGATAATAATAAAAACAAAAAACAGAAAACAAAAAAAAAAATAATGAAAATAAAAATAAAAATAAAAAATAAAGAAGGTAAACAGGAAAAAAATATAAAGAATGTCTTAATAACTTTGTTGCTACTAGGCGAAACAGCAAATATATATATATATATATATATATATATATATATATATATGTATATATAACATATATTGTAACTGTTGAACGATAACATCGATACTAAAGGTATATATATGTATATATATATATATATATATATATATATATATATATATATATATATATATATACATATTTATTTATTTTTTGATGTATTGATGTTTTTTTATATTTATAATATAAAACTAAAAATAATACATTAATCACCTAAATAATAGTGTAATGGATTCGTCTAAACACTTTAAAATGCAGAAACATTTTTGTAAGTAACGGATACATTTTATACGACAGACGAACAGCACAGGTAAAGAATTTTTTTTTTTTAAATAACTAATATAAGTTAGCAAAACATTTATATGGAACAAAACGTAGATTTAGTATAAGGAACGTTTATGTTTTTGTCTTTTACGGGAAGAAATTAAATACAGTCTTGTTTTTAAATTCCCGAAACAGTTTTTCATGGTAAACAACTGATGATCCCTTAAAATAGTGTTAGAAACAAACTAATATAATAACTGTAAAAAATAAATTGACTTACATGAATGATTTTCCACTGAAAGACTTGGGACTATTAGTTTGTTTTTTTTTTGTTTTTTTTAAATATAGTTTTAATGGTTGAGAAACTTCTTAGACTATATATATATATATACAAAGAGAGAGTGAGAGAGAGAGAGAGAGAGAAGGGGAAAGAGAGATTGAAATTAGTGTCCACCTTGAATACGATCAGTAGTTGTAACTACTCATCCAAAAAATAAATAAATGAAAAAAGTGATAAAAACGAGCAAATAAAGTATTGAGTGGAAGTAGGAAGAGATTAACGATTCCTCATCGAAGATGGCTGTTTTGTTATCGAACGTGTTTGCAGTTGGTCAAACCTTCTACAAAATAATGCCTTTTTATAGCGTGTTACGATGGCCATATAAATCAATAACTGTTAATGCTCGCAGCTCGACAAAAAAAAAACTTCACAGTAAAAATGTTTAATGCCTTCTCTGCTGTTTGATACACGACTTGATATTTAGTAGCCATACCAGATTGGAAAGGCAGTTAAATCGTAACGTTCACCGTTTTATAACCTTATCTAAAAATGTCAGCAACATGATATAATGAAAGAGAACATAAGCCCTTAACATGTGTCCATTCGGTTTAGCGATAACATTGATTTTTACATAAAAGCGTGACAGACAAAAGGACATCGCAATCTGAGTTAATCAACATTTGTTTCCTTATGAACTTTCTTATATATTTTAATCACACAAAATGAATACTAAAATAGTCTTAGTTTGTGGATTGAGTTATGTCAGAGAAAAACTTTCCATTTTGTTTTAATCAACCGTAATTTGCGATTAACTTACCAGTTACCGATCTTTTACTAAGTTTTATATATCACTCTCACCTTCTCTTACTGCAAGGTAGTTGGTCTGCCTTTTTACCAGGTATCTATCATTGTGTGTCCATCTCTTCCCTCTCCCGTCTCCCCCCCTCTCTCTGAGATTTTTTAATTACATATTTGTTTATTTATATTTATTTAATTAGGCAGTCGAACTATTTAGGTCTATGTTTAGAGTTAAAACAAGTTTTTATTGTGTATCCCTCCGCCGAACTACGTTTAAGTATGTTAAAAAGACAAAATAGTTTCGTTTGATGTGTGACAAAAGCGTTTGCCTTCAGTTAAAATATTTTAGGCCATCTTTCAGGGTTCGAAGATCAATTTATTTTTTTATTAAAAACGAATGAAAAATATTTAATATATATTCTCAATTGTCTAAAAAAAATTTTTTAAAGTTGTTGAGAAACCCGGCATAGATGTGTACTTCAGCTAGTTGACAAATAAGATAGACGTACACCGTATTAATGATTACAATGGTTCAATTTTCAATCAAGTGTCACTCATGTTGTCACGAGTTACGAAAGTTTGGCGAAAGATCATTAAAAAAACAACGTTTCAATGTTTGGAATTCCGATTGGTATTCAGTTGCCGACCAACGGAAAACTGTCCAATATTGAAACGGAACACTCCGGTGTGTCCTACCGACAAAAAATGGACGTCACATGATTGCAAATATTTGGTTACTTAGAAAATGTGGAACACGAATCGATATATCGAACGACGGTGAATGGCGAAGCAGGCATGGAAAGTATTCAGTATGTTCAGCGGACTCGATATTTGGAAATGGAATATTGAACATCATGAGGAGAAGATGTTCATATCAAATATCCATGTGTTTATCTATATCTCGATATCTGTCTACAGGGTCAGTCTAAAAAGTATCCGACCTTTATTTTTTCCGTGCGAAATAGAAGCGATAGGGCGGCGCCACTCTACACAGTGAAGGAAATCACCTTCATGCGCATGTCTGAATTTTATCACCGCCTTCCTGCACGTTAGTCGCTGCCTGTCGGTCGGTGAGTGAGGTGCTACAAAACGTGTTCGTCGGATCACCGATTCGTTCAAGATGACTGAACGTGTTGAGCAAAGGTACTGCATCAAATTTTCTCAAAGGATTGGTGATTCTCAAAGCAAAACAATTCGTAAAATTCAGTAGGTGTTTGGAGAAGATGCGATGAGTGTAACACTAATTAAGGAGTGGTTCAACCGATTCAAAAATGGTCGCAGATCAGCAGAGAGTAAGCATCGTTCTGGCAGGTCCAAAACTGCTCGTAGGGCAGCTTTTGTTTAGAGGGTGCTAAATTTGGTGATGGAAGATTGTCGTTCAACGGTGCGGAGGATCGCTCAAGAGGTCAGACTGAGTAAAATTCCGTACATACAATTTGGCGTGATGATTTGAACATGCACAGAGTGGCTGCAAAATGTGTGCCAAAGTTGTCGCATAAACAAAACTACCTCCGTTTTCAAGTTGCACAGAACCTTCTGGGAACCGCCAAAACTGATCCTGGGCTTCTGAACACCGTGATAACAGGAGATAAGTCCCAGAAACAAAAAGACAATCGTCGCAATGGAATTATTTTTTTCATTCTTTTTTTAACTGTCTGTTCTCAACTTTCGCCCTGTGCTTGTAATCCCTTTCTTGACTTTTTTGGGCAAGTGCTGGAATTCTGTTTTCAAGTTCCATCACAAAGTTTTTAATTTCTTCTACCTTTTTTTTGTATTGAAAACTGAGTCTGCGGATGGTGTTCCTCCGCCGTCCCCGCACGGTAGGGGCAGAAAAGAATTGTTTGATTTGAGAGACTTCCTTTCTGCAAAGGTTAAGTTATTTCTGTAGCTTCAATTTCCACGGTGGTGTTGTGGCTTGTGCTCTGAACTCCCATTGCTTTTGTGAATTGAGAGAGTGTTTTCCTGACAATTATAAAGCCCTGCAGCGTATGTTACTTGATTCAGCTCCGTGAGGTATATGTTGGATGAAACAAGTCTTTAGAGAGCGATGTTTACGTTTTGTATTACTGACTTGGTAGCTCTTGAGGCTTCGGTTTTGGGCAGTTGAGGTCTTTCCTCCAGCCTCATTATCTGGACTTCGTCAATTGTATTCCCAAGTTCAATTGCTCATCATCTGGTTACAGTAATTTCTGAAGGTAATGATGGGGATTCAGGTGTTACCAGTGTTCTCGGTGATAGTGGTGAGGAAGAACTTCGGTTCAATGAGGGGCTATCTTTTCATTGTAAATAGACAGCTGATGGTAGTATACTTGTCGGGGAGCCCTTTGCTAAAGGGGATTCTGGTGTTGATTTGGCTGTATGTTGGGTTGTCATTGACCCAGACTGTTTGACGGCTTGATCCATGGGTTAATGGTAATGTGGTTTCTGCTGTACCTATGGTGTGGTATTTTATGCGATGATGGGAATTTTGATGGGGCTTTTGTTGTGACCCTGTTAGAGGCCGAAATAAAGACACGGAAACACGGGCTTACAGGAACAAAGATACATTATTGAAGAAAAAGAATATATATACAAGAAGTGGTATTCTGGACTGCCAGTATAGAACTGGGGTGGAAGAAGTCTGTGAGTTGGAATGCTTATCGCATTTTATTATGGATGGACGAGTCCATTTGTTCTTCGTACAGGTACGGCACCATAACACCCCATTCCAAGCCTTACCTCTTCAGGAGTCTTAGTAACGTTTCCTTTTCAGATTTATCTCTATGTAGTCCGGAGCCATTCGTTTTGTTTTTGGCTGCCGTTTCTGTGTGACTACCTGAGGTGCTGGCAAGTTGAAAGTGTCATATTTCACGTCTATCACGTCTTCTACTTGTGGAGAGCTGTCAGTGTCATCTGACAGTCTTTTTCTGATCTGATTCAGATGTCTCTTATACGAGAACTGTGGTTCTTTTATGATATAGACTATCGACCAGATCCTTTTTTCAATTGTACCGGGTTCCCAGAACGATGCGTTGTTTTTATACATCTTTAAGTATACCCTATCTCCTAGGCTGTATTTTTTCTTCGGTACCGTAGAGATTCGATCATAATTATTTTGTTTAGGTAGTAACTTATCAAACACGGACTTCATTTTCCGCGCAAACATCATCTCTGCGGGGGATAATGAAGATGGTACGTTTACGTTTTTAGTAATTCTATATACTTGAAGAAATTGTTGTAAAGCCTTCTCATTAGGAGTATCACCTGCCTTTTTTAGTGCTCTTTTCAACGTGTCTACAAAGCGTTCCGCCTAGCCGTTTGACCTAGGATGATACGGGGGAGTCGTTATATGTCTGATTTGAAACGTCGCACAGAACTCCTCAAAATCTGATGACGTGAACTACGTCCCAAAATCGCTCACCAGACAATCCACTACCCCAAAAAGGGCGAATAGTTCATGTAGGAATCTTATCGTAACCTCCGACGTGGGACTCTTGCAACGTAGTACCTCGGGCCATTTCGAAAAACTGTTGAATACGATTAAATAGTAAAATCCTTCCAGTGGTCCCGCGAAATCCACGTGGATTCTTTCCCACGGGCGGTCGGTCTTTGGCCATGGGCTATGTTTTATATGCGGTGTTTTTGCCACCAAGGCACAGTCTTTACACAGCTTTACTGCTTTTTCGATATCATCATCCATACCTGGCCAGTACAAAAAACTCCTCATTAAACCCTTCATCCTGTTTATCCCTGGATGGCCAACATGAACATCTTTTAGAATTTTATTTCGTAGATGTTCTGGGATGACCACCCTTTCGTTGGGCATGAGTACCTCATCACAGAGTAAGAAACTCTTTGCCACATGTACATCCTTATCTACCATTTTCATTTTTGTGCTGGTGATAAATTCATCCTCGTGAGCTTCTTTTTTTATCTCGTATAGAGTCACCGGGAGCTCTCTCACTGCGTTGCACAAAATCTCTTTAAAATCTCGTTCTGTTTGAAGGGACGCGATCACTGTGTCTTATAGAGTCTCTCTCTGTTTTGGCACTAGTCTCGACAACCCATCTGCATGATAGATTTTATTTAAAGGCAAATGCTGCATTTTGAAGTTGTAATTTAATAAGATAGTTTCCCATCTTTGAAGACTATTAGCCGTATATATCGGTAGGCCTTTTTTAGACCCATAAATTGTAATTAGCGGCTTATGGTCTGTCTGTAAAGTAAATCGTCTACCATGTATGTATCGGTGAAACTTTGTTACCGCAGATATTATTGCTAGGGCCTCTTTCTCGATTTTTGAATACTGTTTTTTCCACCGGGAGCAAGGTCCCAAATGCATGTGCAATTGGTTTATGGGTCCCACCCGGCATTATATGTAGGATACACGCTCCTAAACCATATGAACTCGCGTCGCTAACCACGATTATGTCCAATTCTGGGTTGTAATGTGTTAGAAATAACTCTGACGTAAGTCTTTCTATAATTTTATTAAACGCATCCTGGCATTCAGGTGTCCACACCCAGGCTTTATCTTTTTTAATAACTCATTTAATGGAGCGCGCAAATTATGCATTTCTTGGATAAAGGCCTGGTAGTAATTTGCTAGTCCCAGGATACTCTGTAATATTGTGACGTTTTCTGACGCCGGCATGTTTTTTTATCGCGGTAGCCCTTTCTGAGTCCGGCCTTCTGCCGTCCTTATCGATAACATGACCCAGGTATTTTATTTCCTCCAGGAAAAAAATCACATTTTTCTTCTTTTACTTTGAACCCATAATCTTGGATTTACATGTTTCTGGTGTCGTTTGATATCTTTGCTGTTAATCAAAATGTCATCAAGGGACGCTATCGCAAAATCCAGTTCGCCCAGCATTGTATCCATTACTTGTTGGAAAATGGCTTGCGCGACTTTCACTCCGAAAGCCAACCTTTCGAATTTATATAAACCACGATGTGTGCTTATGCATAACAGCTTCGAACTATCCTCATCCACCGGTGTTTGGAGGTATGTCTCAGTTAGGTCTATTTTAGAAAAAAATCTTCCTCCATTTAAACTTGAGAACACTTCCTCGGCGCTGTGCAGTGGGTAGTGATAGTCTTCTAGAGCTGTATTCAAACTCGTTGAAAAATCTGCACATACGCAAATCTCATTACATTTTTTTCTTTACATAAACCGTGGGTGCTGCCCACTGGCTGTGTTGTACTTTTGATAAAATACCAGTCCCTACAAGTCGGTCTAGTTCCTCGTTTATTTTTGCTATCGAGGCGGAGGGTACTTTTCTTTCTTTTTTAAATACTGGCTGTACATTTTCTTTAAGTTGAAATTTGGCAGCCATCTTAGTGCAGCGCCCAAAACCGCCAGAAAAAAAAAACCACGGGAAAAGATTTCTTTAATTCTCGTTGCAGTTTTTTCGATTCCGTTGCTCGACTATTTATTTTTTTACAAAATGTATTCATTGACAATTTCCATATATCAAATGTGTGCATCCAGTCCGAACCGAAAAGATTATTTGAATCCTTCAGCACCAGTATTTTTAGTTTTTTAGTATTTTCTATTAGGGACACCTTTGCGATTAATTCTCCTTCAAATTTAATTATTTCCCCAGTCACTGTGCTAGCCAGTCTGTTTGTTCTTAATAAAGTGGGGTTATTTAAGATTCTCTACGTATGTAAATTTATTATGGAGACATCTGAACCCGAATCTAATTGAAATTTTATGTTTTTATCCAGGATTTTCACCTGTACAAATTTTCTTATGTTCATGCATTTTTCATTCTTTGTCCTAGTGGCTTGAACACGCATTTTGTTTCCTCTACCTGTTCTACAGTGCGAACTTTTATGTCCGACCTTTTCGCAATTCATACAGGACTTAAAACGGAAAAGAACAGTCGTTGGTACAACACCAATGTGGGCTACCACAGCGTGAACAAGGGATCGGTGGCCATTTATTTGTCTTTTTACCTGGTTGACCTGTCTTTGCTGCATGAAAATCACTATTTCTGTTTTGACTAATTTTTTATAAGGTTGAACTTTTGTTTTTTGATGTACTTTTTTATATGCGCAATGCCCGATAATTCAATGTATTTTGAGTCCTGTTTTACATTGATAAATCTTTGACAATCCTCGGCCATCTTTTGCAGTGTAAGGCTTGGTTCATTCTCTAATTAATTTAGGACTCTACGCCTTATCTCCGTGTCATTTCCTGAGACTAACCCTTGTACGAAATTTAAACACTTGAAATTATCGGCACTTAATTCAGCTAGTTTAAAATCGTCACAATGTTTGTTCACTATCGATGCAAAAGTAGCGTAATGTTCCTCGTCTTTTTTTACCAGGTTTATGCACTTCCATCGTTTGTGAAATAACGTGGTCTTTGGACTGAACAATTCCGTTAATAATTTTACCACTTTTGTAAAAGTTAAATCGCTAGTTTTCCTAGGCAAAATGAAATCCACGAATTTCGTATGTTCCGTGGTACCAAGTTTCCTAAGTAGCAGGCGAACCTTTTTTGAGTCAGCCCAACTTTCGCAGTCAATTCTATATAAATCTTTATATCTTCGAAAATATACTGCGAACGTATTTTCTTCCGATTATGTGAAATTATCGATGGCGCACCGCACGGCGTTCTGCGAAAACGCGTTGTCACTTTCATCCCCTTGGTCTCTACACGATATTGTTTGAATAAGTGTTTCCAATCGGTCGTATTTTCTTTCCTTTGCTAACACATCTTTATATGTGGCTCGAGGAGAAGCTTTTGAAACTTTTCTTCAGTTTGCTGTTGTTGTTGTTGTTGTTGTTGTTTTTCATTTTGCTCGAGTAAAAGCTTTTGAAATTTCTCCTCAGCCTGTTGTTGTTGGGAGATTTGAAATCTGGTTAATTCTGTGATGATAGACTTAAGGTCTTCCATATTTTATTTTTTTTTTAGAAAATAAATATTTTCTGTTTTAGTATGGCTTTGTAAGAAGGTATTTTCCTTGGATTAGCGCTTGCTGGACGCCATCTTAGTTGTGAAAAGATTATGAAACCTTTTTTTACTACGCTTTACTCGTTTTAGTTTTAGAAAGAAAAAAATACTGTTTCACAATTTTTTTCTTTTCGGTGGAAATAAAATCATATATTCCCTTATTTGTCACCTATTCTAACAGAGTCAGAATAACAATGGATGGAGAGAGAGAAAAAAATGACCTTTTTTTTCAATTAAGAAAATAATCAATTTGGTTAATCGTGTTTTTTTTTTCGTTTTTTTTTTTTCACCGATAACTTGTTTTCAGAACTAGACAATGTGTATTCGATTTCATCAAGTGTTGTTCCTTTTAAAATCCAACGTCGTTTTTTTTTAAGCTTCCGGTAAAAATCCTTTGTTGTTTTTTTTTCTGTTGTAACTCGTCGATAGTTTCGTTGTCGTTTCCCGTATAAGTATGAGTACTTTGTCGACCGCTAGTTGGCGACGCGTGTCAGTTCGAATTGCCTCGTCGTCAGTTTGTTGTGACCCTGTTAGGGGCCAAAATAAAGACATGGAAACACGGGGTTACAGAAACAAAGATATATTATTGAAGAAAAAGAATATATATACAAGAAGTGGCATTCTGGACTGCCAGTATAGAACTAGGATGGAAGAAGATTATTTATTTATATATAAATAACTTAGATATAAAATGCGGCACAAGGCCAACAAAATGAGCGGGAATAAAAGGTTCGGTCCATACTAACAAAAATTAACTAACCTAGCTAGTTTCATTTAGGACCATCATTCACCAAAATACCACATTTATACTATACATCCTTCTTCACCAATCACCAAAAGAATTCATGCTATAGCTATCCTACTAAAAACCCATATATACAATATATGCAATGGGGTATTAGGGCACTAAAAATATACAAAAAGTGGAGGATACATATGTACAATGAGAATGGAAAAAAATAAAATAAAACTAACCCAAGTTAGTAAAAAGACCCCTCACTACTAATATGTGGCAGATATGCAGATTTACCAGTCGAAAACGAAAAAGAAAATTGATGCAGGCCCCAACGCTTTATTACTAACACCTCCTTCGAAAATATCGAAGGTGACCTGCATCTCTGGCAAATCACGCTATCTGTCACCTAAATAGGGATAAAAAAAAAATTTTTAAACGGACCCGTAATGAAACTCATTCTTACACTAGCTAAGTTATGGACTTGGCATAACGATTACAGGGAACATATACTAACCTATAAACGGGTCTTGAACAACGTTCGTTTTTAAAAACCAATATTCTTTGCCTAAGGCACGTCTAGATACCACTCAATGCCAGCTGCTGTCACTCTACAAACACGCGTCACTCTCTCCCATCTATCACCAAATTCTGCCACCAAATTCACCCTATCGGCCCTAATGCGAATCTTCAGAAAATACTTGAAAATTCGAATAAGGTCGAGAGAAGCGAAAGTCTAACCGTCGTAGACAGCTTTCATGCGTGTTGACCATATAGCTCGTCTCGCAATCGCTAGTAAGCTTAAAAATACAAAACGTATTTGCCTATCTGTTGTCGGCGCCAATTTGCTACAGCCATTAATTGGTTCTAGATCAAAGGACGTTACGTTCAGGGTGCAAACCATGAGATAGCAAGGAACTTCATCAGCGGCACCACGATGCGGCAATAAAGGAAGGCGTGACTCAAGGTCTCGACCTCGATACCACATCGGACGCAAATAGGCGAGTTTGTAAGGCCAGCTGAATGGAGTCTCTTGCGAACCCAGAGTGCATTTCTAATCATCAGCCAGGCCAGGGATGCCTCGTCGTTATCAAAACATCCTAACCCGGGCGCCCACGGCCAAATTGAGCGTAGCTCCCTCTTCGTCAAACCGAGCCCCTCAATCTTATCATCACGAACAGAACCCCTCACCATAACCCGATATAACGCCTTTCGAGACAACAGCTGGGTGTCAGAGAGGCATTATTTCACCCGTAAGAGGAACTTCAAAGCACGGCGACACTCGCGGTAAAAGGAGCACTCACTTCGAGGCAATCTGTGTGCCTCCCCCTCATGCCAGTGCGCACTTTTCAAAGCCGGAAAGGCTTTCTTGATGTCTTCCTTCCAGAAGCCACCGTTTCCTTCACATTGTGTACACATTCGATCCAAGAGCCGAAGCGTATGTTGACGAATCTCAACGCTCGGCATACCCAGACCGCCCTCAGAAGGATGCAGATAACAGATCTCGCGACGGACCTACCAAGCTATAAAAACTTGAAAAGGGCCCGCTGAATTTCAATCAGTGTATCCGAGTGGGAGCACTGAAAGACGATATAGGATAATAGGATAGATGCGTGAAACACACACTTCCGCTCTCCCCTTTAACAAAAGATTTCTACGGGTCCACAGACTAGCTGCGGTCCGTACTCTCTTCAGTAGTTCCGACCAATTTTTCTCCAGCTGAAGGTCAGGACCAAACCAGACGCCGATTAGCTTGCAAGGTTCGTCTGTCCAGCTGAAGGGCCCCTGTAGGCATACACCCCTTCAGGCACCAATGCGTAAGCACACCGACTTGTCGCAGTTAATTTTGGCCCCTGCTATCCTTTCATACATTCTGATTTCTCTGTCGACGACACTAATCTCGGCACTGCTCGTTACAAGCACTGTTACATCGTCGGCATAGGCGGAGTACTTTAACGTGGTGCAAGCACCTGTCAAAGTAATACCACATAGAGCATCGGTGAAAGAGGATAACTCTGACGAATAGATCTGGATAAATCAAAGGGCCTCGATCTCAAACCGTTCACTTCTACGAACGCACCGGTTTTTGCATACAACAAGCGAATCCAGGAACGAAACTGCGGGCCAAAACCAGCCGCAGACAAAACAGCCTCCAAATAACGATGGTCCACCTTATCGAAAGCTTTGGACTGATCTGAATTGATCAGCGCGGCTTCGGTGTCGACTTTCTCGATGATTAAGCGTAACGCATGCAAGTTATCCTGGATAATCCTACCCTTCACAGCACAAGTCTGTTCAGGGATTATCAGACCAGGCAGGACAAGCTGCAGACGATTTGCTAAAATCTTGGCCAAAATCTTTAACTCAGTATTTAATATTGTTAAGGGCCGAAAATTACTTAACCCATCCCCACCATCTTTGCTCTTGCGAACCAGTTTCACGATACCCCGAGTTAAGTACTGAGGTATAGACCCGTTCCCAAACCAAGAGTTGAATAAAACAGTCAGCAAGGGTAAAAAGATGTGCGACAACCTCAAATACACCTCGTAGCGCAGACCATCGATCCCCGGAGACCGGTCCCGGCCGACCTGATCCAAGGCTTCCAGAACTTCTTCCTCATTCATGCAACCATCGCACCTAGCCGCTAGGGTCGCCTCAAGGCGAGCAAAGTCAGCTAAATAGGGGTCGAACTGCACTAATGACAGAGCGGGCTCCCTGGTAAAAAGCTCCTGAAAATAAGAACGAAACGCCTTCAAAATATCTTCGTTTGTGGTCACGGTACGTCCATCCGGCAATGTGACACGGGCGATATGTCGATCCGTAGCACGCTGTCGCTCCTCTGCACGCAATTCAGATGCCATACTTGTTGCTTCCTGAGTCTTTATTTTTACCCTAGCCCTAACTAAAGAAGCCAAGTTCTCCTTGGAAGCCAAAGAGGCTAATTTCGCCTTAATAATAATTACGTTAGGACTATCACCCGCCTCCACCGCCCGATCTAATCTAGCTTCTAGTGCCACTTTTCCTGCACTAGATTCTAGGTTGAGTCGTCGGCTAAAGTCGGCAGAAAAGGACCTAATAACTTGCTTAAGTTTAATCCACCGCTTATTCCCGATAATAGCCCCCGTCATTTCCCGCAATATGGTTAGTATTAGCTGATCCCTGTAGCCCTTCACCTAGAACAACGACGTGTGGAGCTTCCAGTAACCAGCAATTCTAGGTTTAGGTCTAGCTAAGTTTACCCGAACCCGAACAAGTCGGTGGTCCGTGTAAATTATTTTAGTAAAACTTGGACATTCTAATAAATCTATGTCGACTCTCCTAATTAAGAACCGGTCGATATAACTCGCAAGTTGTACCGAACCAGAGCCGCGGCGGCTAGTTGTCCAAGTCCATACTACATCACGGGTTTTTTCATTTCGAAACTTATCGACAAGATCCAACCTGTCGAGAAATCTACGAAATCCCTTAGCATCCCCGGTCTTGTTAGTAGCCCTCGAAGGATACCCCAAACGATCTAAATCGGGATCCAAGACCGCGTTCCAGTCTCCCACTAAGATAACTGTTCGAGAAGTATTCGTTAACTGCTCGATTCGCCGAAAGAAAGGAGCAAGCTCAACAGGTACGTTGGGCGCATAAACCCTAATGAGTCGAAATGCCTTATCGTTTATGGTAACATCCAAAACGTAAAACCTTCCTTCCGAATCCATTAAACAAGGGACACACGACGCATCTAAAGTACGCTTCACTAGCCAGGAAACACTTCTTGCATGAGAATCGAAGTACGCTGAATAGACATGAAAATCCCTAATCAGCGCACCTGGATGCTTACTTGGAGTAAAGCGGGTCTCCTGAATACAGCATATATCCACTCCGAGGTGCTGAAGATCCTGACAAACTCGAAATTTGCAAGCAGCGGTCCTCAGCCCCCGAACATTCATACTTGCTAGATTGAGAGCCATAAAAATGTGCCTTAGGGTTGGGGTTCAGAAACGAACATTGCCGTTGTCAAGGTGCCGACTGCTCTTCCCATGGAATGGATGGGCATCTCATCACTGATAAGGCCATCCTGGGTCAAACTACCGACATCAAGGGGAAATATTAATTTTGCTGCATTGTAAAGGGAGGGATGTGAAAGAACACGGACCCTCCCAAGGCATGTCCTTCTCAAATTCCTCAAGTGGCTATTTTTGGAAATTTCTAGAGGAGAAGAGATGTCAAAAGTTATGTTTGCCTCCTGTAGCATTGGCTACAAAGATTTGGCCTTCTCTTGGGTACGAACCACAGTTAGAATTCGGGGAGAATTAGGGAAATTGTATGGATTCTCTATAGACTTGCCCCCCACCTTTGTGAAGTTGAGCAATTTTTTAAGGTCTACTAGATGGTGACCTTTCGCCCTAGCCAACACCTCCGAAGTTGTCGCTTTTTTAGAGGGGTAGGTTTAGCTAACATTTCTGGTAAGGGAGAGAGGTGATGTCTGTCTTCATTGGGGAGTGTGGCGGAGTGGGTCGGAAGACGTGCTTTAAAAATGATGAAGGGGAGGGAGTAGTTGTTACTTTTTGGGGGAGGAGGGTGGTGTGTTCCTAGGAATGTGTTTGGGGGAAACAAATGGTGATGGTCTTAGGGAGTCGGTTCTTTGTTTTTTTGGGGTGGGGCTTAGAGGAATTAATTTGTACTCTCTGCTTTTAATGAGAGCGGTGACTGGCAGTGGCATTTTTTTAGGGGGGATTGGTTCATTTTTAGAAACAGGGGCAGGATCAGAGGAAATTGGTGATGTTGGGGTACTTTTGGGTTTAGGAGCTACTCTGAGAGGAGAGTGAGGGCTGGATCTGTTATTGCCTCTGAGGTCTTTCTTAAGTTTGACAATTTCTGTGTATTTGGCACCTCCTGGATCCTTGGAAATCTTTGTCTTTTCCTCATGCTCTCTCATCACTCCAGGGACTCACGACCAGGCGTCTTCTTTCCCGTTACTAGAACCCACTCTTTCTCCTTTCTCTCGTCCATTTTGGTCAAGTCGGGGAACACAGATATCTTCTCTTCCTCATGAACATCAGTTACTTGTTTCAATGGTCTCCCATTGTTGCAAGTCGTTGCTCAACCACCTTCGGCCCCAGGTGTTCTCCCACTAGGTTTTGGGGATTGCTTGTGGGGTTTTTCTCGGCACATTCAATTGTAAGGTGGCCAATGCCCCCACAGGTTCAACAAGATGGCCTTCTCCCGGCGACAATGATCGGTAGTTTGTCGTCTCCGACCTGCAAAATATAAGGAATTTCGCCGAAGCCTTTTGGGTTTAGCATAATGTCAAAGTGCCATACCGATATATACTTATAACAGCTAACTGGCATTAAATCTCCATATTTCTGTAGAAATGCTGCAACGGGTTCTCCTTCAATGTAAAAAGGTACATGGAACACGGAAACTGTCGTTCTTCTTCTTCCTCTGTATTCCATCCTTAAAATGTAATCATTTGTGATGATTTCCGTTTTTGACAATTTTAGACATTCATCTTCAGTTGAGAATAATGTCTTCCAATGGTAGTATACTCTGGATTTGATGATTTTCAGGGGTCTATGACCCACGGACGCCAGCAATTTGGTAATAATTTCCACGGAAGCTCGTATGACGTTTTTGTTTAAACTGTTAGAGTTTTCCGGTCTATTTCTTCCAATTTAGGGATGTCTATGATTAGTCCAGTGTACATTATAAGTTCCGAGTACTTTTCCATATTTTTTCGGAATTCTTCTATGTCGATAGACACTGTCGGGGGTTTAACCCATCCCGAGGGGCCTGGTGTGGGTTGAGATGTTGCTTCAACCGCCCCTTTCAGCATTGTGATGGTTTTGGCGGGCACAGGGCAAGGCGTTGTCATGGCCAGGGTGAAAAACAAAACGGCATAATAGGCCGGAAAAAAAGAAAAAAAAACACTAAAATGAGAGAAAAAAAAAGTTCAACTTTTAAAATAATTCGGCACTCTAAAAGAGATAACGAATAAGAATAAAAATCAACAGTCAATAACAATGGTAACGGCAAGAAATAACAATATCACAAATCGCAAATCGCAAATCGCAAATAACAAACCAACAGAAATAACGCAAAGAGCATGGGTGGAAGAAGTCTGTGAGTTGGAATGCTTCTCGCATTTTTATTATGGATGAACGAGTCCATTTGTTCTTCGTACAGGTACGGCACCATAACAGCTTTACAGTGGACACTTTTTGGTTCTTATAAGGGGTGCTATTTCTGATACCATATAGTCCAGCTCAGCTTCATTGAACAGTCTCATGCTGTTATATCTTTGGCAAATTATTTTGGGGGTGGAACATTTCTTTTGCCTGGACAGAAGTGGAAGAATATTTCTCTCCAGGCTTCTGTTCTTTTTTTTTTAGTATATTTGGCCTGAACATATTTCATAGCCCATAACAATGTCCACTTTTTTTCCCTCTCCCATGTAGACTCTTGTCTCCTTCTAGTGTTTTCTTTTCTGATAGGAAGGTAGTCTTCTTCTGCCTCTCTTATGGCTGCATTTTTTTTATAAGAGTATCTCTTCTTCTGTTATATATATTCTCATCGTGGAAACAAGCGATCGTAGGCGGGCAACCGGTGTAATTTTTTTCTTCGGGGAGGTCTTGAATCATTTCGGCCAGGATTTCATTGAATGTTTTGCTTCACTTTTCAAACTTTGAGTAGTGGTAGCAAAACAATAGCACCTTCTTTTGTGCGACAGTCCATGGTGTGGCTTTTAAGCCTCTTATGTTTATTTTTGTTTGTTGCTGCATTTGATGGAGATAGGTGGCCAGGATCTTTTGCCTCAATGCTTGATGGCTGACCTTGGTTGGCCTCTGTCATGGTTGGAGCACCATTTCCAGAGGTTCACACCATTGCTTACATCTTCCCGCCTGGTGTATGAACGGGTTGATGTGTTATTTTTATCCTGGGTGCCGGCCTGCCAGTATTTATTTTTGTTTTTATTCATATTTTTTATCATTCATTTCTTCATTGTTAACGACTTCTAATTCATTATTCGAAGCTGCCCTCTATTAATAGAGGGGTGCCCCCGTCGCAATTCGGGAGACGTGCTGGATGGCTTGATGAGACAGCACACCATTATTTTAAATATTTGGTCAGGGTTTACTTCGAATAAAAAGTATCCTCCTGTCAGAGTCTCTGACAAACCCCTGTACAGAAAGACCGAAGACACCCGAGAGTGGTGTCTAGTAGGCATTCAAGTCCTCCTCATTCTTATATGTATACTTATATTATTACTAAAAGAATACCCGAGTAAAACGTATTCCCTAAACAGATCAACTCATAGGATTCTAGTTTTAGTATCAGTATATCTCAAGTTTAATCTTTGTAAGGGTACATTAACGTTGTGAAAAACTGTTTTGTTCGAGGACTTAAATTCACCGTTCTGGGACGGGTATTCTTCTCGTGTATGCACACACACACACACACACACACACATATATATACATATACATATATATATATATATATATATATATATATGTGTGTAGACAAAATGTGTCGTTGTATCACAGCTCTCCAGTGCGGGTAGACAAGCAACTGCATCAAGCCGGGGTCAAAACTCGATCGAGTAGGCGGAATGTCAAATGCTGGAAGCTCCATTTATTTATACAAAAAACATTGCATTATACGCTTGTAGCAGATGGCGATTTCACTTACCAGAAAGCTCAACACATAGAAAGGAAGCATAGTTTGTCATACCCACAAAGGAAGCATATTTAGACTACCTACTTCAATGTTTGATTTCTTGCCTGCCAAAGAAGCTCTATAAATGGCTATGACTTATTTATTTATATATTGATCTCCTACGTATTCTTTGGATGTTTTTTAGTGAGCCACTCACTTTGTTATAAACTGAGTTTTTGTTTGGGACTTAATTTTAATGTATCCTCTCATACCTCGGATTTTGGACTTTGCCATCTTGACTCTATTTGAGTATAACTCAATTCTCAGCTTATCACTGATTACTCCCCTGCGCACATTGTGTCTTCTACCTAACTTTCGTTGAACATGTCTTTAGTTTACAACTTTTATATTTTTTTAATTTATGCTACCAGTAATACATTATTTTACTGATTTTTCTTCTCTGATAAAAAAGCTTATCTTTGAAAATCTATGGATTAGGGAAAAACTTGTTTATACCCATTACTGGAATATCTGATCAATTAATAAATATTGTAATTTATCCAATTTTTATTTTCAGCATCTTTTTCTTCTGGTATTGATGCTCTATCAATTATATCGAGCAGATAAAGATAAAATATTCATCCTTATTGTTTCATTATATATATATATATATATATATATATATATATATATATATATATATATATATATATATATTTGTGTTATAATGAAATAATTCCAGGGGGGAATCCGGGTATAAGAGCTCAATGTGATGAACAGAGCAACAATGAAATAAAATAAAGTATAATAACACGAAATTACATAATCATCGATGCAATAATTTATTTCGACCTTGTGGTTTTTTCAAGCATCAGATCCAGACGATTACATTTTTGAAACAAAAGTCTTTCAAAAATGTAATCGTCTGGATCGGATGCTTGAAAAAACCACAAGGTTGAAATAAATTATTGCATCGATGATTTTGTAATTTCGTGTTATTATACTTTATTATATATATATATATATATATATATATATATATATATATATATATATATATAGATATATATACATACATGTATAAATATATGTACATATAGGAAAACAGAGAAACCTTTTAAATATGTCAGTAATGGACTGCATAATTAGGTTTTACGACCCATTAATGCATACTGAATTCGAATTAATACGTTTACGAGCTCATGACAGGACAAAATGTCGTTTTTATCCGGCTTTTAATGTCGTCTATAATAATGTTATATGTGGCCTACATGTTTGATTATATGTTTATACTATGAATCTATTACACGCACTATAAGTATATGTATCTCTATATATACAAGGTCATATGTTTTTATTTAGTTGTATGTAAGGGATTCACTATTAAATCAATTAATCGATCAGTGTGAATATTCTGGAACACAGCTGCTAGGATTGAAAGGTCCAAATGTGAGATATACTAAGTTAAATTTAGTTTTCTCTAAATGCAACAAAAAGTTGGTCGAACCCCTCGTGGAAATTCAGATACCTCTCATTCGCAATGAATTTGACCCTATCGACATTAGACACCAATAAAGCAAGATTCCCTTAATTTAATATTCGTGTTAACACCCCTTAAGCTTAAGCGTTTAATTGCAGACATTTTCTAGAATCAAAATAATGTAATTTATTTTGATTAAAATTGGAATAAAGATTGTTGATATAAAGTTTTGTATCATTATGTTTGGATTTTAATTTTCGCAAGGTGCAAAACTGTTCGGATTAGGGTAAGGGTTAGGGTTAATTTTACCCGTCTTGAGGCGGTTATTCTTCTAGTTACTAATAAATATGAGTTAGTATCATTATGTTTGGATTTTAATTTTCGCAAGGTGCAAAACTGTTCGGATTAGGGTTAGGGTTAGGGTTAATTTTACCCGTCCTGAGGCGGTTATTCTTCTAGTTACTAATAAATATGAGTTAGTATCATTATGTTTGGATTTTAATTTTCGCAAGGTGCAAAACTGTTCGCATTAGGGTAAGGGTTAGGGTTAATTTTACCCGTCCTGGGGCGGTTATTCTTCTAGTTACTAATAAATATGAGTTAGTCAACGTTTGTTTCCCTAAGGATTTTTCTATATACTTTAATGACACAAAATACGTGCTAAAATGTACTTTAGTTATGGGGTTAATTAATGTTGGAATTGTTCTAATTCTGTTTTTTAATTGTTCTAATCAACCGTCATTAATAATTAACTGAATAAATCACCAATCTCCACCGTTTAGCTATCTATGTATGCATGTTGTTCCTCTCACTCTGTGTTAATTTAGCAACTATTGAATATGTTACTGTATCTATGAGAATTTTGACAAAGAATTAGTCTCAATAACTATTGCACACGTGTGTCTATACACACCATAACCACGCATATAACTTAAATGGCAAAATAATGAGTTTCTTTATTTCTATATGAGAACGAATGTACACCCTCCGGTAAAATAGCTAAAACACGTAAGCTTCAGTAGTGGTTGCATTAATATCCATATTCATAAAACATAACATCTCAATCGATGAAATGTATAAAAAGTAATGAGAACGAAAGAAAACGTCTAAAACTTTAACAGTTTAAAATAGAACAAAAGGAAGAAAACACGTATCAATCTCTATAAATACAAGAGAAAAAAGAAAGCCTCGTCTCATTATACATACAATCTTTTTCAAACTTTTTCAAATAAGTAATGTAAACCAATTCTAGTTAAATAAGTGGTTTTCCTTCTGAAGAGACATCTTGTTTCTGTGAAAACCTTAGGTTTAGAGAAATTTTTAATTAATTACTCTTTTTTCTGTAAATAAAGAGAAAATAATACTATAACAAATGTAAACTTATATATATATATATATATATAAATATATATATATATATATATATATATATATAGAGAGAGAGAGAGAGAGAGAGAGAGAGAGATAGAGAGAGAGATAGAAGAAAAAAGAGAGATAAATATGCGACGATTGTCCAAATTTATTTCAAATTTCAATTGTTCAAAGCAAGGTGTATTCAGTAATAAACTAGTGTTTATTATTCTTTCCTTAAGCCAAGGCTTTTCAAAGATCGAGATCTTATCATCAGAGGAGAAATACAGATCGATAAGTTGGCTTTCGAAAAAACCAAAGTTCAAATATTTGAAAAATATGAAAATTATTTTTTTTAAATTATTATTAAAAAAACGCAGTGAATGAAAAGAAAAGTTCCGTAAAAAAGATATGCAGATTGTCCGGGTGGTAAATTTCCGTTTAAAAGAAGTCCGATGAATTTTAGAACGTGAAAAAAACTCTTTGGGTGGGAGCAGTGTGGAGAAAGCGCTCAAAATTACAAGTAAATCCAAACGCACTTATATATATATATATATATATATATATATATATATATATATATATATATATATATATATATAAACTTAAATGAAAATTTAAAAGAAAATGTATTATCTCTAAATAATGACCTATCGTGATAATGGAAAGCTCAATATACTGGATAGAGCAATAAATCAATAACAAAATGATGAATATTAAAGTTGAAAGCATTATAAATTTTATTAAATAATCAATAGTTCGAAAACAAGGAGAAATCTCAAATCCTTTATCCATGGATTTTTAAAGATAAATTCTTCTCATCAGATGATAAAAACCGGTAATGTATGTATTATCGGTAAGATACAAGCTTTGAATATATGAAAATATATACTTATAGGTAAAGACGTTTTGGCTAAAAGGATCCTAATTAAGGCAATCAACCTCAATAAATGATGCTAAATTAAAAAATGGAAATGATTTAGTAAAATGTGTAATTGTTCACACTTTTATTTTCATAATTCTTTATATATATATATATATATATATATATATATATATATATATATATATATATATATATATGTATAAATACATGAAGGAAGCGAGATAAAGATGTGCGAATGACAAATATATTTAATCTTCTGTTGTTTAATGCAAGGTGTACTCAATAAAAACATGTTTATTTTTCTTTCCTTAAGCCAGGCTTTTCAAAGGTTAAAATATTATCATCAGAGGAATTACATAGATGGATAAGTTGGCAGGGGAATAACTAAAATTCAAAATTTGATAAATTTGAAGAAACAATATAAAGTGATGGAAAGTAAAAGTGCGCGCATAAAAACGTTATCAAAATATAGTCTGTCCAGTTGGGAAAATTTTTCTGGACAAACTGTCCGGTGAAGAAAAAATGTAAAGAGTTCATCGTAGAGATTTCGTGGAGTATGCCTCAGAAATAGTCAAAACGTTGTAAATCCAACAGAATAATGTTTAGTTCAACCGTAGTTAAAAAGAGCTTATTAGGATGTAAGTTGGAGAATTAGGGTCATTTTAAAAAATATTTCCGTGGACCGCGAATGATAATAGTTTTTTGAGTTTAAAATATTGTATATATTTAAAGTAGGCCGATCTACTAGTGATAGGTGTTGGTTACTCCGATCGAACCTAAAGTCTGAGAGAGACTTTTATGGTCAAACACGAGGTCAGCAAGAGTAAAGGAGGAGTGTAAGTCTAGGGATATGGGTGGAGAAAGTTTAGCAGAGGAAACTTTAGCTGCTGCTAGGAATGGGGTAGGTAGAAAGACTTGTTTAGTTGCAGCCGATCGCTTGTAAGTAACAATATAATTTTATTACTGCTAGTGTATTTGTTAGGCATGGTATGACTTCAGTTTAGAGTTGGAGTGGAGTTTCTATAAGCTAATACAGTAGCGTTTCTGGCTAATAAGAAAAAAGTTCGGGGTGAGGGGAAAGAGAATATCCCCGTATTTAAACGGATTTATTCAGACAAAATTATATAGAATTCAGTAGGTTTAAAAAGGGCTTACATTGTGAATTAGGGCTCAAACGGTTAGAGATCTGGAATTTACGTGTTCAAGATGTAATTATCCGGACATTTATAGTATTTCAAAGTTTAATCTTAAAAAAATTATAGATTACATAGTTAGTTTAATATTAGGGGCGTGACTAATTAAGATAATTTTAGATATTACTGATGTTAGGATTTGGAGCGGTGTTAATATGTTTGAATTAAGGGAGTTCTAGTATAAGGATGGGGTGAAATTGGGTTGATAATACAATTAAAGTGATAACATGGAGTATTGAAATTACAGATAAATCTACGGTTGGCGAATGGGCTATTAAAGAAGTATCTTGGGAGTGCTGTTATGGTGAGAGTTATGGGATCTATGAAGTAAAGGATTGTCCGTAGAGCACTGCGTCCGCAGAGTCAATGGATTGTACGCAAAGGGAGATAAGAGAGGCGATGGATAAGTAGCTAAGATGATTAGCTAATAATTAAAAAATGGGATACGAATTAGAGTGTATGCGTAGAGGAGATTAAGAATTAGTGGAATGGTTAAGTCTAATATTAGTTCTCGATGTATGTTAAATATTATGGGTTAATAAAGTATTTAGGTGCACATGGAAAAATACGCTATGTTATTGGGGTAATTAGTTAAAATATTAACAAATTATTAAATTAAAAAGTAACCGAATGTAAGACGAGAGTGTTGTTGACTGGGGGAGGGGTGTCAGAGGGTGTAATGAAATTGAGGTATTTAAATTTTTGTTTGTGCCTGCAATTTGAGATAAGTTCGAATTTAGAGGTAATAATATTTTTGTATTTAGCTACTGTAGCTATCATAAATGTGTCTAATGTACATAGTTGGCAGAAACCGGATCCTGGGGTGTAGGATCTAAATTTTTTTTTTATATTGACCAATGTAGGGAGTAGGGATAATTTTTACGGTTAAAGTTTTTGATTTAATTAGATAGAGAGGTGCCAGTGGTATTGTCGTTATTGTGTTTGAGGTAGTAGATATGGTTTGAGATTCAAGTCTTGATGGGGAAGGCACTAGCCCCAATGTAAGTGTTTATTTTGTATGAGGTAGTTATTGTGGTATGTGTGTTATTTATAGTATCAGAAGTAGTTTTAAGTGCATGCTTAAGGTCCGGGCCTAAGTTAAGTTGGTGTTGTTAAGTGAAGAAGATAAGAGAGTTTGAGGTGTAAGATCAGGGTTATTGTTAATTTGCGGGAGTTGCTGGTTAGTGTTGGGGTGTTATTTTCGGTACCCTGTAGTGCAGGGAGTTGGGGATGTAGAGGGCTATATAGAGTGAAGAGAGAATTGTATGCTGGTATTAGTTCGCATCATAGCATTTTAGTTTTACAGTGCATGCGTATATGACGTCACTGTATTCAAGAGAATGCCCATTATTGAGCTTTAATCATTTTTCTAAAAGTATACTTTTAGTCTCATATTTGATATATATATATATATATATATATATATATATATATATATATATATATATATATATATATATTACATGTACCCACAGAAAATGTTATAAAGGGATATAATCTTTTATGTATCAATTTTCAGTTTTCTCTTCAACAGTGCTCTATACGTGAGCAGAGCTATGTAGTAAGTTATGAAAATACATTTATGGCAATTAAGCTACACAGAAGCTTCCGCGTACTATCCCCGTAGGGAATCGTCAGGCTAAAATGCATGGAGTTTGTGCTGCTGGGTGTGTTTATATCTAATTAAGGCACATGATAACAAAATACTAAAAGAGAACAGTAGAGAAAAAATACCAAATTGCGTAAAAAAGTGACACGAAGAAGAACATAACTATAAGCACTACAAATAGTAATAACTTAAAACATGATAGCAATCACCCAAATAGAAATAAAAAAGTTAGCAATGAAGAGAGAAGCTGTAACTCCATAACTCGTGCACTTTGCACACTACAAAATAAATACCTAGCCAAAAGTATTGTTTACCAAGCTACAATATTTGCCAAAGAAGGCTGAATAACAAGAAGTACTACGTGACCTCTCTAGATTTTAAAACCAGATATTACGAGCACAGTAGCAAATTTAAAAACAAAAAACACTGAATTAAAACAGCACTTGCGAACCATTATTGGGAGCTCAAAGAACGCGGAAATAATACAACAGGTCAGTACATGTAGCAACTTAGACGACCCATGTAAATTATGTTTGAATGAGAAATTTAAAATCATGAATTTTAAAGACCCTCAAAACCTATTCATTTTTTAAAGTGCTTACACAGAATAAAGTTTACCTTAGGTTAACATTACATAATAAATTAACAAATAAATTAATGAACAAATAAATAAATAAAAACGACACTAAACTAAAACTTAAAATAGAAATATAAGCAAGCACGTGTTAAGATAAGGTAACCCATATTTTCGACACAACAAAGAAACAGAGATAGGCGACCCTAATGAAAACAGAACAATAGAATAAGAAGTAAAATTAACCGAACCTTTGTTTGTGAGAAACGTAACGATTAGCTAAGGGAATAAAAAAGAATCTAATTGATTAACTAGCTAGTTTAAACACCATGTGTATATATAAAAACACCCGGCAACACAAACTCCATGCATTTTAGCCTGACAATTCCCTACGGGATGAAACGCGGAAGCGTCTGTGTAGCTTAAGTATCATAAATATATTTTCATAACTTACTATATATATATAGTATCTCCGACAACAATAAAAAATTAATTCTTACATAGGTTTCACTTCCACAACACTATCCCGAAGACTCACTCTACATCTCTCCGACACTAGCTCTATATGACAACACCTAAAAAACATAATTGCACTCCCTCCAAATATAGAAACATCCTTGTTAACAATACCAAGATAATACACCACGATACCAATATCAAAAAATTAAAAATACTCGAAGCCCTCTACATAAAAACTAAACGTCCCACAATTAATAATGTCAATTATTAAACTAGTCGCAACATTTTAAAGTGTCTAGCATAATAATTAACATCACCAAATTCTTAGCCATAAGGTAGTTATGCGTTTGAATTGTATGCACTTTCTTTAACGTCATCAATTTCTTAACGGTTTAAACAGTCAAACTTTTAAATCTCTCATATGTGTAGAACGCCATCACGCTCTCATGTGCATTTCAACTTTACAAACGCTTTTTCAAGTTATAAACTACTTGCCGTTATAATTCAAAAATGAGCTCAACAGTAAAGTCATAATTTGTAAAGACACTAAAACTAATACCGCCTGAAGATGATTTGACGACTCAAATCGAAAGTACTTGCAAAAAAGAAAAAAAGAATGGAACAAGAAACCCATGGATCATATTTACATCAATTTGACCAAAACATTAGATGAACAATCTGGAAAATTGAAAAAAAAAAAAAGTCGCATCAAACAAAACCACTCCGTGGTATTTAATAATGTTTGCCTAAATATATATATATATATATATATATATATATATATATATATATATATATATATATATATATATATATATATATATATATATATATGTATGTATATATATATATGTATTGACCCTGTTTTCTCTGTCGTGTCCTTGAATTCCTACAATGATAGCCAATCTATCTGAAAAATGAAAATCATTACACACATACACACTCACACACTCACAGACACACATACACACACACACACACACACACATATATATATATATATATATATATATATATATATATATATTCAATCTTTATCTCGTGTAAAATATATGATGTCTCCGATGATTTCCTGCGCTCCACAATACTAAGATTACATCAACAAATATTGCATGAATTATTTAATGTTTTCGTGAGATTGTCAGAAAGACAGAACACATTTAACGTTGCTACATAAAAAAAACTAAAACATTCTGGGGCACGATCTTCGTGGTCTCTGTGCAGTAGTCCGATTAACCAAACAACAACAATAATAACACATCAGCAACAACAATCATCTTCGGCTGCTGCTGCATTCAAACAACTATATATATTATTGCCTTCCCAACTCCCTTCGTTCTCGCTCTCTCTTCCCTTCCCTTATTTCTCCCTTTCTTTTCTCTCTCTCTCAATTTTACTTATTTTCATCATTCGTCTGCCGCTGCTCCTTTCAAGCAAACATACACACATATTTATACAACATTCTTGTGATATCAAAATAAACCTTCTCCTCTATCCTCCCTTTCGATTCCCTTTTCTATCTAACTATCTTCTCTTATTCTTTTCTTTCTCTATCTAATCTCTCTACCTCCTCTCGCACTTCCTGCATCTCTCTGGGTTTTTTTTTATTATTTACGTGATTTTCCTCTTCCCACTACTTTTTTTATTATTCGCTCTTCCTCCCACCATATAAAACATTCATTTTCAGATAAAATCACCACGGGTCGTCTATGTTCTGTTTTAATGGATGACGTCATCCTTTCTTTACTTCATACATTATGATGTCATAAAAGATCTTCCGATGTATTTAACTACTTTTTTAAATGGTGAGGTCACCAAAATGGCGATGTCCATTCATGACGCCAGAAAGAATCTCATCAGTGTTGTACATTTAGTAGTGTATATATATATATATATATATATATATATATATATATATATATATATATATATATATATATATATATATATATAAGGAATAAGGTCAAATAAATACCTTTGAAGCATTTAAAGATGCGATATCAATTTTAAAAGAAAAAAATAAATCGAAACTGATTTTTTTTTCTTTTATAAACTTTCATTTTGTTTTTAGTTTATAGTGATACAAATATTTCGCCAATTGAAAACTTGGTCTTTTCAATGTGTCTGTATATCCTGATCTTATCGGATTTGGATTTTCCCAGCTTAAAAGAAAAAAAAATCAGTTTCGATTTATTTTTCTTTTAAAATTGATATCGCATCTTTAAATGTTTCCAAGGTATTTATTTTACCTTATTCCTTATTAAATTTCAATTAGATGCTTAAAAATAGTTATGAACCCTAAATTTTATATATATATATATATATATATATATATATATATATATATATATATATATATATATATATATATATATACATATATATATATATATATATACATATATATATATATATATACATATACATATATATATATACATATATATATATATACATATATATATATATATACATATATATATATACATATATATATACATATATATATATATATATATATATATATATATATATTCGTTCCTGGCACAGCCTTGGTAGGTATTGTTCATACCAAGTGTAGTATACGTCCTTGATAATCAGTCTGCGAGAGTCTGGGTAAATTTTAAGTACTTGATGACCTTGCATCTGTCCGGCTGAGGTATGGACATGTGAAGTTCTAGGAGTTCTACCATGCCATGCTTTACTTTCTCGTACTTTGAGAAGGGGTAAGTTTATTGCTAATCGCCTGAACTGCCTCTGTCGGTGAATGCTGACGAGGCTGCTCAGACATTTTTAACGGCCAACAACCTGCACACATCTCTTATGCGCTGGATGTTAGATCCTCACCTTCCAAGCTTGTGTCACATCTTCCTGCGAGTTAAATACCTGCAATTATATGCAGGTATTTAACTCCCCCCAACTGCACGAAAATGTGACACAGTTTCTTTTATTCGTTTGCAACAAGTCCCGAATAAAAAAACAACTTATTTCTCAGTTTGTGTTTTTTTTCTTGTAAGTTTGTTAGAAATATTACTCTCGACGTAATAGCAAACAGGGTGCTGCGAGTTAGCTGGCTGGCAGTTTGATTAGCTTCAGTAGAGAACGTTTGTTAAACGCCAGTCTTTGTCGATATTTGTTTTCTATCTGATCGCGAATCCCAATCAAACTGCTTTTTTCTCACGCTGCATTTTCTCACAGCTGCAGATAAACCTTGGTCGTAATCCTACAACCTGAGCCCCCACATCGACCCTCCGTAACCTCAAACCTCCCATTATCATATATTCTTTGACTTGTTAATTTCTCCAATTAAATTCAATATATTCGGAAAGGAAAATAAATAATGATTACAAGTAGTTTACACATTCGACATTCAGTATATTGCAATATGAGTGTCAGTGCAAAAGTAATTATTGCATAAACCAGTGTAATTAAATAAAAGTGAAATATACTACTACTACTGCTACTAATACTACTATTACTTCCTCTACTACTACTACTATTGCTACTACTACTACTACTACTAATAATAATAATATTAAGTTTCGGAATTTTTTATATAAGGGTTGATAAGTTGGATTAATTGGATTATACTGACCTTCTGTGTAGAAACCGCATACTTCGTGATATGATCTGGCATATATCAGCACGAAAAAATTCTGGCTACGGGATCACCATTTTCTCCATTACTGGATAATGTATACATGGAATACTTCACGGAAATTGCTTTATGATCAACACTACTATAGCGAACGATGTGACTGCGATATGTGAATAACACAGTCATACTCTGACCTCACCGAGAAGATTTTAAAGCGTCATTGGACCATGTGTATTTTATCTGTCTATCTATACAGTTCACCAGGGAAATGGAATATTGTCCTTCCTAGATGTGCTGATAACTCGAATTTATCAGTGGTTCAGGTGATCCGTACAAGCAAACTTTCACTCGGCAATATCTAAATTAAAGCTCTCACCTTAATATAATGTAAGTAAAGAAATTGTCTGTTGTCTATATGTATTAACATCAATACATATCAGGATATGAACAGCTTAAGTAAAAACCCTGAACCGAAACAATTATACAGTGAGAGAGCATGAGACATCAGCTCCAAGAATTCTGGATCAAACATAAGCAGAGTCTGTCTACCATATATGAAAGCTTGTCTGAAAAGAAATCAAAGAATCTTTAATCCATATGATATCAGGACATTATTCAGGAGCGACAAAACCTTTCGAGAACTTCTTGTATGAGTTTTCTACGGAAAAAGTCATAACACAGAACTGTCGGTATGCAATTCCATGTGAGTGTGAAAAATATACAAGGTGATTAGTTTTTTGTAAGATGATGGGTTGGACGAATGCCAGGATGAAGACAATCATTTAGTAGAATTAGCCGTATTTGGACGTATCTGACTCGAATTGAATATTGAATAAGAAAAAGGGTAACCCTATTCCAAGGACAACGCCGAAATCTCTACTAAACTATGAATTAACTTTATTCAGAGAGAACACTGAAATATAAAGAGATTTGTTTGGCAGGCTGGCTTTTGTTGAAAACAGAATGTGGTATTTTGGAGTTTCATCTCGTCTTAACGCTTCTAGTGAATGACTATAACAGGTTATAACGTCATGTTGTCACGACATCTTATCGGGAACTAAACCATCTTTGGCGCAAAACTCTCTGAGCGCGAATTAGAAGTTGAGCTTACACAGAAGTGTTTTCTCGTCTACACAGTTACATAAGTCTGGGTGACACCACAGATGCACAACGCCTAACCACAACTCAACATAACCCAAGATATGGTGCGTGCATACAAACAAAATAGATCTGTCATGCAACTGCTACACTACCCCATGATTAGACTTTAAGCCGATAAAAAACAAGAGATACTTTTTGATTGTAGCAACACATGCGAAAACTTAAATTAATATCAAAGTAACATTAAAGTACAACAATAGATTAAATAACTTCAATGTGATCAAAAATGTCTTTGTGTTGCTGAAAAAAGAAATATGTTCTTTTGCTGAAAAGAGAAATATGTTCTTTTGCTGAAAAGAGAAATATGTTCTTTTGCTACAAAAAGAAATATGTTCTTTTGCTGAAAACAGAACAATGTTATTTTTGCTGAAAAGAGAAATATGTTTTTTTGTTAAAAAAGAAATATTTTCTTTTGCTGAAAAGAGAAATATGTTCTTTTGCTGAAAAGAGAAATATGTTCTTTTGCTTAAAAAAGAAATATGTTCTTTTGCTGAAAATAGAACAATGTTTTTTTGCTGAAAAAGGAAATATGTTTTTTTGCTGAAAAGTAAAAGATTTTCTTTGTTGTAAAGTGAATAAAATGTCTTTCCTGGAAGAGCATTGGTAGTACTCGAATCATGAGGGAGCTTATTACCACTCAAATTCAAAAAAAGGTAAATAGCTGTTACGACAACAAAATCATTTGCAACGATTATTGAGAAAAGCAAAGAATACTTGAAATCTGGGAGACTTTTTGTCACTCAGACTCCAAGGAATTCCACCTTGTGTTCCCAGTAAGCGATCACTGGCAATGACTCACGATAATAATAATAATAATAATAATAATAATAATAATAATAATAATAATAATAATAATAATAATAATAATAATAATAATAATAATAATAATAAAAATAATAATAATCAGAAGAAGAAGAAGAAGAAAAAGAAGAAAAAGAAGAAGTAGAATAAGAAGTAGAAGAACTGTGCAAACGACTGCATTTCGAACACGTGGACAAATGGTATAAACATAAACCAGAGACAGTAATGGAAAACGAAAATCACAAAATCCCCTGGGGAATAAAGGTGCAAATAGATAAACTCATGGATACTAAATCTGACAGATGGAGAAGAGTACCTTGTGGATGTGAAGATACAGATAGGCATTTTCCAACGAAAATGCATATTTCTTCTTATATTCGTCATAGTGGTTACGTCACCCACCAAGATATGCAATAAACGATACTGATTTACAGAAACAAGGAAACAAATAAATCACCTGATGTATATTGATCTGAAATTACTAACAAAGAATAAAAATGCAAAAAGGAACAAGAAACACATGTATTCCTCAGCGGTTACAGTGACTTGTTTACTTCATTTTTTGTATATATATATATATATATATATATATATATATATATATATATATATATATATATATATAGTAGAACAATTTGTGTAGGTTTGTAACCCGAGGCTGGAGCAATGTGATATAGGTACCGGAAGGTGGAGAAGGTGAACAAAAACAAACGAGAAGAGAAAACAAGAATGGAATCTCAAATCAATTTATTAATATTTCACGTAAAACAGATTAAATACCGGAACAGTAAATAAAAAAGAGGTTACTGTCAGGCAGATAAAGTTCCGGGACAAGGTAATCTTACATTTTCGAAAGAAAAACTTTCATTATCATTTAATCATTATAAGGTATTTTTGTAGATGACGTAGCTAATACATACAGCAA
This sequence comes from Sepiola atlantica, assembly GCA_963556195.1. Lineage (NCBI taxonomy): Eukaryota > Metazoa > Mollusca > Cephalopoda > Sepiida > Sepiolidae > Sepiola > Sepiola atlantica. The sequence goes on from OY744553.1 coordinate 26,302,964, forward strand.
TTATGGATCACTAGTCTTTATTGTTAGCGTCCGTCTATCTCAATGGATTTCTACGCCTCGGATTAGTATGTTGCCGAATTGCAATGTCTGCTGTGACTGTGCAAGCCTATCCTGGAGCGGAAGGCTCTGTTGCAGTTGCCACAGATGTAGGTAGTGTTTGCTTCTGAGACATTAGTTGCAGCCCTCTGCTGTTTGTGCTCTCTTCTCTCCCTACACTGCTGGTTTCTCCTCACTTCTCTTGGAGCATGCCTTCACAGCACTTCTCCAGTGGCTGCAGTCTTCAACCACATACTTCTAGCCTGCTGGATCGATGCCACCTGCCCTCATGCCTCACTTTCACGTATGGCTTGGGATATGTCGTTCTGTTGTTCCGGAGCCGGTTACGAGGTAGCTTCATAAAATATCTTTTCGGATCCGCCCATTGTCCATTCCACTTGCATGGCCAAGTCACTGGAGTAGTCTAAGAAACAGGAAATGTCGTAGATATGGATCAATAGATCAAAAATGTCTAAGAATGCAATGTGTGGCCACGGAAGTAGGGATGCAGACAAGGGAAGTGACATCATAAGAAAGCAGATAATTCTGGTGGAAGGCAACTTAATAAGTGTCAGAGAAACGATCGAGCTGTAAAGAACGTATTAAGATGAGTTTTTATTTATGCCCATCCGACGGTGGTAAGATTAGACATAAGGTCAAGCAAACTGGTCTACCTGCTAACTGACCTGAGAATGCGAAGACCCGATGTCAAACGGGAGAGGTATTCTTTGTAAGTCAGAGTAGTAGTAATAGCAAGGGAGGTAGTTTGCGGTGGTTTAAGAAGATCCGTTGGGTGATACCTTCAAAAGCATCGACTAGTTAAAAAGAAATCAGATTAAAAAACAAATAGAGCGATGCGAGAATTGTAATAAATAAAACATTTATTATTATTTTTATCAAATATTTCGACATATACGTGTCTTCCTCAGCGTTTACAGTGACTTGATCCATCTATTTGTTTGTATAATATATATATATATATATATATATATATATATATATATATATATATATATATATAAATTCCCGAAACAGTTTTTCATGGTAAACAACTGATGATCCCTTAAAATAGTGTTAGAAACAAACTAATATAATAACTGTAAAAAAATAAATTTACTTACATGAGTGATTTTCTACTGAAAGACTTGGGACTATAAGTTTTTTTTTTCTTTTAATATAGTTTTAATGGTTGAGAAACTTCTGAGACTATATATATATATATATATATATATATATATATATATATATATATATATATATATATATATAAACTATCAAAAATAATTTAATATTATTAAAAGTCTCTTTTAAGTAAAATTAAAAGTAAAGCACTTTCGCAGAGATTAAAAATAGACATTCACATAAAGTCCTAGTGCAATACTCCGACTCTGTTGTTGAGTTCGATCGGATGTCTTGGTATTTATACTGGCCGCTTTCTGTGTAAATATCACTTAATTTCTCCGTTATCGTGTGACAATCTCCTGATGTACTAAGTGAACACTTACAGATTCAAGGTGTCTCTGAATCGGTTTCGCGCCTCTGACCGTCTGAGATTGTTATTTCCCTGCACTGATAAGAACCGGAAGCTCGAAACGACGTCGTACGTAGGTAAAATATTTAAAAAATTATTTAATATTATATATATATATATGGGAAGAGAAGGATGAAGGTAATCCGACGTGATGGGAAAATGAAAAAGGAAAACCAAAAAATGGATGTTTTTTATGTGTACATCAACGTTTCGTCTTTATTTATAAGACTTCATCAGGATGATAATATAGAGAAAGAAATGTCATGCAAGTACAGATGCATGTAGGGTAGACATATTGGGAGGAAAAATAAAATGAAATAATGGCCACTACTGGGTGGACGCCCGTACTTGTTGGAGAATAAAAATGAATGTTGAAGAAAATGAGTGGGGAAGAAATGGAAAGATGGGGTGAGCAAGGACTACTGTGGCTGGTGGTAAGAGAAAGAGGTGGGGGATGAGCAGGCGTAAAGTGGATGGCAGAGAGGGAGTGGAGGAGAGGGAGGAGGGAGGTGTTTGACCAGATGGCTGCGGTTAAGATTGAAGGGGAAAAAGTAAGTTGGAATGTTTGTGTGTGGGGGTGTATGCAGGGAAAGGAGGATGGGTAGAGAAGGAGGGGGGCTGTGATTTTGGTGGATATATATATATATATATATATATATATATATATATATATATATATATATATCCACTTGAAAATGAATGAAGAGAAAGAGAAGGACAAAGAGAAAAAAACAGAGAAAGGGGAGAGAGGGGAGAGAGGAGGTTAGGAGCAGCGACAAATATATATAAATGAAAAGGGAGAAGAGATAGAGAAAGGGCAAGAGGTGAAGAGCCGATAATAAACGAATGATTATTATCAAGACAGAAATGTATACATTTATTTATATATATATATATATATATATACACGAAAATAAATGACTGTCACAAAAGTATATATATATATATATATATATATATATATATATATATATATATATATATATACATATATAGCAAATGTACTGACCCAACGGGTCACTATTTGTCTAGTAACTATTACAGACGTTATTTAAATGTTTTAAGTCATCTGGGCTGAAAATCGACCAAACAAAATCGATAATTGTATGGTATTATCATAACTGTCCTTACTGGTTGTTTCGAAGTTTGAGGATTTATTATAATAATTTTATATGCTGTCGATCTGTAAACCCAGCGAATATGAATATTCATTCACATCAATAACTGTAAACATGTCTAGCCATGTTCTAATGAAAGTAGACAACTACTAGTACATAAACAATATGACCTACATTTAAGGCAATATTTGAATTAAGGACGCCATGCTATGAGTTGGATTATTAAGACTACTATTCTCATGTTGACTGCTATTTTCACACGTTTTTTTTTAAATAGAAAACGCTCCAGAGAAAGCGTGACGTCATTGATGTAAAGAGCTAACAAAAACGAAAGATGATTATCGCAAAAAGTATTTGCATTGAAAAGACCAAGGCTAAAACAGTCAGCAGGAAGAGAGTTCCACAAGCCTGCAATTCTTGGAAAGAAGCTACTGGAATAGGAAGCTGTATTACAATGAGGTAAAATTTATAAAGACCACTAGACCAACGAGCCAAACGAGCTAGAACAAAGGAAGCAGGAAATAAATCAGACAAATCTTAAGAACACATGCAATGATAGTATTTATAAAAAGACTGATACCACGACATCACATTTTCGGTCGATATAACATCCGACCTTCTTTAGGTATATCTTGTAAAACTCGAGGAATCCTTATTCAAAACTCGGAAATCGATACCGAAATTCTGAAATAAACACTTTTATTTAATCCACAGGTAATATATTTGTTATCGTCTCGTGAGCCATGATCGGGTAGAAGTGCTAAATAAGTGTTATTTCATGCTTAGTTAGTATCGCGAGAATTAAACTTCCCACCCCCAGAATTAATTAGCTGGGCTAAAGTATTATCTGATTCTTAATTTTCCATATTGTATGAAGTATACAACAAAGTTATGCCATATGAACATTGATAACTAAAAAAATATTTATCTGATGAGGCTGGTATTTGGCATAGGAGTTACTGTTACCAAAGTCTCTACGATAAACGAGTCTGTACGATGAGCAAAACCGAATTTATCGCCAAAAGTGTGACTGTCACATTGACCTTTTACTTAAATACACCAAAATCACATCAGTTCTAAGTGAGACGATGACTGATATTTTTTTTTTTTTAAATTTTTTAACGTAGTTCACCCCAAACAAGGCAGGCCGCCACTGTAGACGTAAGGGGCTACTGAGAAGAAAGAAAAGGAGAGAAGGTTGGGGAGGGGTCAACCTAAACTGGGATCTGCGCAGCGAGATGTCTGTTTACATTCATTTTAAACTTCTGCATGTAAGTACTTTCGGGGAAACAGGGGGCAGGGAGGGAGTTCCAGAGGCCAGCAACACGAGGAAAGAAGCTATTTGAGTAGAAAGCACTCCGGCATCTGGGGACCTCCACAGTGAATGGATGGAATTTAGTTGATTGTCGAGTTGGTCTAGTGAATTGTGATCAGGTTTGGTGACAATTGGTCAAGCGATGTAGACGCTAGGCCGTACGCAAATAAACAAACAAACCTAGTTAGCAATTTGACTGCAAACATAACCTCCTTTTAGCAGGTAATAACCTGCTACACCTGGCAACTGATATTTACGCTTAACTTTAGACATCTATTACTGCCAAGTGATGTTTACCATTTTTTGGCACTGATAGATTGAAATCTAAAGTTGTAGAGAGAATCAAGTCTTTCAATGTTTGTTGATTCGTGGCCTGCAAAGTTCGAAGCCTCGAGTCATTTGAAAGAAATGTCAATTTTGGACACATCGCATTGGCAGCTGCAGTTTTCGAAATCAAAATCGATAAGGTCGGCTGCAACCGATTCCATAGATCCTTTGCTTTCCGCCGAATTGGTATCGATTCTGGCTGGAGGGCGTGTCAAGTCTACCAAAACTTTATTCGGAAACAGACATGTGTAACCTCGGGAGAAATATCTTGATTTACGGCATATCAACAATTTTAAAACAGTGTTAAAATATCTTGATTTACGGCATATCAACAATTTTAAAACAGTGTTAAAATATCTTGATTTACGGCATATCAACAATTTTAAAACAGTTTTAAAATATCTTGATTTACGGTATATCAACAATTTTAAAACAGTTTTAAAATATCTTGATTTACGGCATATCAACAATTTTAAAACAGTTTTAAAATATCTTGATTTACGACATATCAACAATTTTAAAACAGTTTTAAAATATCTTGATTTACGGCATATCAACAATTTTAAAACAGTTTTGAAATATCTTGATTTACGGCATATCAACAATTTTAAAACAGTTTTAAAATATCTTGATTTACGGCATATCAACAATTTTAAAACAGTTTTGAAATATCTTGATTTACGGCATATCAACAATTTTAAAACAGTTTTGAAATATCTTGATTTACGGCATATCAACAATTTTAAAACAGTTTTAAAATATCTTGATTTACGGCATATCAACAATTTTAAAACAGTTTTAAAATATCTTGATTTACGGCATATCAACAATTTTAAAACAGTTTTAAAATATCTTGATTTACGGCATATCAACAATTTTACGGTAATTTTATGCCGAAAACTATTGTCACGATGATTAAAAATAGATTTTAAAATAAACATTTACAGTGTGAAATTCGCCAGGACGGGTGTGATTCTGATTATATATATATATATATATATATATATATATATATATATATATATATATATATATATATATATATAATTAACTTTTTACAATTATCCATTTATCTTATAAAATGATTCCACTAGTATTGATCTCGGTATAATATAATCACAATTTAAAAAAAATATATATATATATAATCACAACAAAATTCACTACAAATAATAAACAAAACATTAAAATAAAATAAAGAAAATGCAAAAGTAGCAATTAATACCCTAAATTAAAATTATCAAACATTTTTATCCACATGATAATTACTTATTAGAATTAAAATAAAATAGGAATCACGG
>OY744553.1:26311091-26378591 GCA_963556195.1 Sepiola atlantica
CTTTTAGTCTCTTGGTCTTACAGGATTCCAGGACCAGAATTCCTCTGGTCTGGTGGAGTATCCAGCTAAGTGTTGTGACTTGAAGTAACATTACTTAGAGAAGGTGCCCTATTCCTCGTATGAGCTAATGCCAAGGGGATCTAATTTGAACTTCGAATACTATGTTATTTTGAATATTTGGTCAGGGTTTACTTGTAGGGGTAAGTATCCTCATGTCAGGTCATCCTGACAAACCTTTGTACAGAGAGACCGGAGACACTTGAGGATGGTGTCTAGTAGGTAATTCAAACTCCCCTATATATATATATATATATATATATATATATGTGTGTGTGTGTGTGTGTGTGTGTGTGTTTTTAATATTTGAAAATCATGTCCGACAGTATACAATATGTTATATATTACATTTCTTTTTCGTTGATGCTATTGTTCGCACGCATAATTTTACTAAATAGTTTTACTAAATAATTTTACTAAATAGGTTTACTAAATAATTTTACTAAATAAGCGATTATTCAATCCGTTGGTCTGGAAATAAGCACTGAATGTCACAAATTCGAGTTCGAATTCCGTATGAGTGTTTCTTTTTAATATTTGGGTTATTCCTTATGAACTAGATAATCGCTTATTCAGTTATATTATCCGAGCAAACAATAGCATCAACAAAAAAATGCTTCCTACATATATATATATATATATATATATATATATATATATATATATATATATATATATATATATATATACGTAGGCATGGAATAAGTAAATAGACATCCTTACTCTCATTAATAATTAAAACAGCTATCAGAGGGTCCTGATAGATCTAGGCGATATAATGTTGATTATTCTCCCTCCTAAATGAAACGGTAAGTAGAATCCCGCGGTTTTCGGCGATTTGACAGTGGTTAAGTCTACCTTCAAATTAACATATAAAATGGCTGTTTTGATACAATGAGAATTCTTATGTTTATTTAGCCAATGATATACTTAAATAGTGATATGTGATAGCTATATTGATATCTGAAACTCAAAATATGTCAATTGATATAAAATTGTTAATATTGCTTTGTACGGCTCCGAGTGCTGGCCGTCGGCGAAGGAATGAGAAACTTTAAACATGTATGAATTACGTTTGTGGGCTGTCCATTTACTTCTTTCATGTCTGTGTATAGATTCGCACACAAAATTGGTTCATAAATCCAGTGCATCTTTACTGTGTATAAACACCAAGAGACCACAATAATATGTAGAGCTATATATTTAGTATCCTGGCACACGCTAGGAAGTAAGTGTAGTATCTGTTCCGATGGATACTGCACCCCTGTAGACGGATTTCGTCTTGTCCTTCGGGGCTTGATTCCACCTGTCTGTGGGTTTATCCTGTGCAGTTCTAGGAGGTCCACCCTCCCAGGCTTCGCCTCCCCTCTTTGGGGAGGAGTAAGTTTATTGCTTACTGCTTGAGGCGCCCCTACCGGGGAATGCCGACGGGGCTGCCCAGGCAATTTTTAAATGGCCAGAGTGCTCACCTCTCGAGCGCTGGCTTTTAACCCCACTTACTCGACCCAAGCTGTGGTCACATCTTACTTGTGGGAGTAAGATAAAACTGGCCTTGTGCCTAACTCCTGCAGAGGAGTAAATATTTAGTATACATCTTCATTTATATAAATATTTTGTCGATATGTTTCCGTTATAGCGTTAGTTTGGCTCATCCTCTTCAGACCTAGTAGATTGTATGAAAATTAAAAGGTGTGTGACCACGTGATATGAATTATATTTTTAAATATATTTTTTAATTTAACGGTTTGTTGTTGTCAGTTATAAGTTTTTTTCTTTCTTTATCATTAATTTTATTTTTTAATTTTTTATTTGCTTTCATCATAAAAATTATTATTATTTTGACTTGAACGAGCGAACCGGATGACACATGAAATCGAAGACAATTGTCCTTTGCATTAGTACAGAATGTGGAAAGAAAGGCATATCTTTACGAACAAAATAATCTTTTTTTATATATTTTTTATCTTGTCGTTACATTTGTTCGACTAACGCCAATTATTGATGGTCCATATGCACATGGGGAGAATTTGAATGCCTACTTTAGAGAATGTGAATACCTACGAGATAGAATTCGAATGACTACTACACACTATTCTCGAGTGTCTGAGGTATCTCTTTACAGTGGTTTGTCAGGACAACCTGGGATGGGAATACCTCCCCCTTAAAAACCCTGACAAAATATTCAAAATAACATAGTATTCGCATTCCAAATAAGTTTCCCTCGGAATCGATATACACTGGCGTATATGAGGAATGGTACACCTTCTCCAAATTATGTTGCCTCAAGATACAGCATTAAGCTGGATACTCCACCAAACTAGATGAATTCTTATACTAGAATCCGATGAGACCAAGAAACCACAAGAAAAATATACTATAACATAATTAACTGGGCAAGTAGGGAGATGAAAATTAATGTTCTTCACATGTTTACTAACTCAGCGTTTGAGAAGTAAAAGTAAACTTTTGTTGAATACTCGGATATCTATGTATCTCATATAGAGATCAATTGTTAGCACCATGAACGAGGTCCCTTGATTTCTAAGAACTTCGACTGAAGTAAAATTTTAAAAGACATATACTCGGACATATAATATCTCAGAATTGGAAATAAAATTACCCTTTCGGGATCAACGGGGCCATGTTCTCCAATGGGGTGGCTTTTTCCTCCATTTTCCAACGTTTTTATGTACTCTAGAAAAAAACAACGATATTATGTATAATTTGAGAAAAAATGCAAGTCATACAAGCGGAAATAACATCAGAAAAAGGGCGTGGCAAGAAGAAATTCACTCCCACTACACCCCTTTTTCCTTCCTTTCTTCTTTCCCTCTCGCTACCACCCTTTCTATCTTCCTTTCTTCGTTCCTTCACACCACCACCCTTCTTTCTGTCATCCTCCAACTCCCACGTTTCTTCCTTCCGTCACCCCCTCACTTTTTCTTCCTTTCTTTCTTTTTCCCCTCCCACTACCACCTTAGCTTCCTACACTCTCACTATAACCCTCTCTTCCTTCTCTCCTACTGCAAACCTGTGTTTCTTTTATTTCGCTCCCACTCCCAACTTGTCTTCCTTTCCTTCTTCTTTTCCTCCTACTCCGACCTTTTTTTTCTTCGTTATTCTTCGACTTTGACTCTTTCTACCTTCCTTTCTCTCTTCTCATCACGGCCCTTTTCACCTTTTATTCCTACTTTTCTTCTTTCTCCTCCAACTACCATGTTATCTTTTTTCACTCCCACTACCACTGTTTCTTCCAACTTTCCCTCACATCGCCACCATTTGTGGGGGAGAGTAAAAAAGGTGTTCTGTGGGTGAGGGGGAATTTTATTTTCTAACTAAAAATATGTTTTGGATGGGGGAGAGTAAAAAAATTTTTAGGTGGTGGGGAATTTTTTTTTTAACTAAAAATATTTCTTTGGGTGGGGGAGGGTAAAATAAAAAAATTGGGGGGGTTAAAAAAAAATTCTTACAATAAATAAATATTTTCAGGAGGGTTTGCGTTACCCCCTCTTTTTTGAGAGGTGTGGAGGTGATGTAGTATCTGTTCTGCTCAAAACTAGCAAAAATATGCGACCGGGGGATTGTGCAATATACCGCCCCTTTGGAATACGTTTTTAGGGGGCTTGTGCAGTATTGCGCCTCTATGGAATACATTTACTTCTTCTTCATTAACAGGAGCACAAAGGAACCATATGGGTTCTTTGATATGACAGGGGCGCATTAATATGAATTATTTTTATGATAGTGACGCTACATGAATGAACTTGATTTTTGTTCTTGGATATGACAGAGGCGAATTAATATAAGTTATATTTTATGATAGTGACACAACATGAACGAACATAATGTTGGTTCTTTGATACAACAGGGGCGCATTAATATGAGTTCTTATGTATGCGCACCGGTGCTTCCTTGTACGAGCATCAACATTTCACTTGAATACCTCCAAAATGAGGGATAGCTGTGTGGTTTTTGCACACAATAGCCCTGGTGCTTAATTCCCCGTGAGGGGGTGCCTATTGCCCCAGGTGACTGAAATTTGTGTAAAGTTAACCATAGTTTTTAACCAATTCAATAAATACATTTTCTTCTCTGATGAACACATGTTAACTGGTATCTGTTTAAACAAAGACATCACAAATATACTTTGCCCATGATAGTCCAAATAAACTTTGAAAACGATCTTTTTTGTCGATGAAACGTAGAGTAAGTGAAAAAGGTGGTGCTTAATACCCCACTTTACCCTATATACATAATATATATATATATATATATATATATATATATATATATATATATATATATATATATATATATATATATGAAGAAGAATAGAAAGGAATTAGAGAAGCAAAAGCCAAATCAAAATTCAATTCAATTGCTCATAGCAAGGTATATTCCGCAAAAAGGCAATTTATTCAAGTTATTCATTCCAAGCAGGCTTTCTCAACGGGCTAGCTTTAAAATATTTTCGCTGCCTTTTTCCCATTTTAAAACACTTTTCCTTGATATCTCAGCCCAGGAAGTATTTTTAATGGCGAATATTTTCCACCTCACTCGTCTCTGAGCCTGCCTGCATCCACGAGCGTACCTCTTATTGGACTTTTTACCCTTTGGATTTTCTATTTTCGCCGCACCTGAAGTTGTGGCTTCTTGGAATTTAACTTTGAATCCTCTCTCATAACATCTCGTGCCTTTAACGACCTACCTTTCTACATCTCATTCTCTCCGCTGGACTTTTCGACACCGGACTTTTTAGCAATCGGACATTTGCTTGCATTCGGGCAGAGTTTTGCCCTGTGTTTCTTTCCCTACAACTTTTATTTTATTTTTTCAAATTTTAAATCTTGGCCTTTGCCAACTTATCTATCCCAGCGACTTCCTCTGATGATAAGATTTTGATCTTTGAAAAGCCTGGCTTAAGGAAAATTTAACTTGAATAAATTGCCTTTTTGTGGAATATACCTTGCTATGAGCAATTGAATTGAATTTTGATTTGGCTTTTGCTTCTCTAATTCCTTTCCATTCTTTATCATATCTACCGGCTCTATCCTGGATATTGAGCTGTATACTCTTCACAATAAGTGTTACCTTTCCTAAAAGTTCGCTTTTAGTACACCACTTTATATATATATATATATATATATATATATATATATATATATATATATATATTATGTATAACAAGCATTACAGTCCTCGATCGTAGGTCATACAAAAGCTACTATAAGGAAACTTATATAAAATAAGTAATAACTTATTTTATTTTAATATTATACATTAATGTGTCCGTTGGAAATACCTGTGCTTAGTAGTCTGGTCATCTTGTAATTAGGAAAAGTTTCGTGGATAACGACACGGATTGACGACCTGGGTGTTTCAAGTTCGAATCTAGCCGATTCCATAATACTACTTTGACTTAGGGATGTTTGCAATCATTACGTGGTTCCTTCTGCAATAATGCCAAACAACCGGTCAACAAAGTGGTACCATTTTGATTGATACGAATTTTCTTTTACTTTACCATAAAATTATTTCAACTTGCCTTCTGTTTGATAAGGAGTTGAGGTGTTTGGTACGTTTATTTCTCTGCTTTATCTTAAGGCGAGCAGTTTCTTCAATAAAGAGATGGAGGAATATTTACTCTCAATTTAACTTGCTTATGTGAAAATTCTTCCACCATTGTGTTGAATGCTTTTGAAATGTAATACTTTATTAATTTATTTATTTCGTGTTTTTTTAACTAAATCCTAAAAATGTTTATCACGTTTAATTATAAAGAATTTTTCTAGAAAGATATGTAAGTAAATGATTATCATTTAACACGAGAAAAACGATGGTAAATTAATCTATTTTTCCACTAATACTCTACGTAATTTTTATGAAATGCCTTTACCATTCTTTGATGCTTTTTACGCCTTTAAAATGTTACCGGTTGGTTTTACAATCTGTTTTCTATCTGACGAGGGAATAAAGGAGGAAATATCGTCTCTGTGTATGAAAACGATATGCTTGTTACTGGAATTTTGTTTATCTTGTATACTTTTCTCATTCAATGCAACAATGTGATTGGCACTAGATCTTTATCACGTCGTAGACTTTTCTGCAACATGACCGTTTCCAGTACTGAACTCGGGAACAACTTGCTCTACACTGGAACTTCATTAAGTAGTCTACGTTTCTCCAACTGCATGGCTTTTAATACTCATCTCTATCACTAAATGACCGTAGCCCTTTGAGTGCTAAAACGCCTTGTGTCCACTTTTATTGGACCTGTCTTTTGTTTATGGTAAAGCACATTGGTTACACATAATCGATACGCATAAATACTCTCCTCCCTGCGCGCACTTGCACTTTCTCACATCCAGGTTCTACACACCAGCCGAAAACGGGTTCTTTTATGACATCGATAAGACAAGGCAAGATTAATTCCAGCAGTGTTGGCTCATCATGTTCCGCCATAATTTGCGCCGAAATTTTCCGAGTCTATAATAATAATAATAATAATAATAATAATAATAATAATAATAATAATAATGATAATGATAATGATAATAATAATAATAATGATAATAATAATAATGATAATAATAATAATAATAATAATAATAATAATAATAATAATAATAATAATAATAATAATAATAATAATAATAATAACACAAACTCATCTGGGATATGGAAATACAAACAGACAAATTCATACAAGCAAGAAGACCGGATGTTATAATAATCAACAAGAAGGAAAAATCTTGCAAAATCGTAGACTTCGCCGTTCCAGCAGACCACAGAGTGAAAAGCAAAGAAACAGAAAAACGAAGCAAATACACAGAACTAGCCAGAGAACTGAAAGGAATATGGAGCATGAAGAAAGTCAGTATAATACCAATAATCGTAGGAGCACTAGGAACAATCCCCAAAAACCTGGAAAAACGACTGGGAGAAATTGGGATCAAAGGAATTATTGGAATTGTACAAAGGACAGCAATGATCAAAACAGCTACACTCTTAAGAAAAATTATTGAATGCGGAAACTAACCCGCATAAGCTACGAAGGATCATACGGAATCTAACACGGGAAGAAAAAAAAACTGATGAAAGAACACACCGCAAACAAAGAAACAGAAAATGCAAGAAACATCACTTAATAAGCCCCCCCTCCCCCCAATAAATTACTACGGCCTCAACTGACACAACACAAAAATGGACCAATGAACAGAAATAGCAGTTAACACCATAAGCTCACCACCCCACCCCACAAAATAAATAAATAAATAAAAAATAATCAGCTCCCCTAAAAAAATGAATAAATAAAAAATAATCAGCTCCCCCCCAAAAAATGAATAAAAAATATTTAAAAAATATAAATAAATAAATAAAATAAAAACATAAAATAAAAAATAATAATAATAAAAATTAATAAAAATAAAATAAAAAAATATATATATATATATATATATATATATTATAATGAAATAAAAAAAATAAAATGGTACCAGTCTAGGCTGACACCACACAAAATATCTGCATAGGGTCAAGGAGGATGAGAAGACCGAGGAGGGACAGCACAAACCAGACCTCCACTGGAAGTGCAGAAACTGCTGGGACCTCGGGGAGGCTTACTGCCACCCAAACCCCAGAAAACACCAATGGTCCTTGCCGGCGAGAAATCAATAGTAAACGGCTGTTGTGATACTGCAAATTTATTTGCGGTGGCTATCGAAAAGAGGTGGAGAAGACTGGAAATCTGAGGAGACTTGTTGTCAGTCAGACTCCAGGGAATACCACCGGTTGTCGGTGGGCAATCACTGATGACCTGTGTGAGAACTCCTAGTGAGTAAATAATAATAATGATAATAATAATAATAATAATAATAATAATGATAATGATAATGATAATAATAATGATAATAATAATAATAATAATAATAATAATAATAATAATAATAATAATGATAATGATAATGATAATGATAATAATAATAATAATAATAATAATAATAATGATAATAATAATAATAATAATGATAATGATAATGATAATAATAATAATAATAATGATAATAATAATAATAAAAATAATGATAATAATAATAATAATGATAATAATAATAATAATAATAATAATAATAATAATAATAATAATAATAATAATAATAATAATAATAATAATAATAATAAGTTTTATAAAAATCAGTTGAAGAAGTCGAGCTAATAAAACAACCGAAACGTTGTGAAAATGATAGCCAGATGTGGAGAGCAGTTTGAAACATGTAAACAATGTAGAACCTCGTTTTATTGTATAGATTTGGTGGCGAGCGACACCATGTCGGTTCGGAATGCGACAACAATATGTCCGAATTGCGTTTTCGTTACCGGAAGTGGACAGGAAACTGTCTTGTGTGTCATACACAGGCTGACAATAGCGACTGAAAAGCCGTTAGATGGGAAATTCGGGGTGGAGGGAAGGAAATGGCGGGGGATTGAGAAAAAGTAATATTGATAAAGTAAATCGAAAAAAGTAAGAAAAAGCATAAGAAAGGTGTGCTGCTGCTGCTGCTGCTGCTGCTGCTGCTGCTGATGATGATGATGATGATGATGATGATGATGATGATGATCATCATCATCATCATTATCATCATCATGAGCAACAGCAACAGCAACAGCAACAGCAACAGCAACAGCAACAGCAACAGCATGATGACGACGCAGACCACGACCGCGACCACGACCACGATGATGATGATGATGATGATGATGATGATGATGATGATGATGATGATGATGATGATGATGATGATGATGATGATGATGATGATGGAAGACTTAAAGTCAAAAGATATAAGAGTAAGAGTAGAAGGAAAAACGGAAGATCCTGAAGAAGACAAAATACGAAAAAGAAGAAATAGAAGAAGCAAAGTAAGAAAGTAGGTAGAGAGAGAAGAAAATAGAGATAGAAGAAGAATCGAAAGAAAGAAGAAGAAGAAGAAGAAGAAGAAAAAGAAAAGGACGAGGAGGAGGAGAAGAAGAAAAAGAGAGAGAGGAGCAGAAGGGAGAGAAAAGAAGAAGAAAAATGGCGATATCATGACTTATAATAATAAGATGAAGCAATATTAGAAAGGGAATGATGATGATGATGATGATGATGATGATGATGATGATGATGATGATGATGATGATGATGATGATGATGATGATGATGATGATGAGAGAAAGTGAGAAATAATGGTAACAAGAAGAAAAAGAAGTAGAAGAAGAACAACAACAAGAATGCGAAAAATAAAAAGGATGAGAGAAAAGAGAACAAGAAGAGTACGGAAGAAGAAAAAAAGGAATGTTCCCGAAACGAAAGAATTAACTGATGAAATAAGATGACAAAGTAATGTCTATTTAAATCTATATCACAATAATAAAGAGTATTTATACTTCTATATTATAAAATTAATAATAACAACAACAATAATAATAATAATAATAATAATAATAATAATAATAATAATAATAATAATAATAATAATAATAATAATAATGAAGAAGAAGAAGAAGAAGAAGAAGAAGAAGAAGAAGAAGAAGAAGAAGAAGAAGAAGAAGAAGAAGAAGAAGAAGAAGAATTGAAAAGTAAAGAAGAGCCATCCACCGGAGAGAAAGACTTATACTGATGTTCGCAAAGATATCAAGAAAGCCAAAGATATAAATACTAGATATGAATAAAAACGGTGAGGAAAAAAGGTCGAACAGCATTCGTTTAATGGCGTCTCCCGCAACAATCGAACAATTGTTGTGTCCAGCGCCAATTCCTTGATCAATCAAAAATGCAAAAGACGGCGGCGGTTGCGGCGGCGGCAACGATTCAAAGAGCAAAAGTACAAAAACCAGGAAATGAATTCCAATCCGGAATGTCACAGGTCTTTTTTCATTTTTAACCGAAAGATCAGGGTACATCGCGCAGGTGCGGACGGGAGCGCTGCAATTATTGGACATCTGAATAACAAAAGAATGAATTGGGGTAAACAATTTTTAGCGGGAAGCTGACTGCTTCTGATGAAGATGAAATTGTACCGATGAAAATGAAATAGGTTTCAACTTGTCCAAGTTGGTATTGTTGAAGGTACGCAGCAAAGAACAAGGTGAAATCTAAAAAAAAAAATAGAAGATAGACGAAAAAAAAAGTATACGCCTGATGGTCGCTTTAAGCGTGAACCAGAACCGTACCGTATACATTATATTCTTATCATTACATTTATATTCATATATTCTTTATTCCTGATATTAACAGGTTTTTATAAATAAAGCAACTTATTCATTGAATGATGGGTTTCGCATTGCAGTTGAACGCACTCATCTGTTTCTAGCAACACTGAAGAGCCTTGCAACGGCGAAACAGCTATACATGAATAAACAAAATAAAATTAGTCACTACTCTTCGGTAAGAAATATAATGGATCCTACTTGGAGTAAGTGCATATCTGTCCATAAAAGAATAGAGCACTCAGATAGCTTCATAATTTCGAATAATACACACACATACACCTATATATATATATATATATATATATATATATATATATATATATATATATATATATATAGTTATATGATTGCTTAATGGAATTTTGATGTTTTCTGCGTTCCTAATCCACTTCACAACTCAAATTCCTTCTCAAGTTTCCAATCTCATTTCTAAGGTCTGAACATATTATTTAGAATAAGTTATCTCCCTTTGACAGTGAATTTAAATTTAGATTTGAAGAGAATAAATGAAAAAAAAAAAAAAATAAATAAATAAATAAATAAATAAATAAATAAATAAAGATTGAAGAGTCATTTAAAATGAAACATAATAAAATTTAAAAAAATTGGTATATTACTAAACTAATGTTTATAATGTTTTAACCTTAGTTATATGATTGCTTAATTGAATTTTGACGTTTTCTGCGTTCCTACTCCCAATTGTTTTCCCCTATAATACGATGATCTGACACCGGTTTTTCCACGTTTTTCCGACCCCCTCGGTCTTCTATTGTTGTCTTCTGATAATGAAAGTTGTTCTTTCGAAAATTTAAGATTACCCTTTGCCGATCTGTTACTTACCAAAAAAAAAAAAATACTATTTGGTATTTAATCAGTTTTCGTGAAATTATTAATAAATCGTTTTGAGTTTCACTCTCTCCCTGCGTTTATTGCTTTTCACTTTTCCATCTCACGGCAACCACATCGCATTGCTATAGCCTTGGACGACTAATTTACACTTATATATATATATATATATATATATGAAACATTTTTTAAATAACAGAATTCCCTGCTTAATTATCGCTTTTTAGATCAAATTTTCGAATGGTCTTTTTGTATTAAAATCCAAAAAAATAATGTATGTTCCATCTGTATCTTCGTCGAATAATCATCATGTGACAAACACAAATAAAACAAAACCGCTGGATAAAAGTAAGGAATTTCAAAAGGCAGCAAGAACGCACACGTGAAGTTAGTTAGACGTTAAAAGAACGGACTCGCTATTTCCAGGAAAGACGTAAACAATTTAAATTTCGGGACGCCAGAATTAGCGGCACTAGTCTTAATTATATTACGTTAGGCATTTTAAAATGTTGTTACTGGTTCCATACGTAATGTTATTAATTTTAGGTTGCTGGGTTTTAATAAATATAGCTTCCAGTATTTTTAATTTTTCAAATTGGTTTCGGAATGTATTATTTGTTGTCATTAACTAAAATGTGTCTTAACTCAGAGTAAGGACAGTTATGTTTTTGTAGATGTTAATGAATTGAGCTCGAATTGACAAGATGCATAGTGAGGCGGTGGGAAAGGGTAGTAGTAGTAAATCCTATGTAGCTATTAGCTTTACAATTATTATTATGGTAGTTACATTATCCCCAAAAGCATTTAAACTGATAAATAACATTGGTTATCTTTAATGTTTTGGGGGTTGGAGCGGAGTTGTTTTTTACTACAATATTTTCGGTCTTAAATTTCTTCATAGTGAATGAGGAGTATAATTTTATTATTATTAACAATTGGGGGTATATATCAGTGTTTAATATTTTCATAGCTTTTTCTCCTAATCTAACGATTGGTTGAATTTCATTACAACAGTATAGGTTTTTATAGTTTCAATTAACTCTTTCGTGAGAACGCGAAATGGTCACATGATAATAGTAACATAGAGATTTAAATAAATAATCATGAAAGGGTGATAACCTTTATTTTACCCTTCAAGTTCAAATAAACGTTATCTTCCTTACATTTGACGAAACTAAATGTAGCTGCTTTTTTATGGTCAGCTGCTTTCTTTGAGAAACAAAAACATACCTCTCAATACTTTAGCGAAAGCAAAATGATGTTCCACTTATTATGATAGGCAATAATAAAAAATACGTATTTTTTTACTATCCGGGTCACAATTTATTTCGGCCAAGAGCCACTCGAGGATAATAATTAATGAAACAAGAAGATTGCCATCCGAAGGATGAGGAAGGCAATGGGCGTAATAAGATTGGTCAATGATATGAACTGCGTTTGGTTACTTATTGAGCAGGCCATGCCCATAATTTATTAGCATTGGATTTGAACACAACTAGGTTATAATTTACAGGGAAGAAGTTTGTGAAAGATGGAGCATTGTTGATTAGTTTTTTTTATTAAGGGCGTAAGCATCAGCAGCCGGTTACGTTTTTCTTAATGACGTAAGCTTATTTTTGCTTTTAGGTCAATATTTTAGAATATCCCCATTTTACAAATATTCAGAACTGGAATAATTATGTTACACAATAATCTAAAGTAAAATACTTAATATCCGTGGAAAGATAAAAAGGAAGAAATAGCTACTCAGAACCAAATATCAGTTCGCCAGCAAAGGGGCATTAAGTACCATTATTTACGTCTTTGGCATAACTCGACGGAGTATTGAATCCTCAATCTCCCAACCAATGGGTCGGTGTTAATTTGCTGTAACACAAAAATCAAACAAAAAACAATCATCGTTTGACACGAGATATTGTCTGTATTTACTTGCCTCCTCACGAGATTAAAATTAGACACAAGGTCCGTTTGTAATGTGGGAATAATTCAGCTTTTCAAAAACGGGCACTCTAGATTGCGGCCAAAATTAAAATTGCCTCAGTCAAGAATGATCTCTCATAACTGAGCGAGGGCAGAACAGATTAAGTGTAGTATAGGAATAGATACCATACATTTTGCTCCTAGCCAAAATGCCAAAATGCCAAAATGCCAAAATGCCAAGATTATGTTTTTGTATCAAATAATCTGAGAAAGGGTAGATATGCCGCCAAACTAGTGAATCATTTTTTTTATTTTATTTATTTCATTTTATTTCTTTTCATTTCTATTTTTTAGAACCTTTTAAATTGTGAAATAACGAAAAATGTTGATATGCCGTCAAACTGGTGAATCACAAAAATTAAACCTTTTCGTTCTTCGTTTTATTTCTTTTCTTGTTTCCCCTTTTTTTAGAACTTTGTGAATTGCGAAACTAATTTTCTTGGTTCCGCATTTAATGAAAAAGACATACAAATAATTCAAACTCTATGCTTATAACGATGTTTAAAAATGTAGATAAGTACATAGAAGATGCTGCCAAGTCTGCTGCAAAGAAGGTAGGCCCCCTCTACCGGGCTAGTAAACGTCTCACCTGCTGGTATCCTATATCTCTACAAAACCATCAATTCTCCCGTGCATGGAGTAGTGTTGTCACATCTGGGCTGGTGCACCAACCATTTGTCTCTCCCTATTGCACAGAGTGTTAAAATAAATTTCAAACCTAATAGGTCCCACACTATCTGTCAATCTCCAGCCCCTGTTCCATCGCCCCAATGTTGCATCCCTCTACTTGTTCTATAAGTATTACCACAGCGTACTCCTCAACTTTAGTACGCTCGACCCACCTGCTTAGCAGCAAAATCCTACCTCTTCACTGTAGATCTTCCTAGATGCAGGATTTTTTTTCTCACTAATAGAACTACTCACCTTTGGAATCCCCTCCTCGCTCGCTGACTGTACCTAGCTGTAAAAATTTAAATGTAACATGAACAAATATTTTGCTGCCTACCCCCCACCCAGTCTGTCCCTTATAAATCTGACCTCTATCACAGTTATCCCTTACGCTTTAGTAACAGTATACCTTGTGTGATGTGAACAAAAGTAAACAAAAAAATCGAAAGTGAAAAAAAAGTGAAAACAGAAAAGACTCATCATAATGGCATTTCCTGATGTCCTGTGCTATTGTTGTTGTCCTAGTCTAGTCTTTGCGACGACTATTAGTGGAGCTATCTCAAAAATGCAGACAATGATGGCGACACAAAGGAGGAGAGGGTCATCTCGGCGCGCTCCAACATCGGATAAATAAAAATAGTATTAATCTAACATAAGATAATTATACCTACTAGACAATTATAAATATCGATTCAATAAGCACACGCCCTGTAAATGTGAACGGATTGCAACAACATAACACTAAGGGTGCGTGATTACTACAAGTAATACCGTCACAGACAATGGAATCAGCTATGACACTAAAGGTGCGCGATTACTACAAGTAATACCGTCACAGACAATGGAATCAGCTATGACACTAAGGGTGCGCGATTATTAGAAGTAATACCGTCACAGACAATGGAATCAGCTATGACACTAAAGGTGCGCGATTACTACAAGTAATACCGTCACAGACAATGGAATCAGCTATGACACTAAGGGTGCGCGATTACTAGAAGTAATACCGTCACAGACAATGGAATCAGCTATGACACTAAGGGTGCGCGATTACTACAAGTAATACCGTCACAGACAATGGAATCAGCTATGACACTAAGGGTGCGCGATTACTACAAGTAATACCGTCACAGACAATGGAATCATCTATGACACTAAGGGTGCGCGATTATTAGAAGTAATACCGTCACAGACAATGGAATCAGCTATAACACTAAGGATGCGCGATTACTACAAGTAATACCGTCACAGACAATGGAATCATCTATGACACTAAGGGTGCGCGATTACTACAAGTAATACCGTCACAGACAATGGAATCAGCTATGACACTAAGGGTGCGTGATTACTACAAGTAATACCGTCACAGACAATGGAATCAGCTATGACACTAAGGGTGCGCGATTACTACAAGTAATACCGTCACAGACAATGGAATCATCTATGACACTAAGGGTGCGCGATTACTACAAGTAATACCGTCACAGACAATGGAATCAGCTATAACACTAAGGATGCGCGATTACTACAAGTAATACCGTCACAGACAATGGAATCATCTATGACACTAAGGGTGCGCGATTACTACAAGTAATACCGTCACAGACAATGGAATCAGCTATGACACTAAGGGTGCGTGATTACTACAAGTAATACCGTCACAGACAATGGAATCAGCTATGACACTAAGGGTGCGCGATTATTAGAAGTAATACCGTCACAGACAATGGAATCAGCTATAACACTAAGGATGCGCGATTACTACAAGTAATACCGTCACAGACAATGGAATCAGCTATGACACTAAGTGTGCGCGATTACTACAAGTAATACCGTCACAGACAATGGGATCAGCTATTACATTAAGGGTGCGCGATTACTACAAGAAATACCGTCACATACAATGGAATCAGTTATGACACTAAGGGTGCGCGATTATTAGAAGTAATACCGTCACAGACAATGGAATCAGCTATAACACTAAGGGTGCGCGATTACTACAAGTAATACCGTCACAGACAATGGAATCAGCTATGACACTAAGGGTGCGCGATTACTAGAAGTAATACCGTCACAGACAATGGAATCAGCTATGACACTAAGGGTGCGCGATTACTACAAGTAATACCGTCACAGACAATGGAATCAGCTATGACACTAAGTGTGCGCGATTACTACAAGTAATACCGTCACAGACAATGGGATCAGCTATTACATTAAGGGTGCGCGATTACTACAAGAAATACCGTCACATACAATGGAATCAGTTATGACACTAAGGGTGCGCGATTATTAGAAGTAATACCGTCACAGACAATGGAATCAGCTATAACACTAAGGGTGCGCGATTATTACAAGTAATACCGTCACATACAATGGGATCAGCTATTAGATTAAGGGTGCGCGATTACTACAAGAAATACCGTCACAGACAATGGAATCAGCGATGCCGAGTTCAAGTGCGAAGTGTCCACCCCGACACAAATACCAAATTTGGAATTGTTAATAAAACTCACAATCCTTTCTGCAATCCAACCATCTATGTGTGACTTGTCAACCAAGTTTCGATCATGAATGTTCAACATTTCTTTTGTTGCCGTTCAATAATCAGCACACTTTGATACGACATGTAAAATCGTCAATAATTCTCACACTCTACTCTCTTGCTTCTACCATAATTTCGACTGTGATTCTCCTCTGCTATTCAGGAATAGTCTGGGAATAATATTTACATACATTGGCTTACAGGTAAAAATGAGGGAGGGGTTATGTCGATGAGTGTGAAATCAATTTAGGATCACGGTTACTCATGAGACTATCACCAAAGTGTCCCCGCATATCATTGAACAGCGACAAAACAAAGACTGTTCGACATTCATGACTAAAAATGTAAACCCCACACACATCTCTGCACCGTGGGGATCGTTGGCAACCGCACACACAGGTGTATGATATCCTGGTCGTGGTGCCAATGTGTGAACCTCCCTCGCGTGCACAGTCCTGGACCGTGGTGTTATCATAAAAACAATCGTCTTCTTATTCTCGCCGTAATTAACGATGACAGGCCTAAATGATTATCTGCCAAGTGAGAGCAGACCTCTGGTGTCGCCAACCCAAGGCGTATTACTCACTCAAACAACCATATCTCTTTTGTTGACATTTATTAGAATTAACGCTAAGATCATGGATTTTGCTAAATCTTTAACTTCACATCCGGACCGCTTCTTCCTGTTATAGCGGGGATCGGTATTGACTAGCAAACACGACTCTGCCAGACAGGCCGGCGCCTTTTTCCGTTGTTTGAATAAGCTCGTTTCCACGTCGAATATATACTAGTTTTATATCTCCACTTTGTCTCTACACAGAGCCTAGCATCATCACCAAGATACAAACTAGCGCATAACCAGGGTATCCGATCCCCATGGGCCCCGGATACTTTGTCACAGAAACTGGTGGACAAGTCAGGCATAAACTGAAGTTGATTTATACAAAAAAATGGTTGAATTGCACAAAAAAGATTGTGAATTTGATTAACGATTTCTATTAGTTGCATTTGAGGAAGAGCATCGTGTATGTTAGCTCGGTAGATGTACTCACAAAAATGTAATTATTTCGTGAGTAAGAGGTGTGATCCTGAATGGACTTCAAACTCACCGGACCATAACCTCCATAATTTTCATCTGTGCTGTTATCTTAAATATAATGCTTATCAAAACAATCTATAGAATATTCCTAAACTGAAGATATCCATCACAGGTAAATTAAGGGAAGGGCTATAAAAAGGGGGGGGGGCAGAGTTATTGACAGTTTTGCACATCTTATCCAGGCGTGCTTATTATTAAGGGCGATAAAACAAAGACTGTTGGACATTCATGACTGAAACTTGGTGGACAAGTCAGGCATAGACTGACGTTTATTTGTACCAAATATGGTTGAATTGCAGAAAATAGTGTCAATTTATGAGAGGGAGACTATATACTATGAGTTCTTGTTGTGAATGTCTCACATGGAGGAAGCAGAGATTGGAGTTCAGTGGAGTAGCTTCCATGAAAATAACGATAGTCTAGAGAAAGACTAGCAACGTCAACGTCTGCGGCAGAAGAGAACAGAAGTGATCTTCACCCACTAGATTGCGAAGTCGATTTTGTACTCTACTAAGACACCTCCTCATATGTGGGAGAAGTACTCCATCTGAGTATCTATCTAATTGTTGTTTGACACTGGATTATTGATTGAATTAGGGTCTCCGTAAACAGAAGGTGCCTACGAGGCCACACGCATACTCACTATTAATAAAAAGTAAACTCGTCGACCGTAGTCGATGGCAACCCGAAGTCTACCTTTTCATTGGCTCTTAGACCGAGATGTAGGGGACGGCACCACTCTTTTTTTCTGGATTATTCCACTTACTCTTTTTTTCAGGATTATTCCACTTACTCTTTTTTTTCAGGATTATTCCACTTACTCTTTTTTTTTGGATTATTCCACTTACTCTTTTTTTTCTGGATTATTCTACTTACTTTTTGTTTTCTGGATTATTCCACTTACTCTTTTTTTTCTGGATTATCCACTTACTCTTTTTTTTTCAGCATCATTCCACTTACTCTTTTTTTTCAGGATTATTCCACTTACTCTTTTTTTTTCTGGATTATTCCAATTACTCATTTTTTTCTGGATTATTCCACTTACTCTTTTTTTTCTGGATTATTTCACTTACTCTTTTTTTTCAGCATTATTCCACTTACTCTTGTAATGCTGAGTGTTTAAGCATGGAAGTATCAAATACCATTTTTGTCCTTTGTGTAATTCGACTGAGGATTGAACCCCTGTCTCCCGAACCACTATGCGAGATGTGCGGTCACTCAATATAAAATAGCACTAAAAGGGTGGATCTGCCGTTAAATAGACACACTCTTTGGTCTTTTTTGTCTTTGAGCAAAGTGTAGTATATGCTCTGATACTACACTCTATCTGTTCTATCTTCGATCAGTGAGGGATAAACTTTTTCTAGATCAGGAAACACAGAGTGGCTCTTTTCGGAAGCTAGATTTGCCCCACATTAAAACAAATCTTGTGTCTAACTCTGTCCTTGTGGGGAGGCAAGTAAATAGTGGCACACCAGACTAAACTTGTACAGCATAGATATCTAGTGAGTTGATACCAGCCACGCTAGAAAGTTGTTCTGATAACTTTGCCATGATATCATCCAATTCCATAAATTCTCGATCGTGAGGACAATGAACGTATCGATGAATGTAACGTTTATTTTTGAAAATCAATAATTCGAAATTCCAACTTCCACCTGGACTCCGTGATCGACTATCGGTATCGTTTCTGTCATTGAATCGTATTCAAATAGAGAAAAGAGGATCAATGTATTAAAAGGGTCTGCGTCTGTTTGTAGCAGAATTTGTTTACGCCAAAAAACGGCGATTCTTATGGTGTGTCCATTCAATCTTGGCGTTTAGCGATGAAAATTCTATTACACATTTAAGCGTGACAGACTGACGGACATACATTGCTACTTATAAAGACCTGCGGATCAATCTTAAAATAAAGCACTTTTAGCAATGACCGGCATATTTTGCATAAGTACCATTGTCTTTTATACGGCAAATCTACCTTTTCGGGGGTTATATAAAGGCAAAATGCAATATTTATTGTAAATGATTAGTTTTTTAGTTGAATTTGCATGTTTTATTGCAACTCAACTCTTTTAGTGTTAGCTAAATTCCACCCATTTTGGCATGATGGTTAGTGTCCTCTTTAATGGGTTGTAAAATCAGAGTTTTAATCTGCACTCGTGTCTTTCCAAATACTGAAAAAAATGGTACTTGATACGTTCTTGGTAAACACTTCTTTGTAGAAGCATTAGAAAGTGAGGATCAAGTATAAGTCGAGGAATGTAGGTAAAGTGAATCTCGTGTCGCTCTCAACTACGGTTAATCCATTAATATATATCTATAAAACTCAACGTCTGTGTGTATGTGTGTGTTATTTCTATGTGTCTCCTATAGAAAAAAATGTTAGAGAATCTACATAAAATCTAAAAGTGTATTTTTATGTAAAGTCTATCGTAGAAGACAATGGAAGTGTTCCCGAATATCTAAGTGCAACCCTACGGGGCCTATGACGGCATAAGCCCCTTAAAACTTAAAATATGTCCTATGTTTGTGAATTTAAATCATATGTATTCATTTTGGGGGGAGGAGACAATGGAAGTGGCTAGAATCTTTCAGTGCCCCCCTAACCTAAGGAGAAATTTAAATTATGTGTATAAGATTCTCCGGGGAATAAAATGCAAGTGGCCCCGAATCTCTACGTTACTTTATATATGCCGAATATCTACGTGGATTCATCTCTTAGTGACACGTGGGGGACAGAACTTCCTTAAAAATTAAAATGCATAGATCTGATTTTAATTAATTTTAAACTATATATATAAGACACTAATTCAATGTTTGCTAATAGGCTGAGCGACTAGAGTTCGATCCTCGGTCGAGTCATACCAACGACGACAAAAATGGTAGTTGATGTTCCATGGATTAAGCACTCAGAATGTTAAGGTGGAGAAAGATAAGTAGAATCATTTTAGGAAAAAGAGTGGTGCCCTCCACTACATATCGATGTAGTAACTAATGGAAAAGGGAGCCTTTAGGTCGTCATTGACTACAGTCGACAACTATACTTTGCGTTTTTAGTAAAGAAAATGTAATTTCGAAATTAAGCGTGACAGGCTTACCGACGGACTATCTAATAGAGATATATACGAGTAAGATACGACCATTTTCTCAGTAAAAAAGGTTCAAACTGAAGCATACGAGATTCACAGGCAGACACACATGGCCTCATATAGAGATGCGTAGACGCATCTAAAAATAAAATTGTCTCAACAATAAAAAAAATCCTATTTAAAGCTTTATATTGACAGGCCGACCGACAGTCCCCGTTATAGTGATGTTCGATAGAAGTACAGAATAGTTAACACTTGAAAACTCGTAAATAAAAAAAATAACAAATATTTTATATACAAATACATTAGAATGAAATTCTTTACCTAAATTGCCTAGTTTTAATGTGTACAATATTTTTTACTTCATATTTTTTCTCGTATAAAAGTTGTCTTATCGACAATCGTAAGTACACGTAATGGCCGCCATGCCTGAACTTGTTGGCCGCCATTAAATATCAATGGTCGAAAATACAAATTTTATAAACGAAAAAGCATTAAAAATTAGTTATAAACGTTAAAACTAGGTGATTTAGGTAGAAAATTTCATTCTAATGCGTTTGATATAAATTATATGTTGTTTTTTTGTTTACAATTTATTAAGTGTCAAATATTCTACAGAATAGTTAACACTCAATAACTTGTAAACACAAAAAAAATGTTCTTCTTTTTTTCTTTTGTACTATTTATCAAGGTCAAAAGCTACTTGAGGCTAATAGTTAATGAGATGAATGGATTTCAGTTGGATGATGAACAATATTATTAGAGAATTAAAAATGAATGAAATGGATGAAATTTGGATTCTTATACGGACAATTTATGACATTCCGAAATCATAACCCTCCAGATTTGTATCTGTGGGATTATCTCAAAGATAATGCCTATGAAAACAATCCCTAGATTATTCCTGAACTGAAGAAAATCGCCATCAAAGACAGAATTAAAACAGTGCCAAGAGGGGGGTGGCAGATGTATTGACAATTTTGCACGTGTTCCCAGGTGTGTTTGTCATTAGAAGGTGATAAAACAAAGATTGTTGGACATTCATGACAGAAACTTGGTGGACAAGTCAAAAATAGACTGAAGTTTATTTGTACTATATATGCTTAGATTATAGAAATTGTTGGTGCCTTGAATGGCCGTAATAATCAAGACAAGAACTGGTATGATTAACACAAGTGTATTACAAAAATATGCGTCCGATTCTGAGGCCATAACTGCCATAAATAACTGCCACGACGCTTAGTCGTAACTGTATTTATTGTGTCTGGGTAAGTCCATTGATTCCCAGAACATGTAGATGAACTTACAGCATAACAGAAAGGATTATGAATGTTATTATCGATTCTATAGGGGTGGTTGGAATATTTTGGGGGTCAGCCTGTATTTTCATCTTTTCAGTTGATTCATCCTGCGCGTTCGAATTCTATTTAATGCTTCGTACTTCTATAGAAAGAAGGCTCATACCTACCCGAATGTTTTCGATTATCATTTCTAGGACGGGGCGGATAGGCCCGGAAATGACCGAGCCGTTATCAAACGGTTAGTTAGTCCCGACATCAAATGAAACAGCTTTTCATTTTTCCCCTGACTTAACGTTAGTCAACACCAGCCCACCCACGTGTTAAGAATGGGTTTAATCATTTTCTTCAAATCAGTAAGTGAATCAACTTTATTTATTTCGTTTTCTATTGAGGATTTTTTTAAACTTTAGTTATTTTATGTGTGTCGTAGGGGAGGGGTTAATTTGTCATAACCTTAACCCTAACCCTATCCCCACGTGTTAAGAATGGGTTTAATCATTTTCTTCAAATCAGTAAGTGAATCAACTTTATTTATTTCGTTTTCTATTGAGGATTTTTTTAAACTTTAGTTATTTTATGTGTGTCGTAGGGGAGGGGTTAATTTGTCATAACCCTAACCCTAACCCTAACCCCACGTGTTAAGAATGGGTTTAATCATTTTCTTCAAATCAGTAAGTGAATCAACTTTATTTATTTCGTTTTCTATTTAGGATTTTTTTTTAACTTTAGTTATTTTATGTGTGTCGTAGGGGAGGGGTTAATTTGTCATAACCCTAATCCTATCCCCACGTGTTAAGAATGGGATAAATCATTTTCTTCAAATCAGTAAGTGAATCAGCTTTATTTATTTCCTTTTTTATTTAGGATTTTTTTAAACTTTAGTTATTTTATGTGTGTCGTAGGGGAGGGGTTAATTTGTCATAACCCTAATCCTATCCCCACGTGTTAAGAATGGGTTTAATCATTTTCTTCAAATCAGTAAGTGAATCAACTTTATTTATTTCGTTTTCTATTTAGGATTTTTTTTTAACTTTAGTTATTTTATGTGTGTCGTAGGGGAGGGGTTAATTTGTCATAACCCTAATCCTATCCCCACGTGTTAAGAATGGGTTTAATCATTTTCTTCAAATCAGTAAGTGAATCAGCTTTATTTATTTCCTTTTTTATTTAGGATTTTTTTTAACTTTAGTTATTTTATGTGTGTCGTAGGGGAGGGGTTAATTTGTCATAACCCTAACCCTAACCCTATCCCCACGTGTTAAGAATGGGTTTAATCATTTTCTTCAAATCAGTAAGTGAATCAACTTTATTTATTTCGTTTTCTATTTAGGATTTTTTTTTAACTTTAGTTATTTTATGTGTGTCGTAGGGGAGGGGTTAATTTGTCATAACCCTAATCCTATCCCCACGTGTTAAGAATGGGTTTAATCATTTTCTTCAAATCAGTAAGTGAATCAGCTTTATTTATTTCCTTTTTTATTTAGGATTTTTTTAAACTTTAGTTATTTTATGTGTGTCGTAGGGGAGGGGTTAATTTGTCATAACCCTAACCCTATCCCCACGTGTTAAGAATGGGTTTAATCATTTTCTTCAAATCAGTAAGTGAATCAACTTTATTTATTTCGTTTTCTATTTAGGATTTTTTTTTAACTTTAGTTATTTTATGTGTGTCGTAGGGGAGGGGTTAATTTGTCATAACCCTAATCCTATCCCCACGTGTTAAGAATGGGTTTAATCATTTTCTTCAAATCAGTAAGTGAATCAACTTTATTTATTTCGTTTTCTATTTAGGATTTTTTTTAACTTTAGTTATTTTATGTGTGTCGTAGGGGAGGGGTTAATTTGTCATAACCCTAATCCTATCCCCACGTGTTAAGAATGGGTTTAATCATTTTCTTCAAATCAGTAAGTGAATCAGCTTTATTTATTTCCTTTTTTATTTAGGATTTTTTTAAACTTTAGTTATTTTATGTGTGTCGTAGGGGAGGGGTTAATTTGTCATAACCCTAACCCTATCCCCACGTGTTAAGAATGGGTTTAATCATTTTCTTCAAATCAGTAAGTGAATCAGCTTTATTTATTTCCTTTTTTATTTAGAATTTTTTAAACTTTAGTTATTTTAGGGGAGGGGTTAATTTGTAATAACCCTAACCCTAATCCTAACTGTTAACTGTTTTTTCATTTGTATGGTTTTAGTGTCGTCTGATTTTTTATATTTTTCGCGACTTTCAAATCGTAAAGTGAATCATGTTTTTTTCTTTAATTATTTTGAATTTTTTCAAATTTATTCATTTTGGCTAGAGAATATTTTTTCTCAATCCTAACCCTAACCTAATCCTAATTAAACATGTTTTTACATTTGCCTTCTTTTTTCACATTTTTTCGCGCTTTTCTTATCATAAACTGTTTTGGCTATTTCCATTTTCTTCCGTGAACATTCGGGTCGATACGAGTCCCCTCCTATAAAATAACATAATACTTAAGCGTGACCGACCGATTGGCAGACGGACAGCGCCTGCTATATAGATACGTCGACGCATTAAATGTAAAACTTGAAGATAAGAAAAGCTAATAAAATCGATAAGTGCGGATATTGTGTTGTTTAATCGATTGAGTCGGGGAGAAAGATTAATACAATTTGAATAAATCAATACATGAAAATGACATCTGACAGATGGTTTTATCATAAGAAAAATCGATCGCATAGATCAAATTACACACAGAATGAGAGAGAGAGAGAGAGGGATAGATAGAAAGAGAGGGTGGACGAGAGACAGAGATAGATAGAGAGAAGGCAGGAAGAAATTTAGAAAGAGATAGGTAGAGAGAGAACGTGGGAAAAAGAGAGGGTAGAGATAAGTAGTTGTTTTACTTTACAGAAACCGTCATATATTCTAGTTCAACAAGATGTATGACATTCTCAGTTTGTTGGAGATAAATAAAATGGATATATAAAATGGGGGAACAGACACAGCTGATCAATTTGTGTAATATTCAAAGACGAGTGTACACCCTACTTCAAAATTGACGAAAATGTATACTTCGCTAGTGATTGCACTATTATTCAAATTAATTTTCCAATGAGCCAAGTATAAATCAAGAAAGAAGAAAGAGACCGTCTCAAACTGGAATGTTTTAAAAAAAGAAAAAAACGTATAAATCAGTATAGTAAAAAAATTTAAAAACGTATAAATCAGTATAGTAAAAAAATTAAAAAACGTATAAATCAGTATAGTCAAAAAATTAAAAAACGTATAAATCAGTATAGTAAAAAAAAAAACGTATAAATTAGTATAGTAAAAAAATTTTAAAAAAAGAAAGCAAACGTTTCATTATGGAAATTGAGTAAAGGAGTTCTTTCCGAATTTATTTCAGACGGCGAGGATAGTCGTACTTGCTATTTACTCCCCCCTTTGCTTTCCTCACTTGAAGTGGTTTCGCTGATACGTGTTCTACTCGCGTGACCGGAGATATATATATATATATATATATATATATATATATATATATATATATATATATATTGGGGCTACCAGATCTAGCTGTTTGAAGATACCGGCTTCCTGACCAAAACTAAACCAAACATTTATGTCATTGTGTTTTCAATTTCCTTTGCAAAACTCAATCATGTTTTGAAATGCGCCAAAACAAATATAACAATGTTCCTCTACAAAATAAATTGAAGCATAAAAGCTGTTACCAAAATGACCGGATTAGGTATTAAATAACCCGAAAAGGGTAAATAGGCCGTAAAACAAAACAACTAAACCAAACACTATGAATAAATACTTTAACATATAAAGAACTTTAAGCATAAAAACCTTTACCGAAATTACCGGATTCGGCATTAAATAACATGAAAATGGTTAATATGCCGTAAAACAAAACAACCAAACAATATATATACATATGTATATATATATATATATATGGGAAATGAAAAAGGAAAAATCAAAAGATGTTTTTTATGTATTCATCAACGTTTCGTCTTTATTTGTAAGACTTCCTCAGGATGATAATTTTAAGAAAAATGTCATGTAAGTACATGAAAATATTGGGTTGACATGATGGGTTAATGAGAAGTAGTAGCCACTACTGGGAGCGCAGGACCGAGGTTCGTGCTGAGAGAAGTCGGTGACAGTGAATATATATATATATATATATATATATATATATATATATATATATATATATAACTACACATAGGTCTTTATTATAGAGGGGAGGATTATTACGCTTGTTAGTAAACCTTTTTTGCGTTGATTTCCTTAATTTGTGTTTGAAGAAAATTATGAAACAACTTTATATGTTTGTGTATTTGTGTATTTCTCACGTCAACGTAACTTTGAATTATGAAAACTACAAAATATCCTATTTTAAAAAAAATAGTTAGTAATGAAATCAAATACATCTGAATGCATTTCGGTTTTTCGTAAACAAGTGGGTTTTAACTTAAAAATAATTAATTATTTTGTGGTCCTTCAACATTTTAAAGAGATTTGTAAGCATTAAAAAAATCGATGCGAAATTAAATTCTAGCTTAAAATGTTTTAGCAAATCCTTATGTAATTAAAGATGAAAGTTTTTGGAAGCTATTTGCATTCAGTGATTTTAAATACAAATGTAAGTACAATTAACTTAACAAATATAGTTGTAGTTTTATAACAATTTGGTTCAATTACTTATGTTATTCCATGAAAAATGGCAGTATACTGAAATCATATGCTCTTAATAGGGTTAAGATGAACATTCATATACACTAAATGTACAAAAGCAAGGAAATTCCCAAATTTTTACACTTTTATTGTCATTAAGGGTATGACTACATATCTACCAAACCATTTCATTTTCACATCACTACAGTATAACTCTATTCATGAGTGGATGAAGTGTGTGAGGTGAACTGAAGAAAAATTCCTACCAGTAAAATACATAGCCCTGTTGTGCTCGCATACCCTTAATGACAATAAAGGTGTAAAAATTTGGGAATTTTCTTGCTTTTGTACATTTCGTGTATATGAATTTTCATCTTAACCCTATTAAGGGCATATGATTTCAGTATACTGGAATTTCTCATGGAATGTCACTACTTTTGTAAAGGCTATGCCTCAATACAATGCCTTTCTCATAACTGATATAGTTGGTAGTTTGACTAATCAAGGTATATGGTAAACTAAAATTAAAATGCCATCAACTAGACACTAGAACCTCTATCTTTGCCAAAAATCAGCTGAATCCATGTAGAATAAAGTATATGAATACTAGTCATTTTTAAGGTTTTTTGGAATTCTCTGGAAAACTAAGGTATATGGTAAAATGAAATTAAAATGCCATCAACTAGACACTAGAACCTCTATCTTTGCCAAAAATCAGCTGAATCTATCAAATGGTCGATAAGATATAGAATAAAGTGTATGAATACTGGTCATTTTTAAGGTTTTTTGGAATTCTCTGGAAAACTAAGGTATATGGTAAACTGAAATTAAAATGCCATCAACTAGACACTAGAACCTCTATCTCTGCCAAAAATCAGCTGAATCCATCAAATAATTGATGAGATACAGGGTGGCACATACGTACGTACGTAGTACACACGGATAACATGATTTCATGATTGAACTTTCTGGATCTCTTGGTTGCCGTGACTAATGATGCTGAAATTCTACACACTTATAGAACCTATCAAATATAAATGTTGTGCAAAGTTTTAACTAATTTAGTTTATTGGATTTTGAGTTATGATTGATCAAAGAAATGAGATTTCCAGCATAAGCCATTCGTGAGTCTATTATGGGATAGAGCGCTCTCGCGCCTCTCTTGATTACTAAACGGTACCATAATAACTAATTGGAAGGATATTTATTTATTCTTTT
Source organism: Sepiola atlantica (assembly GCA_963556195.1). Taxonomy (NCBI): domain Eukaryota; kingdom Metazoa; phylum Mollusca; class Cephalopoda; order Sepiida; family Sepiolidae; genus Sepiola; species Sepiola atlantica. The sequence continues at coordinate 26,338,802 of OY744553.1, forward strand.
TTGATTTATTTATTTAATTTACTTTAATTAACCCTCAAACAAGGCACACTGCCACTAAAAACTAAGGGGTGACTATGAATTAGGGGCCATGCCTACGGGGACACTCTAAGTAGGGAGTTGAGTAGCGAGATATCTGTTCACATCACATTTAAATTTCTGCATGTTAGTACAGTCAGGGAAACAAGAAACCCGAAGAAAATTCTAACGTCTAGCCGTTCGAGGGGAGAAACTATTAGAGTACAAAGCCTTCTGGCATTGGGAACCTCTACAGTGAAGGGGTGGGATTTGGCTGATTGTCGGGTTAGTCGGGGGTATTTACGTCGAGGGGGCACCAGTGCTACGAATTCATCGGAGCACTTTCCATTAAAGTACTTGTAAAACGAGCACAGGGATACAACATCGTGTCGATGTGACAGGGATTGAAGCTTGGTACACAGTGCGAGACCTATTAAATTGGAGACTTTATTTATTTACCAATGTTTTATATATATATATATATATATATATATATATATATATATATATATATATATATATATATACATCATAATCAGATTCAATGCATGTGTGTATGTGTGTGTATTTAATGCATGTGTGTTCCCTATAGGAAGAACGGTTACAGAATCTACGTACAATCTAAAAGTGTATTCTTATGTAAAGTTTACCAGGGGAAGACAATAGAACATTTCCCCAATCTTTAAGTGCATTCCTAAAAGGGGCTATGAGGACATAAACGCCTTCAAATTTCAGATATATCATATTTTTTATTTAATTTAAATATGGGGAGGCAATGGAAATGGTCCCGAATATCTAATGCCCTCCTAACCTAATGGAACTGTAGAGGCCGAACCTATTTTAAAACTTCAAATAAATCCTATTTTAATGAAATGTATATCATGATATATAATTCTCCGGGGAAGACAATGGAAGTGGTACCGAATTATTACGTTACCCTTTATGTGTTGAATATCTACAAAGCCCTAACTCTAACCATATGTATAAGATACAAATTCAGACAGTTGTCCTACATTCTAATTTTTTCCGATTATATGAGTAACCGAACGGGGGTAGAGGGGACGTAAACACAAAGAAAGTAATATCATCTTATGAGCATAGTGAAAAGGTACATAGTAGTGATCCTCATTCAATCCCGAGCAACGTCGGGTTTTCCTGTTAATATCAATAATAAAAGTCTGTAAGTATTGCGCAGAATAATTCGACGCCAGGAAAGGGTAGAAGGACGAAAATTTAGAGTTGCGTCCATTTAGATATTATTTGGGAGAAAAGAAATCTGATTGCTTGCAATTTCTTCTGAATTAAATGCTAACGATCTTGGAACATAGGACATTTTTTGTTAAAGAAATAAACATGAATATACGGGTGAAGGATGAGTGTTCATAGGACCGCACTGATATATTCCTCGGAATACAAGGTGACCCAAAAGACGGGCCCTGCACACACACTTTTTGTCATATATCCTTCATTAATTCATCAATCAGCCATATTTTGCAGAACATCGTGTAGGCAACACCTGTGAACAGAACTAGATTCCAACGGGAGCTCAATCTAAGAATATATTGCATCAAACATTACTACAAGAGAGGTGTGTTCAATAAATGTATCAGTTTTAATGTTTAAATGAGAATTCGGGACTGGGTGGGCCACTTCAATAACTATGAGACATTGAATAACCTTATTGTAGCCAGTAGCAATTGTCTACGCCATTAAAGACGCCCTGAACAGTATACATCTGCGCTGATCGACAGCGTGGGAGTTAGTTCAGCTGAGTCCGAAACACTGTGTCCAGGAATGAGATAGAGACCCGGAATCCGTCGATTATTGTAAAGTTCTGGCTACAGCAAGATTGAGCAAGATCTCACATCACAAAGAAGAGAATTTTGGAGGCTGTATGATCAGTTTCTTAAATAATTTTGAGTGGGCACTTCACAGTCCACACCTAAATGACTATGGCCTCAATAGAGCCGAACGGGAAAAAATAACAAAATACCAAGATCTCAAAAATGATTTTAAAATAACATGGTCCCCTCGATGAAATAAACATCATACCGGTTGTGGTGGGGGCAACGGGTCTACTGAAAAAAAATCTAAGAAAATACTTAAACAATCCGGGGAAGACCAAACTGTAGGAAAGTACAGATAGCAGCCCTAAAAGAAAAAACATATATTCTTAAGTGAGCCCTCGGATATAAATTGTACTCATAGGGAAATCAAGTGTTAGCCTTAAGAATAGGCCCCGTGATCTCTTTAGATAAACTAAATTAAAATGAAAAAAAAAAGATTTCCTAAGACTTTTTTATCTGTGGCTCGCTAAAAGAGAGTGCTATGCATAGAGACACAGAAATATCACAGAACTGAAGAAAGCCATCCGTAAGAAGCTCTTAGCCATAGTTCGATTGGTTTGTAAGGATAACATGTGCCCATTTATGTTGCGCCTCAAGAAATGCACGAGTTGCCACTCAGGGTACTCTTTCTTGTCTTGATAGAGTACAAAATCGAATTCACAATCTAGTGAGAGATAATCTCTTCTCTTCCTTGCAGACCGTTTCTCATCGTAGAGGCGTTGCTAGTCTTCCCCTCTTTTACCAATATTTCCATGACTTCTTCTTCTTTCGTGTGAATCAGATGATTCTGGTGTTGTCATTAGTTTCCCCGATGTTTTTCTAGTTAGACATCTTTCTGGAAAGACATCGGGTACTTACGGGAAGGACCACGAGAAGGTTGCCAACATCCCTAAGTGAAAGTGGTACTGTGGAACCGACTGGATTCGAACTTCGAACACCCAGGTCTTCAGTCCGTGTCGTTATCCACTTAACCACCGTCACCTACCATTTCCAAGATTGAACTTCAAGCTTTGCCCCCCCCCCCAAAATCTTAGCAAGAACTCGTATTTCTACCAACACTGCGTACCTAAAATCTAAGGGACCTAAAATCAAATTCAATTTTCCAAGAACTTCCCACGTGTGGAACACGTTACCGCGGGAATGTTTCTCTGCAGAATACAACATGGTCGTTTTCATGTCAAATGTAAACAAATATCTATCATGTAATCCTGTGAATTAATTATACTTCTCAGTACTTTCATAGGACTGTTTCATCATCGAATTGAAAATCTCACTAACCCTTATCTTTAAGGGGATTTCGGATTTGTTAAGTGTTGAACCATTGCTACAAAACTATCAAAATGAAGTTCACCTCGAACACATACTTTAGAATAAATAAAAAAGAGTCCAAAAACTCACATGTTCTGATATAATGTTGTAAACACAATTAACCAGTTGTCACAAAGGTTTCATTGAATTCTTGCAGAAAATTAGGAAATGAGGCCCATCGAAAGTTAGACCCCATTTTATATAGGGTGGGGGCTTACCCCATATATGCGATATTCAATCGATCGTAAGGGGACACAACAAGTATGTATTACTTGGAAATGGACACACGGTCGACAGACAGCATTCAGGTAATGCGATATTCGTAGGCCCGTGACGAGTGTGAACACAACGAAAGGACAATAGAAAAAAAAACTGATCGATATCGATTATAACTGGTTTATATTTGAACAAACACATGCATGAAATCGATATGGATATTAATATATGATCAATTTCAGGTAAATAGGAATGTGTGACACGGCCAGTTGGGGTTTACTTTTTGTTTTGTTATTTATTTATTCAAATCGGTTATGCTGATGTCAAACCCACTCGGATCTAGTGCTGTTATTCATGCACTAATACCGTTGGGAAACGTTCGAACCCATAATTTTCCTCTAGTAATGAATAAAATCGTAACTTATGTTCAATTAATCGTCTACTCTTTTACAATAGTTACTGTGTTACGTTATTATAATGATCCGAAACGGGTTGATATGCCGTAAACAGACTCATATATATATATATATATATATATATATGTATATATATACGGCACAATCACGTTGACACACCGGTTCCCGTTAGATCACCGAAGTTAAGCGGCGTTGAGCCTGGACAGTACTGAATGGGTGACCATTTGGGAATACCAGGTGCTGTATGTGCTCTCTGCTCATCTCGGCATTGTTTCCAGTCGTCTTGTATTACTACTTGCCATTGGAATCTAGCAATGCCGACTCAGGAGAGCGGTTGTATGAGATTGCGCAACTCTTGCAATTACAAATTCACGCGCGGGCAGCCCCTGGTGGGGCACTCATACGTCGAAATCGACGGGAGAGTCCATCATATATATATATATATATATATATATATATATATATATATATAATTGAATTATCGTGTAATAATAATAATCTATCGTGATAATATCAAGTTCATTAAAAATAGTGAATAGAGCAATCAATTTTAAAGGTGAAAGATGAGAATAAAAAATTGTAAAGATACAATATTTATTAAAACATCAGAAGTTCAGAGCAAGGAGCCTCACATTCTTAATCCATGGATTTTCAAAGATAAACTCTTCTCATCAAAGGATAGGGAAAAGCCGATAATGTAGTTGTAAATATTATCGGCAACTTTTAACTTTGAAAATTTTATATAAAGTAAAACGAAATAGAAATAAAGAACAAAAATAAGGGCCAAAAGGTAAAGAGCCTTATGTTGAGATGAGAGCGTAAAGTCAGGGTAGATGATATCCAAAAACGTTTGAAAAAGAAAACAATACTCAAATTGTTTAGGAATCCAAATATTTTTGTAGGTCCGACGGTAATTAGTAACTTCCATTTTATCCTGTCTGTGTATTAGTTTGGTGCTGGAATTGTCCGTTTCGTAGAGTTCAGATTCATTTTTGTTTGTTTTAAAATATATATATATATATATATATATATATATATATATATATATGAAGAAGAATGGAAAGGAATTAGAGAAGCAAAAGCCAAATCATTTTATATATATATATATATATACATATACATATACATATACATATATATATATATATATATATATATATATATATATATATATATATATATATATATATATAAGATCCAATGAATTAAAACATTACAATTGTTCCAAGAATTAGAACATCAAGTCTAGTATGGCGTACGATCGTTTCCAAAACATTTTGGAAATACTTTATTTTATTTTATGTTATAAATTAATAAAGCTAATCCAAAGCGCGTCTTCATCAGCGCCTTTAGCACCACGTCTTACAGAAATTCAACGAAAAAAAAAACAAGGAACATCTATCGAAAGAAAGAGCCACAGAGACAAATATTAAAAAAAAGAATAAGTTACAAATATAAAATAAAAAATAGAAAATAATAATAATAATAATAATAATAATAATAATAATAATAATAATAATAATAATAATAAAATTAAATAAACATTATAAAAATTAAATGAAAATAAAAATAAAATATAAAAAATAAAAAATAGAAAGATTAAAAAATAAAATAAAAATAAAATATAAAAAAATAAAAAATAGAAAGATTAAAAAATAAAATTAAAATTAAAATTTAAAAAAATAAAGAATAAACCAGTAAACTAATAAAATACAAAATAAAAAAAAATAAAAATAAAATAAAAAATTTAAATTAAGAATAGTGATAGTATTGTTGATATTTCGAAATATATAGCCAATAATATAAGAAAAGTCAATGAATCAACATATAAAAAATAAGTCAATATGGTTTTTGTCAAATAATCGTACGAATTTTACATCTTTTTATTAAAAATGTAACTTTTCATCATGTTTATGTATTTATTTCAGACAATCGAACTACTTTAGATCTTCGTGTAGTTTGTCTCCGTTCGCCGAACTCATCAAACAGTTTAAGTAGGTTGTATAGACAAAATGTTGTTTTTGTTTTATCGATGGCCGTGTGGATAAATCCTACAGGTCCAATATGTTATGCCACATCACATTAGACAATTGTCTGGTACTGTTTTAGATATTGACCCTAATTTCCGTGACTGCCCGGCAGCAGCAAGCCGACAGCTAACGGAAGCGTCCGAGACCTGCCGAAATCGAAAACGAGGCTGGCGTCCGACGCTTGGCACTTGTTGACAATGAATTTTGAAGTGTTGTGTAGTTCAATTGCCTCTCCGGAGCAGTGCATTAACTTTTGCCAGCAGAAAGCTCTGCTGGCAAAAGATATGCGATGTATGCAATGCGGCGGCGGCCGACTTTGCCGGCTAGTACCGCGAAAGACAGTTACTGAAAAATATGCCTGGAGATGCCCCACCCAGGAATGCCGGGCTTGGATTTCGTTGCGATCGGGGACGTTTTTTTCGCGGTCCTCCTCTTCTGCCTGTATTCCGCTAAGGCCCCCTCCAAAAACGAAAAACAAGCCCTTACCCCTCCAGCTAAAATAATGGAAAAAAACAAAAAGACAATGCGTAATTGCAAAAAAAAAAAAATGGTTTAAAAAAGTTATTATTTTCGCGTTCTACAGTTTATAAAAACAGTTCATTTCAGTTACAAAACAAATGTTTAAAAAAAAAACAATGCGTTATTGCAAAAAAAAAAATGGTTTAAAAAAGTTATTATTTTCGCGTTCTAAAGTTTATAAAAACAGTTGATTTCAGTTACAAAAAAAATGGTTTAAAATGTTAGCGTTTATAAAAAATTTTCTTACATGAAATGGTTAAATATTAATTCATTTCAGCTATGGGTTTGTTCATTTATTTCATTTTCTGTATAAAAATATATGCATTTCTTTTTCTTTACGTATATTCATCGTCTTACATTGTTGTCGTCTGCCGACTCGGCAGGTCTCGGACGCTTCCGTTAGCTGTCGGCTCGATGCTGCCGGGAAGTCACGGAAATTAGGGTCAATATCTAAAACAGTACCAATTGCTTTTTTGTTTTTGTTTTGTTACGATAGTGTTCCAGTTAATTTTTTAGTCGATATCGAACATCATCATTAACATGAGCTTGTTTATTTTTAAATTATTTTATTTTGATTCAAAGTTTTTTTAAATTTTAATTGAGGAACGATGCATTGACGGGAAATTCGACCATAAAATTTTGTTTTAAATATATTTAAATAAACAAATATTTATAGATAAGGACTTTTACAATTGTTCCAAGGTCAACTTATTCCAGGATCCATGTTATATAGAAAACAACATTCTAATTTATCGATTTTATTTCTTCATCCGAAAGTCCAAACAATAAAATAAAAATTGAAAATTGTAAATTAATAGAAAATATGTCTAATATGATATAAACTTATTATTAATTCTCACATTTAAGCTTAAAAAATCTTTTACCATCAAAATCTGCATAATCCATCGCTGTTATAAGGCGAAGAAATTTATCGTGAATATATTCTTCAAGGGCTGGGTTTGTTCACGTTTTTATTAAAGGTTCTAATAATTAAACGGAGTTAATATTTCTTTCTTTTTAAATTATTCGAAACTATCAATTTCCTTGTAGTGAATCATTTTCTCTTGTGTTATAACAGATAAATTGTTTGAATATTAATCATAAGATTAAATTCTATTTTCCCCAAGCGATATTTATTATTCTTTGAAAAGTACATGTATATGTAATGTTAACTTTTATAGTAATAATATTATAGATTTAAAAAGCAAAAACATTTTAATGATGCACTAAGGAAATAATTGGTTTTTATTAATAGAAAAGTATCTGTTTGCTTGTTATATAAATCCGTATATATTGTAGATATTTCAAGCTTATTTTCGTGCTAATTAATTGTTTTCTTATTTCTATTTTACTAGCGGGACCCGTGTAAATTACACGAAATGTTGTTTTCAATACTAATTATCTTGTTCCTAACCTATACATGTTTGCATAAAATATGATAAGATTTGACTTGTATATTTATTTTTAAAAATGAACAATACATGAAACAATTTACAAAACTTCTTTATATACAATATTTCAAGTGAAGGTAATATTTCGACGACTAAACCTTACTTTTAAATTTGGCTCCAATTCATGAGTAGCATACAAAGATTCGGAAGGTCGTTGCTTTTGATGTAAGTGTAACACACAAAATAACACGCTATCGTATTAATGTGTTTTCCCGTTTTTATGGTTGAGATCGAACTATAAATCAGTCGGGCCAGCGTCAAAATCCTATGTCGCTAACCGTTGCGCCAAAGGGAAATACTTGAAATATTACGAAAAATAGGCGACTTGAATGCTTTTTCAAATCTAGGTGCGGCACGCATGCACAGCTTTTAATGTAAGCGTGACACACGAACACACACGCTATCGTATTAATATATAGATTTAAATCGGAATTAAATCGGAATCGACTTTCATTAAATTGGTCATATTTATATTTTCTTTTTTGCGGACAGGATGAGATAAGTTTAGATCAACTTTAAGTAGATCACTTTTAATTTCATAATAGAGAGTTCTTCATTTATACAGAGATTACAGAACTAAGAGCCATGTCTATAGGGTTCAGCCTTTTTAACAATTAACTATTTGATAAAGTATGGACAATGTTCTTTCTTAATGTGGCACATGTTTAGAAAGAGAGGTTAAATCAGTGTATCTTTCATTATTATAAGTATTTGAAGAAATCCTTTGTTCATTTTTTATGCTGTGAACCCAGTATAAATAATTTTTTCTCTATCATAATTGTTGATTGTATTATTGTTATTAGTGTTGTCAGCAATAAATCTAGACACTAAATAACATTTATGGAATTATTATTAAGTGGGTATTTATTTTTATTTTACAATTGCAATTATTAATGGTGTCTAATGTGGTAGTATTTTTATAAATTTTATTTTTTAAAATTTTTTGTAATCTGATATAATTATATTTTGGGTTATTTCTTCGAAAATATACATCATATTATTATAAAAGTTAACATTACTTATAAATATTTTAATATACATAATAGTATTATAAAAGTTAACATTACTTATATTTTTTTAAATATACATCATATTATTATATAATTTATTTATAAGTAATATTAATACTTATAAATAAATTATTTTTTAATGTACATCATATTATTATAAAAGTTAAGATTACTTACAAATAAATTATTTTTAAATATACATCATATTATTATAAAAGTTTAGATTATTTATGAATGAATTATTTTTTAATGTACATCATATTATTATAAAAGTTAAGATTACTTATAATTTATTAAAGATATATATGATATTATTATAAAAGTTAAGATTACTTATAAATTCTTTTTAATATAATATGTTATCATAAAAGTTAAGATTACTTATAAATTCTTTTTAATATACATATTGTTATTATAAAAGTTTAGATTACTTATAAATTCTTTTTAATATACATTATGTTATTATAAAAGTTAAGATTACTTATAAATTCTTTTTAACATACATTATGTTCTTATAGAAGTTTAGATTACTTATAAATTATTTTTAACATACATATTGTTATTATAAAAGTTTAGATTACTTATAAATTCTTTTTAACATACATTATGTTCTTATAAAAGTTTAGATTACTTATAAATTCTTTTTAATATACATATTGTTATTATAAAAGTTTAGATTACTTATAAATTCTTTTTAACATACATTATGTTCTTATAAAAGTTTAGATTACTTATAAATTCTTTTTAACATACATTATGTTCTTATAAAAGTTTAGATTACTTATAAATTCTTTTTAACATACATTATGTTCTTATAAAAGTTTAGATTACTTATAAATTCTTTTTAACATACATTATGTTCTTATAAAAGTTTAGATTACTTATAAATTCTTTTTAACATACATTATGTTCTTATAGACGTTTAGATTACTTATACATTATTTTTTAAATATACATAGTATTATAAAAGTTAACATTACTTATAAATAAATTATTTTTAACATACATAATATCATTATAAAAGTGTAGAGTATTTATAAATTATTTTTTAAATATACATATCATAAAAGTTAACATTTCTTATGAATAAATTCTTTTAAAATATACATAATATTATTATAAAAGTTAAGATTACTTATAATATCTTTAATATCATTATAAAAGTTAACAGTACTTATGATATTTTTAATATACATCATATTATTATAAAAGTTAAGATTACTTATTGTTGTGGTTGCAAGGTTGAACCACAATTAGTAAAGAATACAATGAAGACGCAAACAACACGGAGAATGCAATAATAAGTGTATTGAAAGAAAAGGTATATTTACAGTATGTACAAATGAAGGTGTCGAGTCAGAGAGTCTTGGTGGGAGGACATGTACGCTCTTCGGCGTCACTTCCGGTGGCATTTAGATAACACACGCTAAGGCCAATCTAGGCTTGCCATTTATAGTGTAACGTTATTCGTATATGCAAATGAGTGGTTGCCACCACAACACCCCCCTTCCAAGATTTGAAGTCACAAAGATTTCAATATCTTTTTCTTTTTGGGTTTACCATCAATGGTTCATTAAATTTTCTTTTCCTACCTGATCTTCGGGGTTCAGGTGTATATTGAGGCGGTTCCAAATTAAAGGATTCATATATGACATCTATGGTTTCCTCCTCTTCGACTGTTGTCGTATAATCATCATCTTGGATATGACGTTTTTTTATCTGATTTAGGTGCCTTTTATGTATATTCTGTGGACCTTTAATCATATATGTACAATCACCAATGCGTTTATCCACTACTCCACATTCCCAGTAAGATGTGTTATTCTTGTAGCACTTAAAATATACTCGATCTCCCGAGTTATATTTCTTTCTTCTCGTGTGTGTAGTGTTTCGGATAATTGCCTGTCTTGGCAACAGTTTATCAAACGCTGATTTTACCTTTCTGGCAAACATTAGATCAGCTGGTGATATGTTTGATGGTGTACTAGGATGTGGTGTAATCCTATAAACTTGCAAGAATTGTTGCAAAGCTTTTTCTGTTGGTGTTCCAATGGATTTCTTTAACGCTCGTTTTAGCGTATCCACGAACCTTTCCGCAAGGCCGTTCGACCTTGGATGATACGGCGGAGTCGTGATGTGCTTCACTCGGAACGTGTCGCAAAATTCCTTAAACTCTGCGGATGTGAACTGCGTTCCGTTGTCAGTGACCAGTGTGTCTGGTACACCGAATCTTGCAAATAACTCGTGTAGGAACCCTATTGAGTTGTTCGTTGTTGGATTCCTGCAACGCATTACCTCCGGCCATTTTGTGTAATCATCCACTACAATTAAATAATAGTTTTCTCCTACTGGACCAGCGAAATCCATGTGGATTCTCGACCATGGTTGGTCGGTTTTCGGCCAAGGTTTGTGTACTATAGGTGGGGATTTTGCTGCTAACTGGCACCCTTTACATTTATTTATTGTTGCTGCTATGTCAGTGTCCATGTTACGCCAGTATACGTAGCTTCTCATTAACGACTTCATTCGATTTATCCCCGGATGTCCCGTATGGAAATCTCTTAACATCCTATTCTGCAATGTTTTGGGTATTACCACTCTCTCACTGTACAGTAACACATCGTTACATATGGAGAAAACTTCCTGCACCTTTGTGTCCGTTATAATTTTCTCTTTTATGTCCTTTATGTATTCGTCTTTCTCGGCTTCTCTTTTAATGTCCGACAAAGTTACGGGTAGTTCCTTAATGATGTTTGCTACCATATTTTTTACTTCAACATTTGTCCGAATTGCTGCAATGACTGATTCTTCCAGATTGTGTTTCTGTGGTATCAGTCTTGACAGTCCATCCGCATGGCAAATCTTTTTTGATGCTAGATGTTGTAGCTGGAAATCGTAATTAAGTAAGATTGTACCCCAGCGCAGCAATCTATTTGCGGTGTATACCGGCAATCCTTTTTTTGATCCATATATCGTGACTAACGGTTTATGGTCGGTTTCAAGTAAGAATTGTCTACCATATAAATATCGATGAAATTTAGTCACGGAAAAGATTATGCTCAATGCTTCTTTTTCGATTTGTGAATATGCCCTCTCGGCTGGTATCAGCGTTCTCGAAGCGTACGCTATTGGTTTTCTAGACCCATCCGGCATAATATGTTGAATGCATGCTCCTAAGCCGTAGGAACTAGCGTCACTCGCGACGACTACTTTTAATTTTGTGTCAAAATGCGTTAAGAATAATTCGGATGTTAGTGCGCTCTTTATTTTGTCAAAAGCGGTTTGACATTCTTGCGTCCAGTTCCAAGGTGTATCCTTTTTAAGCAGATTATTTAAGGGGGCTCGCAAGTTATGCATTCCTTCAATAAAAGATTGATAATAATTTGCGAGTCCTAAGAAACTCTGCAAGGTTGTTACGTTATCAGGTGCTGGCATATTTTTTATTGCCGCTGATCTGTCTGGGTCTGGACGTCGTCCATGTTTGTTTATTATGTGTCCAAGATACTTAATCTCGCTCATACAAAAGTCACATTTACTTTCTTTTACTTTAAAGCCGAATTCTTGTATTCGAGTAAATACTTGTTTCAAATGTTCCTTATGTTCTTGTAGGGATTTGCTCCTGACAACAATGTCGTCCAGGTATGCACATGCGCACTCAATACCACTTAGCATGGTGTCCATCGCTTGCTGAAAAATGGCAGGCGCTACTTTGATGCCAAAGGGCAATCGGTTGTATTTGTACAATCCCTTATGTGTATTGATGCATAGTATCTTTGAGCAATTTTCCTCGACCGGTATTTGCAAATATGCATCGCTCAAGTCTATCTTGGAGAAGATATTACCACCATTTAACTTCGTGAAAATTTCCTCTGGACTTGGTAGAGGGTAATGATGATCTTTTAATAGGGAGTTGACCCCGGTCGAAAAATCTGCGCACACTCTAACTTCGTCATTCTTTTTCTTTACGTATACGGTGGGAGCTGCCCACTCGCTGTGTTCTATTTTTGATAGAATTCCTGTCTGTTCCAATCTATCTAATTCTTTATTAATCTTTTCCAACCCAGCGAACGGAACGTTTCGCTTTTTTCTAAAAATTGGGCTGGCGTTTTCTTTAAGTTCAAACGAGGCCTTGAATTTATTACAGCGACCTAAGTTAGTCGTGAATGCTTCAGGAAATAATTCTTTTAAATCGTCTTTTATATTTACTGTTGTTGGAGAAGAACATTCTATTTTTTTACAGAATGTATTGATTGGCTTATCCCATAGACCAAATTTCTCAATTAAATCTATTCCAAAAAGATTTTCACTATTTTTCAGTACGAATATTTTTAATTTCTTCGTAATCCCTTTTAATTTTATCGGAAGAACAACTTCTCCTTCAAATTTTATACCCCCACCAGTTACCGTCCGGGCTGATTTACTCGTTTTCATCAAGGTTGGTTTTTTACCCAACTTTTTCCATGTATTCAGGTTTATAATAGAAATATCGGAGCCGGGGTCGAGTTGTAACTTTATTGGTGTTTTAAATATTTCCACTTTTACGTATTTTCGCCGATCTTTGTCTAATTTTGTATTTGATTTTGTTTGCTGTACTCTCTTTCTGGTGTAATCTTTATATCTGCAGCAATCGCTTTTGTGTCCTACCTTCTTACAAATGTAGCATTTTTTCTTCTTATAAGGACAATCTGATTCCCAATGCTTTTCTGCACATCTCTTACAGTTATATCTAGGAAGAGGCTTGTTATATTCTGTCCTGTATTTATGGTTGTTAGGATTGTAATATCCCGTTCCATTTTGATTGCTTTTCTTTGTAAAGTTCTTGGTTGGTGTGTATGGTTTTCTAACTTTTCTTACATATGCCACTCCGGATTCTTCTATATTTTTTGAATCCTTTTTTAGTGTAATGGCCCTTTCACAGTCCTCTGCTAGTTTCTGGAGGGTTAAATCGTGCTCAGATTCCAGCTTAGACAACACTCGTCTGCGTATTTCTGCATTTTTCGTGGAAACCAACCCTTGTGCGAAGATTAGACATTTAAAATCTTCTACCGTTAGTTTCGCAAGCTTAAAATTATCGCAGTTTTTATTGACAACTGATGCGTATGTCAAATAATCTTGGTTGTCCATCTTTCTTAGATTCATGCACAGCCATCTTTTATGAAAAAGAGATACATTTGGATTAAATAATTCTTTTAGTAATTTCACAGCTTCCATGAACTCTAATTCCGCAGTTTTTTTAGGTAATATGTAATCTATGAATTTGCTGTGTTCTGATGTACCCAATTTCCTGAGTAAAAGGCTCACTTTCTGGCTATTTGGCCAATTTTTGCAGTCCAGTTGAAAGACATCCTCGTATCTTGTATAGTATGCTTCAAAAGTATTTCCTTCCTCCGGCACATAATTAAATGTGTCCATACTATTAAAGATAGTTGTATGGGAGAAATTAACACTGTCGACATTTTCTCGATTACTCTTTAGGAGTTCTAGTGTTTTAGCAAAACGTTCATTTTGTCTTTCCTCGCTTTTTTCTAAACGTTCAATTTGTCTTTCCTCGCGGTCAGCTTGTGCCTGTTTTTGTCTTTCCTCGCGGTCAACTTGTGCCTGATTTTGTCTTTCCTCGCGGTCAGCTTGTGCCTGTAAAAATTGCATGAACATTTTTGATAATTCTTCCATTTTACTTTTTTTTTTTTTTTTTTTTTTTTTTCGTGACGTTATACTGTATTATCTGTTATCCAGTGACAACGTTAAAAAAAAAATCCTTTCCTTGAGCTTTAATTTCTAGCTATGGTATTTCCTTTTAATACCGCCGCCAAACAAATTATTAATTAAAAGATTCCTTTAGTTGTTGTTTTGCTAACGGAGAGCAGTAATTAGAATCCACCGGTGAACTTCTTTTTTTTTTTCGTAGGTTACTTCCTTGCTTTTCGTAATACGAGTCTGACCTGTCGTTTTGCGACAGAACAAAATTCGCTTTTCGTTTGCAAGTTGGTCCTTTAGTAATACAAAACAGATTTGTCGTTTAGCGACAAAACAAAAATTCACTTTTACATTCGTTTGTAAGTCGGATTCCCAGAAAACGGCGTAAATTGTCGCTTTTGTCACGTTCGATTTTTTTTTTTTTTTTTTTTTTTTTTTCACTTAAGTTGAAAACTTTTCTTTAGCGTAAAATCCGTTTGCTCGTCAACACTTTGCATTGTACTTTTTTTTTTTTACTAGTTCTTCGTCAAACTGTTATATTTGACGCTTCATATCTCGTCGCCAACTGTTGTGGTTGCAAGGTTGAACCACAATTAGTAAAGAATACAATGAAGACGCAAACAACACGGAGAATGCAATAATAAGTGTATTGAAAGAAAAGGTATATTTACAGTATGTACAAATGAAGGTGTCGAGTCAGAGAGTCTTGGTGGGAGGACATGTACGCTCTTCGGCGTCACTTCCGGTGGCATTTAGATAACACAATATTTATTTGTAAAAAATACAAAATTTGGCACCAGGCCTACAAGGGGGGTGGGGAAAATGTTGACCTAACTAACATTCTTAACTTAACTAGTCACAATCACCATAACAAATTTACTCCATGATATACCTACTTAAAACCCAAAAATGACAATATATACATGTAATTGGGAGTGGGGGAACAAGAATGATATATATATATACAATGAAAAAATAAATAAAATTAAGTGTTAGTATAAGAACCTCCCACTAAAGAAATGTGGCCGATAAGAAGTTTTGCCAGTCGAAAAAAGGCGATGCAGGTCACGAAAGTTTTATTCTCACACCTCCTTCGAAAATTACGAAAGGAGACCTGCATCTCTGACAAAACAACAGATCAGTCACCTAATAGGGGTCGGGAATGGGAATTATAAAATAAAAGTCGGGATAAAAAAAAAAAAAAAAAAAAAAAAAGGGGGGGGAGAGGACGAAAAAAAAAGGGGGACCTATGACAACTTACATACCTCTAGCTAAGCTAAAAAAGGGGGAAGAAAAACAAAACATAATCTAATCTTGCCTAACCGGGTCAAATAAAAGGGTCAGTGATCGGTTCGGCCACCCAATATTCTGTCTAAGGCACGTCCAAGTACCACTCAAAATTAGCTCCATTCAAACGACACAAACGCGCAACTTTCACCCACCTTTTGTTGAAATCTGCCGGAGGGAGTTTCACCTTCTCCAGCCTGACACGCATTTTCAAGCGAGACTGGAAAATGAGGACAAGCTGGGGAGCAGTGAAGGTCTCTTCCCCGTAGACTTCCTTCTGTCGTGTCGACCAAATCACTCCTCTCATGACTGCTAGTAAGCAAAGAAACACATAATGCTCCTCCCACTTCATGATTGGTGCCCAATTGCAGCATGTCGAAAAAGATTCCAAAACGAAGAACTGTCCGTTCAACATGCGAACCGTGTAGCCTTCAACTAACTCACACAGCGGGCGAACGATGGGGCAATGAAAGAAAACATGACTGGTCGTTTCCTCCCAGTCGCCGCATCGAACACAACTTGGTGTCTCTACTAATCCCGCTGCGTAAAGCTTTTTGCCGACCCAGAGTGCATTTCGTATTATCAGCCAGGTGAGTGATGCCTCGTAATTATCGAAGCATTTCAACCCAGGCGCCCAAGGCCAGATCAAGCGAAGTTCTCCCTTCGTAAGACCGAGCTCCTCAGTAATATCGTCACGAACAGATCCCCTCACCATAACCCGATATAGTGCTTTACGAGACAACACTCGGGTGTCAGAGAGGCTTTCTGACACCCTTAGAAGGTACTTCAAGGACTGTCGACACTCGCGATAAAAGGAGAACTCGCGTCGAGGTAAACGAAATGCCTCACCCCCATGCAAGTGCACACTTTTCAAAGCCGGGAAGGCTTTCTTGGTGTCTTCCTTCCAGAATTCACCGTTTCCCTCACAAGGTGTACACATTCGGTCTAGGTAGTGTAAGCGAAGCGTATATTGACGAATCTCAACGCTTGGCATACCTAGACCGCCTTCAGACGGATGCAAGTAGCAGATCTCCCGGCGAACCATGGGCTGCTTTCCGCGCCACAAAAACGCGAAAAGAGCCTTCACTAGTTCAACTAGTGTGATCGCCGGCAGAGGGAGCACAGAAAGACGGTAGAGGATGAGAGGATAAATGTGAGAATTACACACCTCCGCTCTTCCTTTTAAAGTAAGATTTCTCAAAGACCACAGACGGGCTGCAGCCTTAACCGCTTTCAACACTTCCGACCAATTTTTCTCCAACTGGAGATCAGGACCAAACCAGACGCCGAGTATCTTGCAAGGCCCATCCGTCCAGCCAAAGGGCCCCTGAAGGGGAACACCCCTCCAGGCACCAATGCGTAAGCCAACAGACTTATCGCAGTTGATTTTGGCCCCTGTCACTTGTTCATACCGTCTTATTTCCATGTCGACGACCCTAATCTCAGCACTGCTCGTTACAAGCACAGTGACGTCGTCGGCATAGGCGGAGTACTTAATCATGGGGCAAGCACCAGACAAAGTAATCCCACGAAGGACCGGATTCACCCTAAGCCTGCGAAGGAAAGGCTCCAACGCAAGCACATAAAGCATCGGTGAAAGCGGACATCCCTGACGAATAGATCTGGACAAATCGAAAGGCTTTGACCTTATTCCATTCACTTCAACCAACGCACCGGGGTTTGCATAAAAGAGGCGAATCCAGGAGCGGAAATGGGGACCAAATCCAGCCGAAGACAAGACAGCCTCCAAGTAACGATGATCGACCCTATCGAATGCTTTGGACTGATCTAAATTGATCAGCGCGGCCTCAGTGTCGACTTTCTCTATGATCAAGCGTATCATGTGCAAATTATCTTGAATAGTCCGGCCCTTAACAGAACAAGTCTGTTCGGGACTTATTAGACGAAACAAGACAACCTGCAGACGATTAGCCAAGATCTTGGCCAAAATCTTTAACTCTGTATTTAACATTGTTAAGGGCCGGAAATTACCTATACCATCCCCACCACTCTTGTCCTTGCGGAGCAATTTGATGATACCCCTGGTAAAGTACTGGGGGATAGACCCGTTCCTAAACCAGGAGTTAAACAACACAGCCAGCAGGGGGACAAAAATGGGCGACAACCTCAAATACAGTTCGTAAGGCAGACCATCGATACCCGGAGACTTATCAAGGCCAACCTGCCTTAGGGCCTCCAGGACTTCATCCTCATTTATACACCCTTCGCACCTAGCTGCTTCGGTCGCCTCGAGACGAGAAAAGTCAGCTAAATAGGCGTCGAACTGAGCCATTGTCAGACCGGGCTCCTTGGTAAAAAGATCCTGAAAATAAGAGCGAAAACCCTCCAAAATCCCGTCGTTTGTAGTCACGAGACGCCCATCCGATAATGTGACACTGGCGATGTGTCGATCAGTAGACCGTCGACGTTCCTCCGCACGCAGTGACGCGGCCATGTTTGTCGCCTCGTGCGGCACTCTTTTTAACCTAGACCTAACTATCAATCCCTGATCTGCCTTGTTATCCAAGGAGTTCAGTTCCGTTTTAGCTACAGTAAAGGTAACGCTATCCCCCGCCTCCGCCGCCCGACTTAAACTAGTTTCTAGTGCCACTTTCGTTGCCCTAGATCTAAGGTTGAGTCGACGACTATAATCGGCAACGAAGGACCTAATAACGTTCTTAAGGTGGCCCCACCACTTATTCCCAATGATAGCACCCGTCAATTCCCTCTGTAATGTTAGTAAAAGCTGTTCCCGGAAGTCCTTCAAATCGAACAACGATGTGTTGAACTTCCAGTAACTAGCCAATCTAGGCTTAGGACTATCTAAGTTTACCCGCACCCGGACAAGCCTATGATCCGAGTAAACTATATTATGAAAACTTGGACAATCTAAAAGCCCTAAATCGACTCTCCTAATTAAGAACCGATCAAGGTAACTCGAAAGTTGCCCTAAATCGGAGCCGCGACTAGCAGTCCAAGTCCATACTACTTCACGGGGTTTCTCATTTCGGAATTTATCGACAAGATCGAACTTATCGATAAAGTCCCGAAATGCCTTAACATCCCCGTTGCTGTTAGTTCCCCTAGGTTTTCCGAAGCGATCTAAATCGGGATCCAAGACCGCGTTCCAGTCTCCCGCTAGAATTATCCGACGCGACGTATCCATAAAGGGCTCGATCCGCCGAAAAAAAGGAACCCGCTCAGAACTGGCGTTGGGCGCATAAACCCCAATAAGCCGAAAAGCCACATCCTTTACGGTAACATCAAGAACGCACAGCCTTCCCTCAGGATCTGCATAGATTGGGTCACACGTCGCATTCAGTGTGCGCTTAACTAGCCAGGAAACCCCTCTTGAGCGAGTATCAAAGTACGCTGAATAGAGCTGAAAGTCTCTAGTCAGCGCACCCTGATAATCACTGGGAATGAAGTGGGTCTCCTGCAAACAACATACATCCACGCCGAGTCGCTGAAGGTCACGTACTACTCGAAGTTTACGAGCGGTGTCCCTCAACCCTCGGCCATTTAGGCTTGCTAATCTGAGTGCCATTCTAGTGCTCTTAGAGTTGGGAACCCGAAACGAACATTGATGCATTTAAGACACCGACAGATGAACCCAGAGAACCTTGTCCCAATTCATTTGAGACGAGACCGTCCGGGGCCACACCGCCAATGTCTAAGGGGAAAGTTAGTTTTAATGCCCTGTAGAGTGTAGGATGGATACGTATAGGGACCCTCCCAACACAAGATTTTTGCAGTAATACTACTTCTTCATCGTTAAAGAAAGCGAGAGGAGGCGATATATTAAAGGCGTTATTCGCTTCCTCCATCATATTCCAAACCCCTTTAGCTTTGTCTCTTGATCTAACCACAGATAAAAGTCTTTGTGCATCCAAGAAATTTTCCGGGTTGGTAATGTCTTTTTTGTGTACCATCTTTAGTGTAGCTAGGTTTCGGTAGTTCTTCTTATGATGGTTTATCATAAGATTTTCAGTTTCAGGAGTTACTTTACAGACATCCTTGCCTGTGTAGAAAAGGGTCTTCTTTTTCCGGGCCTCTAGCGAGGGACTTCGATGGCGTTTCTGGGATGTGGAGGGGGCGGTGGGTGAGCGAGGAGGCGGCATATCGGTCTTCATTGGAGAGGGGGGCGGTGTACTTTTAGGGGTGTTGCACGGGGAACAGAAAGGAGATGGATTGGGGGTAACGGGCTTATCTTTTGATAAGGGGGTCAAATTAGATTCCCTTACTGGTGGGGATGACTTTAATGGTGGGGGTGCACCTTTGGCTGGAGAGCGACGTTCTTTGGCCGGGGAAGTAGTTTTATTTGACTTGACCATTTTTTTTTCCTCGTTTTTTTTTTCTTTTTTTTTCTCAGTATTACGTTCTTCGTCGAGAGTCTTTTTCAGATCTAATATTTCTTTATATTTCTCTCCACCTGGATCATTTCTGGTTTCTATTTCCAGTTGTTCCTCTTCGGTCATCACTTGAGCGTATGACTTCGGTGATTTTTTGCCCGTCACAATATTCCAAACGACTTTCTTTTTGGGAGATTCATTTTCGGTGTTGCATAAGTCCTCGAATTCCTCCGGGGTTACAGTTTCAGTTGTTGGCTTTGAGGAGGGAGTCTTCTTCTCCGCTGCAACTTTAGGTGTCAAGTGTTCTAGCACTCTGTTCTTGGGGTTAGGCTGGGCCGGTTTAATCCTTGTGGGACAAGTAAATGTTAAGTGCCCAACCTCATTGCATATCCAACAAGCTGGACGTCTTCCAGCCACCACCACAGGCAATTTTTCTCCATTTGCTTCAATGTAGTACGGTACTTTCTTGAAAGCCGACTCGTTAAGCCACACGTCAAACGACCACGTTCCATTGAACTTATCAACCGTAATGGCGGTTATATCTCCAAACTTCAGCAGGAAGGCGCCCAAATACTCGCCAGGGACAACAGCCGGTACTTCGAAAACGGAGATGGTCGTTCTCCTTCGACCCATGTATTCCATTCGCAGAATGTAGTCTTTAGTGATTATTTCTTTCTTCGAGAGTTCGATGCACACATCCTCGGTCTTAAAGAGACTATTCCATGTGTTATAGCCCTTGCACTTCACGATTCGTTCCGCACGTACTCCGGTCGTTGCAATTAATTTTGCGACAGTTTCTTTTGAGGACCTAATCAGTTTTTTGGACTTTCTGTCCACTACGAACATTAATATCGTTTTTTTCTGGAATTCCTCCAACCTTGGTAACTGTATAATTACTCCAGTTTCAGTCACGAAATCCGTGCAGTCTTTTGCCTTGGCGACAAAATCGTCAACGTCTATTTGAAGGGCGGGTGCCTTACTCCAGTCCGTTTTATCAGTAGGCTGAGATGACTTCTCAACCACTTCAGAGGTCTCCGAAGGCGCACAGCTGGCAGACGCCATGGCCGGAGAACGGTAAAAAAAAATTTAACAAACTCCAAATAAATAAAAATATAAGGAGTAACAAAAAGCAAGCAACAAATTTAACAATTAACAATAGTAACAAGAAATAACAATAATAACTATGATAACGGACTTACTGGCAGAGAAAAATAACAGAGAGCTTTGTTGCTTACCACGTCAAAAAACGGCATTTAGATAACACACGCTAAGGCCAATCTAGGCTTGCCATTTATAGTGTAACGTTATTCGTATATGCAAATGAGTGGTTGCCACCACAACACTTATATTTTGTATATCTAATTTACATACGTGTTTACGGTGTGTTCAAACACACTATGTAAATTATCTGCAAAAAGTGAGTCACTGTTTCTCTAAATGCCCACAAATATATTAAAAGCTCTGGGAAGATGTTTTAGGCTTCATTTAAATCAACCATGCATAACGAGCCTAAACAGTAGGCATGAGGCAATACACTAAGAGCTCCAGTGATAAAAAAAATGAGAATAGTAAATGACTATCACATTAAATGCTTTCCGCAGTAAATCCCCACCACAAAGCTTGCAGAAAACTTTAGTAGAAACAAACAGGAGAAAACTACAGTGGAGTATGATAACTTATTAACACTGATCGCGAGAAAGAAGAGCGATGAGGACACAAAAAGGAAGCTGAAGACAAGGCAAGAAAGGTGACGAGAGCAAAAAGGAACAAGGAAGTGTCCAGTAGTTATATTGACAAGACACTTCAATGCAATAGCTCAATAGTTTGAAAAGTTCTATTTTATGAGGAACAAATTATTATGGCCGAACAAGATCAAGGCTTAATCACAAACGGATTTCAGAGAATGTTTGGTCTACAAAAAATGACCAGTGCAGGTTTTGTCATTCGACCGTTGAAAGTCCGAGTCATCTTATGTCCGAAGGCAAGATCGTTTTGTTTGATGGCCACTAAACCGCCTGCTACAATAAAGTATGCAAACATCTCCACTGCGTCTAGATGCAACTTGACAGATCGCAGTACATCTAAGAACATAGATCTTACACATACCATCAAACGGAAAGGTTCTATTGTTATATGACAAAGACATACATGCAATCTACAAAGCCACCATCCGCCCACGCATAGAGTATTGTTGTTACATTTGGGCTGATGCATCATCAACTAGTCTCTTCCTTTTAGACAAGGTCAAAAAAAGTCGCCAACTCAATAGGTCCCTCACTATCCACCAAGCTTCAGCCCCTGTCCTATCGCCGCAATTCTGCATCCTTGTGCTTGTTTTACAAGTACTTTAATGGATTGTGCTCCGATGAACTTGATGCTCTGGTGCCCCCCTCGACGTATATAGTCCCATCTATTCAGTGTTGAGGTCCTCAGATTCCAGAATGCCTTCTACTCCAATAGCTTCTTTCCTCATGCTGCCGGCTTCTGGAACTCTCTTCCTGCTCCCTGTTTCCCCGACTCTACTGACATGCAGAAATGTAAAACTAATGTAAACAGGCATCTCGCTGCACAGCTCACAAATTAGGATGACCCTCAAATCTTACAGCCTAATTATCAGTAGCCCCTTACGTCTACAGTGGCGTCCTGCCTTGTTTGAGGTGTACTATGATAAATAAATAAAATTAAACCAAGTCAGATACATAAAATACAGGGCCATCAAACCATATATTGTCCTATGGAATACACATAAAAGAACTGCTTTCATTACCGATATAATTGTCCAGAGCGCGAAAAAGGTACAAAATATCAGCATCTCAAAAATAGTATTTCAGCTGAGAAATTAGTTTTATCCTGATTGACAATAGACTAGCAATAGACTAACGCACTTCGCTATAATTAATTTTTTTTTAATACATAGTCTTGTTCGGTAGCTTGCTAATAAAGAGATTTTTAAAAATAATGACCTAAAAAGAAAATCAGCTAAGGGGAATAACTCTTATTGTTTTCGTAAAAGTTAGCATTACTTATTTGATTTTGTTTTCAATGGCGTCGTTATAGAATATATAAATAGTTACAAAAGAAATTTTACCATAATTGATCCCGGTCAACGCCAGGTCGGTATAGGTGAACCTTAAGAACATTACACACTATTTCCCAGTATCGATTACTAAGCACGTGTGCTTAGGCTTTTTGTTTACTTACTCAACAATGAATTGTAAACGTTGTAGCAGCAAGCGCGTGGAGTCGCGGTGAAAATTAAATGAGTCTCAATAAAAAACACAGGCGCCGGTGTTTTTGTCTTAGATCCTTTTTTTCGTATGAATACTGTTTGGGCTCGGTTCTTTATTTACAAAATACACTTCATCACATAAAATAGTAACTTTCATCCAGTAGTTGTTAAAATATTTGACATTTAATTTCTACTTATTTTCCATTTTTATTAAAATTTAATTTAAATATAAATTATTATTCAAATTAATGGTCGGTGTTTGCAAAAAGAAATCGTTTACTCTATCAATAAAACATTGATTTTCTTCAAAATAATGCTTAGAAAAAATGCTTCATTTACAAATACTCTTATTCAGTTAATACTGTAGCCATTTACCCTATGTTAATCACCGTAATGGATCTCATTTTACTTTTATCATGCAGGGCTCCGTAAATGCCCTGGCTCTTATCGAATACCCTTGCTCCTTTCAAATACTCTTGCTCCTTTCAAATACCCTTGCTCTTTTCAAATACCCTTGCTCCTTTCAAATACCCTCGCTCCTTTCAAATACCCTTGGTCCTTTTAAATACCCTCGCTCCTTTCAAATACCATTGCTCATTTCAAATACCCTTGCTCATTTCAAATACCGTTATTCCTATCAAATGCCCTTGCTCTTATCAAATACTCTTGCCTCTATAAAAATATCTTTGCTCTAAGTAAAAATGTCATTCTTATCACATACCCTTGCTCAAAGCTAATACTCTTATTCCTAACAAATACCCTTGTTCCTATCAAGTACTGTTGGTCCTATCAAATACCCTTTGTCCTAGCAAATACCGTTGCTCGAATAAAATACGCTTGCTCAAATGAAATACCGCTGCTCCAATAAAATACCCTTGTTCCAGTCAAATACGCTTCTTCAAATACTCTTGCTTTTATCAAATGCCTTTGCTCTTATTAAATACCATTGCTCTTACTAAATACCCTTGATCTTATTAAATACCATTGCTCTTACTAAATACCCTTGCTCCTATCAAATGCCTTCGCTTAGTTCAAATACCCTCGCTTCTATCAAATACTTTTGTTCCTATCAAATACCCTTGCTACTATCAAATAATTGTTCGGAAATCAAATACGCTTTCTGAAATCAAATATGTCTTCTTCAGCACAATACAATTGCTCCAATGAAATACTCTTGTTCCAAAAATACCATTGCTACTTTAAAATACACTTGTTGAAAAATACCATTAATACTATCAAATACTATTGATCCAATCAAATACCCTTGCACCAATAAAATACCCTTGCTCAAAAATACCCTTGCTCTTATCAAATACAGTTGATAAAAATACTATTACTACTATCAAATACACTTACTCCCAAAATAACATTACTACTATTAAATACTCTTGCTCCAAAAATACCCTTGCTATTTTCAAATACTATTGATTCTAAAAAAATACCATGATTACTATAAATATCCTTGCTCTAACAATATCCTTGCTCCAAAGAAATACTCTTGTTCCTAACAAATACCTTAGCTTCAAAAATACTCTTTCTCTAATTCAATACCCTTGCTTGAATCAAATACCCTTACTCCTATCAAATACCACTTTTATTCAATTGTTTCTATATAGAAACAATCATTTAAAATCCCACTCACAACAAATATTAATTATAAAAATCCTCACCTTTTATGTAAGCTGCGAGGCTGCCAGGCTGCTCTTCCTAAGTTAGGAAATACCACGAATATTTAAATGTTTATTGTTATTTATAAATGTTAAACCTACAGAACACTACAGCTGATATTTATAGGTAATTTTTTTAAAATTGAGTGAAAGTACTTCAGAGGTGAGAGCATGAGTTCTTGGGTTTTTCAATTTTCCCGCGCAACACCCGTGTACGAGTTCCGCTAATTTTGCGTGAGAGGAGTAAAATGTTAGAGAGAAATGTTCTTGCTACTACCTGTATTGTGTCTGGTTTGGGGAGAGTGACTGAGTGAGGAACGAAAGTAATAATTTGCCCGAGGTTGATGTAAGAGTCTAGAGTTTGCTAAGAACACGCTCGAGCGAATAAGCTTGATGTTGTAGTGATTGTAGTAACCTATTGAGTTCGAGTTTATTTTCCTATTCGACGCGAAGGTACAGGGGGAAAAACGTCTCTACTTTATATATAAGATATTGGTTATTAATTATTTGGGTAATTAGTTTTATTCAACACTTTTTGAAAATAAGCTGAACTTAACGAAACAAGTGCATTTGGTTATAAATTATTCTATTTTGTTTAATAAATTAGTTTGTTTGTTTGTTTGTTTGTTTGTTATTTTGTTTATTTTTTTGTTTGTTTGTTATGTTCATGATTTGGTTTTTCCTCTAAGAATATTTTACACTTTCTACTATTTATATTGCAAAGATGAAACGAATTTTAAGATTTACTAATCGATAGAAAAGCTAAAAATGTATTATTATTATTCATATAGAAGTAACACTACATTGTCTAAATTTATATGACAAAGCTCATATATATTTCGAAAATGCAGTGATATTTATATGACAAAGCTCATATATATTTCGAAAATGCAGTGATATTTCTACAGTGTTCATTCCTGAATCTCGTCATGTGATTATACTTTATTTTCTGTAGTCTCTATGTATAATTGTTGTTCATTATTGATATTATTATTAATATTTATTGTTGGTTTGTATATGAAATTAGCCGTTACACAATTAATCATTAATGGGTAATTATATTTTATATATAAGTTTGTATTATTATTTGTATTGACATCATCGTTATTATTATTATTATTATTATTATTATTATTATTATTATTATTATTATTATCATTATTATTATTATTATTATTATTATTATTATTATTATTATTATTATTATTATTATCATTATTATTATTATTATTATTATTATTATTATCATTATCATAATTTTTGTTCATTATTGATATTATTATTAATATTTATTGTTGGTTTGTATATGAAATTAGCCGTTACACAATTAATCATTAATCGGTAATTATATTTTATACATAAGTTTGTATTATTATTTGTATTGACATCATCGTTATTATTATTATTATTATTATTATTATTATTATTATTATTATTATTATTATTATTATTATTATCATTATCATTATTATTATTATTATCATTATTATTATTATTATTATTATTATTATTATTATCATAATTTTTGTTCATTATTGATATTATTATTAATATTTATTGTTGGTTTGTATATGAAATTAGCCGTTACACAATTAATCATTAATGGGTAATTATATTTTATAGATAAGTTTGTATTATTATTTGTATTGACATCATCGGTATTATTATTATTATTATTATTATCATCATCATCATCATCATCATCATTATTATTATTATTCACTACGAGTGCTCACACAGGTCGTCATCAGTGATTACTCACTGATAATCACCAGTGGTGTTCCCTGGAATCTGAGTGAAGTCTCCCCAAATTTCCAGTGCTCTCCACCTCTTTCAATAACAACTGCAAATGAATTTGCGTTATCACAAAAGACGCTTACCATCGAGTTCTTGTGGGTAATCTTCTCTGGGATTTGGATGGCAATAAGCCCCCCCCCCCCAATGTCCCAGTGCTCTCCGCACTCTTCCAGCGGAGGTCTGGTGGTTAGTGCTATCCCTCATCAGTCTTTCTATCCTCCTTGACCCTTCACGGCTGTTTGGTGTAGTATCAGCCGGGGCTAGTGCCATCCCTTTTTTTTGGAAGGGGCGGGTAGTTTATGAAATTTCTTGCAGTCTCTGTTCCTTGGGTTCATGTGGTGCTCTTTATGTGATGTTGTGTTCTTCCTATTGCATCTTGCATGTGATTGGTTAGTCTTCGTAGCTTATGTGGAAAGGTTTCCGCATTCAAAGATGTTCCTTAAGATGCTAGCTGTGTTTATCATTGCGGTCTGTTGTATGGTCTTAGTCTTCCCTTTGATTCCAATTTCTCCCAGTCTTTTTTCCATGAACTGTTTTTAGTGCTCCTACAATTATTGGTATTATATTTACTTTCTTCATACTTCATACATTTTTCAATTATCTGGCAAGTTCTGTGTATTTGCTTCGTTTTTCTGTCTCCCTGTGGTCTGCTGGGACGGCAAAATCTACGATTTGGCAGGATTTTTCTTTCTTGTTGAGTATTATGACATCCGGTCTCCTTGCTTGTATGAGTGTGTACCTCCATATCCCAGAGGATTTTGTGTTTTTCGTTTTCGAGTACTGTCTCTGGTTTATCTTTGTACCATTTGTCCGAGTGTTCGAAATGCATTCGTTTGCATAGCTCACAGGTTACTGCTTTTCCCACGCAGTCTTAGGTATTTTAAAATTCTTTTGGGGCCAATTTTGGGTATTCATTTATTATGTGATTTACTGTTTCGTCTCTTTGTCCGCACAATCTGCATTTACTGTTTAGCTGGGGTTTATCTATTTTAGCTTTAATGTAGTTGGTCCTAATCGCATTGTTTCGTGCGTCTTTTCTCTTGACATTCTGATTAAACGCCCATGTAGTTAGTTTTCCTCCCTCTTTTCTTTAATTGTCTGTTTGTTTCTGGTTACGGGGCTCCCTGTGTTGTTCGTTGAGACGGTGTCTTTTGCTGCGGTGATCAGCCTTTCTGTGTTCTGGTTTATGTATTTCTCCAGCTCTTTTTTAATGTCGTCCACACAGTCTTCTATACTTACCAGTCCTCTTTTCCTTCGTTTCTCTTCACGTAGAGTCTGTCTGTATCGTCTTTTGATTATTATTATTATTATTATTATTATTATTATTATTATTATTATTATTATTATTATTATTATTATTATTATTATTATTATTATTATCATTGGTAGCAGTATTACTGTGATTATTGTAATTATTCTGATTGTGTTTATTAATTATTTATTTCTTGGTATCCATGCAGCAATAACTAAGTTTAATATTATTTTTTAAAACTAACAGTTAATTCCATCAATGAAAAATACAAGCAAAATATATACCATTATATACTAATAAACGATCATATTCCTAGTTTTCAATTAAATACTTAGGTCGATAGGTCATAGACTAGTCACTAATTCCTGCAACATAGTATATTCAACCAACACAACGACACACGTGATGAAAATATGTGTATGTTTGTATAATTTGGATTATTCAAACTTCAATTTACAACATTTAGGCCAATTTGACTTTTTTTCGGCGTATCTTTTCGAATCGACTAATCATATTTTCAATCCTTATCTAAACTAATGTAATGGCTTAATCTAATGCTATCTCTACATTTTTCATTCCTGAATGTCATCATGTAATGATTATTTACTCTGTATACTTTTGTTAATAGTTCATTTTATTATTATTATTACTGACTGTTGCTTTGCATATTGACATAAGCTGTTGAACAATTATTCCTTAGTGGGCAATAATATTTTATCCTACAATTACATAAGTTAAGATTAGTATTAAGGCAAATAGCATTGATGTTACTATTACTGCTACTATTGTTCATTTGTATGTTTGTATTATTTGGATTATTCGAACTTCTATTCCTATCTTAGTTATAATATTCGCAATGTTTCGGCCGATACAACTTCTTTCGGATGCATTTTTCGAACTTATGAATCTTATTATATATGGTTATCTAAAAAATTCCGAAATGAGTGTATGTTTGTGAGCCTGTGGAATTACTTATCCGTAAAATCGACATCATGACTCCTGATGTCATCCTCTACATGTAGAAGAGTCAGATACGTTCGATGATGGAGTACAGATGCCACATCCGGGGAGATTCCGTTCCGAGCATTCTAGCTCGCCTTGATAGAATACAATATCGTCTTCGTAATCTGGTGGAGGAAGATCTCTTCTCTTATCTTTTCACAGAAGTGACGTTGCTAATCTTTCTCCAATCTATCGTTATTCCTATGGAAAGTGCGAAAAAAAATCCCTGCTTTCTCCGTATAAGACATTCCAGCAAGAACTCGTCTTCAACCACAACTACAAAAAGCTTCCTTTTTCTCTTCCGCGTGCCTAGCATCAAACGGAATTTCCATGAACAGAATTTATTTCCAAAGACTTTATATCTCTGGAATACATTATCAGAAAGGCTGCTTCCCTGCAAACTACAACATAGTCGTCTTTGAATTAAATGTAAACAAATACTTGCAATAACCGCCCTCATAAATAACATTAAAGAAATGATCACTAGATT
Source organism: Sepiola atlantica (assembly GCA_963556195.1). NCBI lineage: Eukaryota > Metazoa > Mollusca > Cephalopoda > Sepiida > Sepiolidae > Sepiola > Sepiola atlantica. Next base: position 26,368,384 of record OY744553.1, read on the forward strand.
GATATTCACAATTTTAGCGGCAATTTATGTTTGTTTTAAAACATGGATGTGCAATACCATCGAAAACGTAGACCTTGAATACCATCGTAAACACAGAGTTTTAATACCATCTACAACATAGCCATTTAATACCACCCAAAGGATAGCCGTGTATACCATCGAACACACACGATTGACACCATCGTAAATATAGACCTTTAATACCATCGAAAATATAGACCTTTAATACCATCGAAAATATAGACATTGATTACCATAAAAAAATATAAACCTTTAATACCATTGAAAATATAGACTATTTATACCATCGAAAATATAGAACTGTAATACCATCGAAAACATACCATCGAAAACATAGATTCTTAATACAGTTGAAAACATAGACTTTTAATACCATAGAATTCATAGACTTTTAATACCATGGAAAACATAGTCGATAATACCATCGAAAACATCGACTTTTAATACAATCAAATGCGTTTTCTTATTAATATAAATGCTTCGAACTTCCTTGACAATAAATTGATCTCAGCTCATAAAAAACTGGAGACAAGCGAACATAAATAAAATACACACTGACGTACCGTACATCATTGTATTCGCTTGTTCATTTATATGTGCATAGATTGAAAGATATAGCACGAACTAGATGGAACAGTTGATATACAGGCGCATGTACTCTGTTGAAGAAGAGGGGAAACCTGCCATATCCAAGAGAAATTGAGTGTCCAATGAAGCGGCGATTCACCTCTGTCTTAGTCAAATATATAACCGGTGAAAAAAAATGGCCGCTGTGGAAATAAGTTGGCGCGAGAAAAAGAAAGAGAAAGAAAAAGGGGAAAAAGATAAAACGAACAGGAAAGAGATGTATAGCTTACAAAGGAGAAAAAGATAGACAGATAGATAAAGAGACGGAGAAAGAGACACACACATATAGAAGAATCAGAAAAGAGGTGTATCGCTTAAAATGGAGAGAGAGAGAGAGAGAGAGACGGAGAGAAGAAAATAGCTAGACATAACGAGAAAGAGATGTATAGCTTAAAAAGTATGTATATATATATATATATATATATATATATATATATATATATATATATATATATATATATATAGCGGGAGAGAGAGACATACAGAGATATAGATACTTGGATATATAGCTAGGTAGATGAAGAGAGAAGGGGGTAAGGAATTAAAAAAGCAGGAAAGAGATGTATAGCTTAAAAAGCTAAGGGAGAGAAGAGAGGGAGAGAGAGAGAGAGAGAGAGAAAGAGAGAGAGAGTTGGAGAAATCAGCAGATAATTCAATCGGAAGAATAAAATACCCCCAGGTCCCCTCATCCCCCCCTCCCTCCCCCTCCCTCCCCACGAAAACGTAAAAAGTAAACTAAAAAAAATAGGGCGTATAAATAAAAGAATAGGTTGAAACAAATCGAAACTAGTAAGCCAGAAATATCGGTTGTTTTTCATGTCACGGCGATTGTTATTATACGGCGTTCGTTGCGCGCCGGAGCGTCTCGGGTTTTCATGACGGAAGCAGCGATGCAAAAATAGGCTTTTCAAAGGCGAAACGTAAAATATGTTTGTATCCGGGTGGCGGGTGAGGGTGAGTGCGAAAGGGGGAGCAGGAAGGAAGTTATGAGGATAGAACGAAAGGACTAAAGAGAGAAATAAAACGAAATAGGAAACAAGAGAAAGATAGATAGAGAGAGAGAGAGGGGGGGGGAGAGGAACGGAGAGAAAGTTGGTCAAAATGGAAGCCAAAACAAAAGCTGGTAAAATGAAAAGAAGGAATGAGTACGAGAGAGAGAAAGAGAAAGAGAGAGAGAGAGAGCGCACAAGAGAGAGAGAGAGAGAGAGAGAGAGAGATAGTAAGAAAGAAGGAAAGGCTGAGAGAGAAAAATAAAATGAAATTGGAAACAGGAGAGAGAGGGAAAGAGAAAGGAAGAAAGAAATAGAGGGATAAAGAAGAGAGAGTTGTTCAAATTCGAAGCCAAAATACAAACTAGTAAAGCGAAAAAGTGAATGCTGAGTGCGAAAGAGAGAGAGAGAGAGAGAGAGAGAGAGAAAGAAAGAGAGAGATTAGAGAGAAAGAGATGAGTAGAGAGAGGAAAGAAGTTTGTGAGAAAAATCTAATGTTGAAAGAGAGAAGTAAAACAAAATAAGAAAAAAGAGAAAGCGAGAGTTGGTCAAACAGGAAATTAAAACAAAGGCTGTTAAAATGAAAAGAAGGAAAGAGAAAGGAAAAGAAAGACCGAAAGGTGGAAAGAAAGAAGAAAAAACAAAGAAAGGGAAGAGCAGTACAAGAGACAGAAGATAAAATAAAGAAATAGCCCGTAAGCAAAAAGAGAGCGAAAATAAAGAAAGAAAAAATGAGAAGAAAGAAAGACAAAAGAAATACAGAAGAAATAGAAATAGAACAAAGAAAATAAAGAAAACAAGCCCAGAAGAAAGAAAAAAGAAACAAGAAATAGAAAGAGAAAGAAGAAAATAAGGAAAACCAGAACAGAAGAAAGAAAGAGAAAAAAGAAGTTGAAAAGGAAAGAAAGAAAACAATAAAGATGACGTTTTATTATTGGGATTATTCGGACTACTATCTTAGTTGCTAAGTTTCGGCTGATGTAACCTATTTCGAGCGTATCTTTTCGAACTCAGGAATGTTAATGTCAAACTCAGGAACCTATAAAAAAATTTCGAACTGAATACTTTATTCAATCAAGGGGTTTTATTTACTCCTCCTCAGGAGTTAGGCACAAGGCCAGTTTTATCTTACTCCCACAAGTAAGATGTGACCCAAGATCGGGTCGGGAAAGTGGGGTTTTAAAAGCCAGCTCCCGAGAAAGTGAGCAGTCTGGCCATTAAAAATTGCCTGGGCAGCCCCGTCGGCATTTCCCGGACGATACCGGTTTATTAGGGGGTAGATTGTTCTCGTTCCGTCAGCAATGAGCAGGCGCAATGGTTATTGGCGTTGATTAACAAGCAGTGCTAAGTGACAGTATTCTAGGGGTTTATAGTTTAATCCTTACAACAGTCTTATAAAAACTAAGCATCACATTAAAAAAATTAATAATTCTATCCGGCCATGGCTGACACAGCATATATTGAATTTTCTTTCCAATTATTAATTTTAAAATATTTCTAAACAAAATAAAATGAAAATCAATTGAACTTTTAGTATCACACTGTGAACGAAAGCTGAATTATAAGAATAATTTCTGTAAAATTAATGGGTGTCCTTCGTATATTTTATTTGTGTCTGTCAACGTTCATTCAAGCCAATATTTTTTTTATTCAATAAATAACAATAAATAATGCTTAATTAATAAAATGTCCTTTGGCAAGACTAATATGCAAATATTGGAAAGTGTCATCGGATGTCCTGCTGGCTTGGTTGGCCGATAGCAGACGCAAGACGTTTTCACGAATAGTGGCGATGGAGAGGCGCTCGTAAAGCGAAGTCAATCCACGATAGTCCCCGGTGTGACGCGTCGTTAACAGACCAAGGCTGTTGAGGATGTCCCGCGTTATAGGGCCTATCGCACTACTCGTCTGCACGGCGATCGAGAAGGCAAGCATATTTTGATCGCATGCCCTCCTCTGCTGACATTGCTGCATGGCCAGAGTTTGTCGCCGATTCTGATTACAAAACTGTCGACACGTCACATCCCATATAAGCAACTTGCCGTCAGGCCAAACGGTCGTTTTTTATCCCCTCTCTCAAGGCACACTGGTTCGAGGATCAACGAGAAGATGTTCTTCCCGTCAGTTTAGAGAAATCAAAACTACTTTCTAATTCGAAGTGTCATAATCACGTAAACAAGTCAAACATTTTTATATGTTCTTTAAATTTGAATAAAAAAGAATATTTTAGGTGGTGACTTTTCGAAATTTAAAAGAAGTCATTTAAACTGTCTTTTAAGATCTGGTACGTTTTAGGAATATGTATCCAAGAAAATTTCAGCACTCATCTCATCAATTTCAAATTTCACCGGAGACTTCCGAGACTGGCGAATGTTAACGAACTTCACCAAACAAACTGAAAACATTATTAGGCTTTTTTTGTTGCGAAGAACTTATTAAACGAAAGAAACTGTTGATTTCATTTAGTATTTAAGTGCATTTTGTAATTTCAATATTTCTACACAATACGAACCGAACTCTTTTCTTTCCTTAATCCTAATCTTTCACTAAACTAACTCTAAACTTACTCTAACTTAACCTTAAACTAACCCTAAACTAACGCTAAATTAACCTTTAACTAACGCTAAACTAACCCTAAACTAACCCTAAACTAATCCTAAACTAAAAGTAAATGAAAGGTATCTAAACAATTCGAAATAAAATGTTACAAAAGTAACATGGGTATCAAGAAATTTACGTAACTTGATTTTTCTAATTGATTGGAAAATAATTGTTTGCCACTGTTTTAGTTGTACATTTCCGTAAAAGTCGGAACTTGATTCAACTTTCTTCGTTCTGGAGTCAGAACTGCTACCGTCACTCTACGTCACGACTGTAAATCTTTGGATACCTATTCGTAAAAAGCAGCCACATTTTAACAGATCCTCACTAAAAGATTTGGAAGCTTTTTACGTCCAATCAGCTTATAAATAGAGATTAAAACAACAGTAATTAGTCAGTTTTATAACAATTTGGTTTTATTTATTATTTAATCACGAATCGTTGAATAATTAAACTTAACTTTCAATATTTTATCTTAAAAATAATAATATTTTCGTAAACCAAACGGCATAGCTTAAAAAGAAGCGAAGTAAAAATGAAAGATTTTTATACTAATGGTTTACCATGTAAAAAGGCCAAAGGCCACTCGAGGATAAGGGTTAGCGAGATATTCAGGTGGATGAGTGGACAGTAGAATGAAAGGATTGAGAAATAGGATTAACTCACAGTACGAATCGACAGATATTTGTTGACACTGGACATGAAAACGACCATGTCGTTGTCTGTAGGGAAACATTCCCGCGGAAACGTGTGTCACAGGTAGGAAATTATTGGAAATAAATTTGGTTTATGGAAGTTAAAGGACTCCTGGGCAACACCAAGTATGTACAGATCGTTTCATATAGAACAACAATACTCATTCGACAATCAGTTCGACAGTTGCCGTGTTGCTGTCGGACTGAGGTATGGTTCTGTGCAGTTCTAGGATGTTCTCTCCCAGGGTTTACCTTCTTTCTTTGAGAAGGGGTTGGTTGAGAAAAATGCCGACGGGACTGCTCAGACATTTTTTGTAGGACAGAGTGCACTTCTTCGAGTGCGCTCACTTTTCTAAACCTTGCCTGACCTTGTGTCTAACACCATGGTGATAGGTACGTACAAATGCTTATTAAAAATGAAATTAAGACATGCATTCATACCTTTCATAAGAATGCCGACATAATTTTTGCACAGAGGATACGGAAAATACCTTTCCTCATATTCTTTCTTCCTTTTCTTCATTTCTTTCTTCCTTTTCTTAATTTCTTTCTTCCTTTTCTTAATTTCTTTCTTCCTTTCCTCAATTTATTTCTTCCTTTTCTTATTTTCTTTCTTTCTTTTCTTATTTTCTTTCTTTCTTTTCTCAATTTATTTCTTCCTTTTCTTCATTTCTTTTTTCCTCTTCATTTCTTTCTCTCTTTTCTTCATTTCTTTCTTCCTTTTCTTAATTTCTTTCTTCCTTTTCTCAATTTCTTTCTTTCTTTTCTTAATTTCTTTCTTCCTTTTCTTCATTTTTTTCTTCATTTCTTTTTTCCTCTTCATTTCTTTCTCTCTTTTCTTCATTTCTTTCTTCCTTTTCTTAATTTCTTTCTTCCTTTTCTCAATTTATTTCTTCCTTTTCTTAATTTCTTTCTTCTTTTTCTCAATTTATTTCTTCCTTTTCTTCATTTCTTTCTTTCTTTTCTTCATTTCTTTCTTCCTTTTCTTCCTTTTTTTCTTCATTTCTTTTTTCCTCTTCGTTTCTTTCTTCCTTTTCTCAATTTATTTCTTCCTTTTCTTCATTTCTTTCTTTCTTTTCTTCATTTCTTTCTTCTTTTTCTCAATTTATTTCTTCCTTTTCTTCATTTCTTTTTTCCTCTTCATTTCTTTCTTCCTTCTCTCAATTTATTTCTTCTATTTCTCGATTTCTTTCTTTCTTTTCTTCATTTCTTTCTTCCTTTTCTTATTTTCTTTCTTTCTTTTCTCAATTTCTTTCTTCCTTTTCTTCATTTCTTTCTTCCTTTTCTTAGTCTTTTTTCTTAATTTCTTTTTTCTTTTTCTAAATTTCTTTCTTTCTTTTTTATTTCCTTTTTCCTTTTCTTAATTTCTTTCTTCCTTTTCTTAATTTCTTTTTTCGTTTTCTTAATTTCTTTTTTCCTTTTCTTAGTTTTTTTCTTCGTTTTCCTAATTTCCTTTTTCCTTTTCTTAATTTCTTTCTTCCTTTTCTTAATTTAGGAGGAGAGTTTAAACAGACAGAAGCTGGGACTGACTGGAGATAACCTTAAAACCTGAAGGTTATTGGGTATCGATCAAGTTGTGAAGCAATAAGCTTCAAAAGGCGATTGCCAGTACGAAGATATTTGAATTGTACGTCATTCGGATCAATAAGGGCCGTTCGAAAGTTCCTTTACTTGGCAAACAGAAAACAACAATACAAAATACACTATAAAAATACTTCACTCTGTAATGAAGGGCAATGTGTATTTATTTGTATATCTATATACATACTAGCGGTTATTCACCCGGCGTTGCCCGTTTGGAGATATATTGCTGATCAGAATTTTCATAGTAAAAATAATTTTTAGTATAGTCATGTTTACAATTTTTGGCTTGAAATAAAAGTTCAAAAACCACATTTTCAATATGATATGAGGTAATGAAATGAACTTTTAGCGCTGTGGTGTTTTGAAGAAAAATGAGTTTTATAAATAACAAGTAGGTTGTTATTTATTTAAGATTTTCAAGGTTTCTTATCTGTTCACGTGACGATGTTCTCTGGTACTTTAGCAATTTTTGAAATTAAATCAGATTGAATGAATGGTGGTTTAGAGTCTTTAAAAAATTAAACTCTTAATGAAACGCATTTGACGGCTCTAACAACAAAGAAAACAAACATTGACTGGTACACACACACAAATATATATATATATATATATATATATATACAGGGTGTTTCAAAAGTCTTGGGAAGATAACGATTTTTAATAACTCAAAAACTATTAGGAGTTGAAAAATAAAATTGGTACCGTTGGAAAGGTTAAAGTTTCAAGTTTTGTGGGGAATCTTCAAAGTTGCTCAATATGAGCACCATTCGTCACACGGCAGACATCTAGTCGATAGTCCATTTCCTGCCAAACGCGTTCCAGCATCTTGACGTCAATGGTTCCCACAACTGCCGTTACTCGAGCCTTTAGTTCGTCAATATCTCTTGGAAGAGGCGGCACATAGACTTGTTGCTTGACAAAGCCCCAAAGGAAAAAGTCACACGGGGTAAGATCTGGAGACCTAGGAGGCCAGGGCATGAGAACGTCATCACCTCGCCCAGATCTCCCAATCCATCTACCAGGCAGCCTTGTGTTAAGAAACTGCCTTACTCTATGACTCCAGTGTGGTGGTGCACCATCTTGTTGAAAAATGAAGTCATCAGATTCTACTTGTTCCAACTGAGCCATTAACCAGTCTTCCAGCATGTTGAGATAGGATTCACCAGTGATAGTTGCCTCTTCAAAGAAGAACGGTCCATAGACACCTTTCTTGGAAATTGCACAAAACACGTTCACTTTTGGTGAATCTCGCTCGTGCTCAAGAAGTTCATGAGGATTCTCAGTACCTCATATGCGAGTGTTATGCTTGTTAACTTTGCCATTCAGATGGAAGGTCGCCTCATCGCTAAAAACAAGCCGGTCATCAAAGCCGTTATCTTCCAACTTCTCTTGCATTGCAATGCAAAAGTCACGGCGAAGTCGCTTATCAGTGTCCTTCAACTTTTGGACCAACTTGAGCTTGTAAGGTACCATTTGCAGTCGTTTCTTTAAGACACGCCAGACAGTTGCTGGAGCAAGCTGAAGTTCCCTGCTGGCTCTTCTCACTGATTTACGGGGGCTCCGCTGAAAGGCTGTCCGAACTTGCTCAACTGCATCTTCTGAAGTTGAAGGGCGACCTGTTCGCTTACTTGGGCACAAACACCCATCTTTCACAAATTTAGCATGCCATCTGACAATGGATTTCCTTTCAGGGGCTTCTTTTTTAAATTTCCTGCGAAATGCACGCTGAACACATGTCCACGATTCAGTCTTTGCAAATTGGAGGACGCAAAATGCCTTGTCTTGTTTAGAGAACGCTATTACTGCACCTGGAAAGATAACACGAAAATCATTAGTATGACCAAAAACTTGATTAAGCAAGCTTTAAAATGGCACCAGTTTCATTTTTCTACCTGGAATAGTTCATGAGATATACGCATTTGTAATGTTCCCAAGACTTTTGAAACATCCTGTATATATATAACAAGATTTTGTTACATTGCAAAGACCAACATGTTATTTATGTTACAAAACAATCATTTTTGGTACAATTTTACGGTTACGTTTCGTTCAGCAGTGAACCAACCAAGATGTGTATGTCAATTAAAAAAAAGTTATACATTTCGATGTCACAAAAATAAAATTGAGAAAATCAAAACAAACTCGCATCGAATTCCTTTCAAATTCAATGTCAAAACATACTTGCGATAAACCATTGTCATAAGTAATTTCAGTTTTCAATCATCTCGTAATAGTCATCATAAAACTGACAATACATTTACCTTATAAACCATTGTCATAAGTAATTTAAGTTTTCAATCATCTCGTAATATTCATCATAAAACTGACAATACATTTACCTCATAAACTGTCATCCTCGAGTGGCTTTCGGCTTTCGGCTTTCGGCTTTAATAAGTGATTAGTCAAGAGAAAATCAACATTTATGTTCTGATTAATGTTGATTTGGGGACAAATTAATATTTTCGAGAAATTCATTTTTTGACCAATTTTGTAAAAGAATAAAATATTGAAACAAAGTGAAAGAAAATAAAGTAGAGGGAGGGGAAGGAAAAGGCGAAGAAGAAAAAAGAGAGGGACGAACACCGAGAAAAAAGATAATTTTAATAAAAAATGTAACAAGAAAGAAAGAAAGAAAGAAAGAAAGAAAGAAAAAAAGAATGAAAGAAACAGAAAAAGAAAATGTTGTAAGAAAAGAGCGGGAAAAATACAAAATAAATAGAATAACGATAAAAATGAAGTAAAAAGGAAAAGAAAAGGAAATGAATAAGGAAGAAAAATAAAAACGCCGTATGATAAAAAGGAGTGGAAATTAATAGATAAATGAAACAAAGAATAAAAGAAAAAAGTGAAAGAAAAGAAAAAGACAAGAACGGTAGAGAGTAAATAACATGAAAGAAAAGAAAGTTAAAGAAAAGAAAAAAAGAAAGGAATGAAGGCGAAAAGAAGAGATGGTAAAAAAGTGAAACAAAGAAAGTGAAAGTAAAGAAGGAAAAAAACAAAGTCAAGACAGAGATAGAGAAGAAAGTGAACGAAAAGAAAGAGAAAGGATAGAGAGATCAAAAGAAAACGAAATAAAAGAAAGCGGAAAAGAGAGGGAAAAGAGAGAAATAAAAAGCGAAATAAAAGAAAAAGAGAAAAGGAAATAATTATTTAGAGCACCCTAGAGGCAAACAAGGTTTTCTGTGATCATGCGCACTTGAACCATTTTAACAACCATTGATCACAAATTTTGTCGAATTTGGAGAAATAAACTAATTAGCATACTTTTAGATGTTTGCGAAAAAGTACAAGTTTTGCCAATTTAGCGGGAGTTTTTCGGCATTCCTACGGGGCAAAGCAGAGTGTTCTTGGGGTCACGAGTATCTGTTTGTTGCAAAAATATTTTAAGCAAAACCTAATATTGTAAATTTTAGATATTTGTAAATAATTGTCATTTTTACCATTTTGTAAAAAATTAAGTCTCCTGGAGCTTAAAAAAAATATTTTCTAATTATATAACTTCCAGGATTTTTAATGAAAAACTATTATCCCTTTTTGAAAAAATCCTAAGATTACCAGACTACCGGAGAGTTGTAATAATATGACGCAGGTTAGAAACCCGAGGAGGGCATCTTGGCTCGAAGCCACGTATGTAAAGATGATAAGTATGAAAAAGAAAATGAATTATTTTTGAAGATAGTTTGGAAATCAA
>OY744553.1:26381091-26391091 GCA_963556195.1 Sepiola atlantica
ATATATATATATATATATATATATATATATATATCTTTTTGGGGTTCGTCAGTGTAGAAATAGTTATATATAATAAACATGTGTTTACCGAGTACACCTTGCATTGAACAATTGAAGTTGAAATAAATTTGTCATTCGTATATGTGTATCCCTCTTCTTTCATCTATCTTTATAATTGCTCTATCTCGTATATTGAGTTTAAACCATTTCACTATAGGTTCTATCTACTAAAAGTATACTTTTGGTTTCATACTTAATATATATATATATATATATATATATATATATATATATATATATATATATATATATAAATAACTATTTCTACACTGACGAACCCCAAAAAGATGAAACGTAAATTTATTTAGATAAACAAATATTTATATATATATATATATATATATATATATATATAATAAAATATGAAACTAAAAGTATACTTTTAGTAGATAGAACCTATAGTGAAATGGTTTAAACTCAATATACGAGATAGAGCAATTATAAAGATAGATGAAAGAAGAGGGATACACATATACGAATGACAAATTTATTTCAACTTCAATTGTTCAATGCAAGGTGTACTCGGTAAAAACATGTTTATTATTTTTTCCTTAAGCCAAGGCTTTTCAAAGATTAAAATCTTATCATCAGAATAAGTACGTTCCACCTACGATTGAACTAAACATCTTTCTATTGGATTTACTTCATTCTTGAACTTTTTCAATGCTGCCTTCGCGAAAACCCTTCTTTTCCATCTTTAAATCTCCTTTCACTGGACACCTTATCTTTTTACACGCACATTCTCACTGCCAAATTTTCGGCCCACGCCGTCAGATTTTTACCAGGAAAAAAAAAGAAGAAATACAATGTCTGTTTACCATGATTATGGTTTGATAAAACCAAAAATCTTTTAAAAATGATTAAATAAATTTTCATTTATTGATATGATTTCACGCGTCTGTTTACTGGTTTCTCAAAGAAATTTTCAAATATATATATATATATATATGGGGGGTGAAAACAAAACAAACTGAAAACCGGTTAAAATGTAGGAGAAAAACAAAAACAAGAGATTTGACCGGTTTCGTTCGTATTAACGAACGTCTTCAGAAAAGGTATATACATATATATATATATATATATATATATATATATATCGTTCTTGGCTTTCTAAAATACACACACACACACATATATATATATATATATATATATATATATATATATATATATATATATATATATATATGTGTGTGTGTGTGTGTGTATTTTAGAAAGCCAAGAACGATATATGCTTTTTGTCTTTAAAATAATATTTTTTTACCTTAAATATTCATGCTGCAAGCTTTCGCTTTAAAAAACTATTTTCAAGAAATATTTTGTTTATAAAGCATTTTTTTTCTTGGAGATGTAGAAATCTCTTGTGGATGTCCGTTGAGGTGTTGACTGGCCGATCTGAAATACGAAACGATACTTATTTTTTAAAAGTGCCAATATTTCTCATAACATTTTTACGGGAACCAGTTGGGGCATAATACACTTTCAAATCGTCCAGTCAACACGTCAACGGGAATTCACGAGATATTTCTACATCTCCAAGGGGAAAAAACAATGATTTATTAAATAACAGATATGATAACATTACTCTTTATAAAAACTTTATAAGGAGTAATGTTATCATATTTGAGCTTGTGAATACCTCCTTTTTGAGGATTCTTGACAAGTTTCAGAAACATATTTGTATTGATTGGCCCAACCCATTCTTCTTCTCTGCACCTTCTCTCGCACAGACGTGATTTTACTAGGCTCAGTATTTTCTACAAATAATCATTATTAATTCAAAACGGATATTATTATATACAGTTAATAAAACAGATTGATGTAAACAGCACGTGGAATTTCCACGTGTCCCGCTAGTAATCTTTATTGTATCATTGCAGAATATTTAGCTGGCAATGATAATTATTTTTATGGAAAAGTAATTTGTTTTCATTAATAGGATTGACCTTGACAGACATTTGTTTTCATAAAAGAATATAATTATTATTAAGAGTAAATTATACAGATTGATGCAGAAAGCACAGTGGACTTTCCACGGGATTCCGCTATTATTTTAATAGTATCCGAAATCTTTTCTGTAACGAAAGAGGTTGACATGCCGTTAAGAATGACCAATCAATCTCTATAAACCTAACATGCATTAAAAAATGGGCATATATCTCTGCCCTCTATGTCTGTCAGAATCAGCTGTTTGCCTCGTTGCTTAGTGAAGGTTTTTTTTCTATTCAGTAACCACATATCAAGGCCAAGAACCACTGGAGTATAAGACTTATAAGACGGGTATGATTGGCAACCGAAATATGAAGAAACACTATGGGAGAATTAATATTGATCAATCCTATGAACCAAGTTTTATTTCTTATGGGGCAGTTTATGGTAAGAATTTGCTGAAGACCAGCAGGAAAACAGTCCTGCGGTAACGTGTTTCACGGGTGGGAAATCATTGCTAAGAAGGTATGTAGATGGAAATTGTGGCTGACGCTAGACACACGGAGGGAGAAAGGAAAGTCTATTTCCATTGTGGTAGCCGGACGAGTTCTTGCTGCGAATGTCTTACAAGGAGGGGCCAAAGAGTAGAGCTCAGTCGAGCATCTTATATGGAAATTACGATAGAGTAGAGAGAGACTAACAAAGAGAAAAGGATGTAAGAAAGAGCAAAGATTATGCCGCACTAGATTTCGAAGTCGAGTTTGTACTGTGTCAAGGCGGGAAAGTGTGCTCTGAGTGCCTCCTCCCTAGATGTGACAGCAGTACTCCATGTTGAAGTCTCTCAGCAGGCGTGGCAGAATCGTCATCGCCGTGGTATTTTAACAGGATAGAGTCGTTTGCTTCTCTAGTTGTCACCATAGCAACCACCTTTCGCCTTTCACTAATAGTTGTAACAATTGATGACAGTAATAATTTTTTAAAAAAACGCCAACAAAATTATTTCTCAATGGCGATGTTTCCTTTTCTCTTTTATTCTTATACATAACGTTACATATTCATATCGTCCGCTCCCCGGGAGGGCAAACGAAAACAGAAATTCGGAAAAAAGGCGACCGAATCCTATCAGTTCAGTGGCCAAAGAGAACGATCTTTCTTGGTTATTTGCCACGTCTCATTTCTAACTTCCTGCCCATGACGTAATATCATGACTCGTTATCTTAACTTTTATGTTGAACTTTTAATGGAATTTTCCACCGTCTACTTATTTTTTACCTCACATGAAAATTTCCGATGTGAACCTTATTTTTATGCATCAAATATTGCGAGAAATGGAAAGCAATTAGTATGTCAATTTTGTGTGATTCTGGCTTTTTTTTTTAATTTTCTTATTTTTTGTTTTCAAATGTTCTCATCCTACTAGATGCTAGACATTCATTTGCTATTTCAGAGACTCCAGCCGACATATCTTTTTAAGATTCTAACCGTCCCTTTAAGTCAATTGTTTGTATCTCTCTTGCACTTGGTTCACCGGGTATATTCGTCCAATTGCTCCTATAAATACTAGAATGATGGAGATCTTCAGAAAATTCCAGTTTCTATTCATGTTGTACATTTTACCTTTGGTATTTCGTTATATTTTCCCTCTCAGATCGGTTTAAGCCAGCATCATTAGAGACTGACTTCAACTAGGGTTGCTACTTTCTCCCTCTTGTCCTATATCACTATGTCAGGTTAAATGGCTCCGTTTACTAGGTATGTAGCTGTAGGGATTACATAGTCATAGTGGATAGTTATGACTTATTTCCAACTGTTCTTTCTGGTATATGTTCCTAGGACTTGATGGTACACTGGATATTTAACTTTTTACAGATGGTCCAGTGGTGATATTTACATACTCAAATGTGTTGCATTGTATAAAAGCCGCCCCACCAGAATTGTACAACTTGATGTCAGGTGGCTCACACTTTCTACTTTTAAATATATGATGTGACTAATAAAAAAGACGTTGCTCAATCGTAATGTTTTCTCCAATCAAATACGTTGGATATCTGATGCCATTTATTTAATTTGAGCAAATAGTGAAGCACGTGATCATGCGACAGCAAAAGTTAGAAGTGGAAAATCCTGAAGCGTTACACCTGTCGACCAAGGTAAGAATCTCTAAAACATGTCAATTCAACCAGAACTATTGGCAAAAATAGTAAAGTGCAACAAGCCCTGTAAAAGGAGAGTTAGAAGATGTGCACGGCTATATAACATCTGAATTATTTCTTCGAGGCGACATAGAACCAGCATGATTGACATCGTCACTACGTCCGGTAGACTGTTCAACGAAGCAGAAACACGGACAGAGAATCCATGGAAGAGAAACCTGGCTAGTGAGTGTAGCGTGAGGAAAAATGATTTGAGAATGATACGATAGATGTGTAATATAAGTCTTAAAGACAGGCTTAGATCTGATGACCTCAGAAGAAGAATAAGTCTAGGGAGTATAGAGAGATGTGTGCAGGACACAAGACTTCGTTGCTTTGGTCACATTGGAAGAAACGATGTGAGTTTTTAGGTTACTAGATGTAGAACAGTTGAGGTAGTACGGTCAGTTGATCAGGGAATGCCAAGGAAAAATAAGAGGAACTGATAAAGATGGATTTGAGAAAAAGATGGATAAAGACCTGAGGTTAATTTATAAATTGCCGTTCAAAATATTCCATCATGCAAAACGCAAGTTAAACTACTGATGATGAGGAGGGGGAGGAGGGGAGAGGAGGAAGAGGAGGAATAGAAGAGGAAGATGATGATGATGAGGAGGAGTAGGATGCGTGGGAGGAGGAAGATGATGATGAGGATGAGGATGAGGAGGATGATGATGATCTAAAGAATACTTTCTGTCACTGCCTGATGCCTCTTAGAGAAATCCTGTGAAAAACAGAATCAACCTCCATTCTTTTTGCCAGAAACAAATTAAATTTGCATTTCAAATTATGTTGGAGGATTTTTATTTCCTCCCTGTTCTCATTCTCCAGTGTGGGTTGAATCGATCAACAGCCGTTCCCAAGAAAAGTTGCCTACAGTTCTGAAACCGAGATGAACACTTGAACACGTTTTATGACCGCTGTGTCATTTTCTCGTTCGAGTGACCATTGTTACGAGCATCGCGAAAATAATGGCCAATATTGTTTTGTTGTTTGGACAACAATTAATTTAGGCGGCAAAAAAGAGGAAAGAAAAAGAATGGAAAAATGAATAGAATGAGTAGGAACAAGATGAAGACGACCGCAAAGAGAAAAAAACTTCATCTACAAAAAGAAGCATTACAAATTTCACAATAAAAGCATGGAATGTACGATAATATCTCCCTCTCACTCTCTCTCTCTCTCTCTCTCTCTCTATATATATATATATATATATATATATATATATATATATATATATATGTGTGTAGGTAAATGTTCTGAATTTGTTAAAATAAACACATTTTACCTTAAACAATTGTTTTCGCCCATTTTGAAGCATACCTACCTTTGAATATAGAGAGTGTGTGAAAGAAGACAGCCCGTTTTAGAAGCACGCAGAGTGTTTATGTATAAATTATATAGGCTGACACAATATGATTAAACAGTGATTATCTATTTCTCTCCCTCTCTCTGCCGGACACGAAGATCAAGTCCAATAAATCTCCTTCGTCTTCCATCTGTTTTGTCTCAACTTCGTCCCTTTTAAAGTATAAGTAAGGAGTGTTGATTTTAGGATGGCAAGGATCACATCAAGCGAAATACATTGAACACATGCAGCTAAGAAAGTATTAATACAATTTGTGACTTTCAATGTTTCTGTAACGATTACGACAAGTCGTTTTTCTGCGTGTATGACACAAGGTTGAAACGCAAGAGTTCTTTATTGCTGCATCACTTGATAAAATCTCTTTTTCTCAATGAACGCACCCCCTACACAAAGAAACATGATTAAAAACATAAACGCCACAACCTAAAGAGGAAAGTAACAAGAATATCATAAATCAATTTTCAATTTACTTTGATGGAGTGGGAGGGAAAAAATAAATAGCTGACACTTTACTTTTTTAAAAAATGAGGCAAAATCATTCATTACATTTATTCGTAACTCAAATATTTTTTGCCGGAGATGAAATTTTGTTTCAATCACTATTCAATTATTATTAATATTAAAATAAACTTCCGGAGAACGCCCGGTACAGACAAATAGTATATTATGCAATTGTCTTCATGCATTTTTTAACTAAACTGTCACTAGCGTTCCTATATTTAAAAAAGGGAAAACTATTATATTACTACGAAAATATATGCTTTTTTGCATGCAGAAAACCAAGTTGCCGTCATTATTACAAAAAAGAAACGTGTGAAAGGTCATAATTATAATCCATACATTGTTCGCGCCATCTCTCCGCGGGTTTCACGAGTGACAGCCCGCTCTCTTGAAATCAAAGGTCTTCATTTATACACTCAAAAATGGCCAAGTCGAAACAAAACTATTTGAAAACAGATGAGGTTTATTCGATTTGACCTTCATTTCAGATTACTGACCATAGAGAGATTGATACTCACTATTTAATCATATCTTGTCAGCACATTTCAATTTAATATGTTAACACGTGACATGTTTCAAAGGAACTCAAGATTTCTCTCTCTCTCTCTCTCTCTCTCTCTTAAGTCGTGTAAAGTCATATCTATTTCTATTAATTTTCGCAGTCTAATAATTCTAACCTCGGATTCAACAAGTCGGAAAAGAAGGAAAGAGAAAAAGAGATAGAAAAAAGAAGGTAATTTGATTTGTAAATTAATAAAAAATAAAAACTGAATAACAAATGAAAAAGGCGTGGCAATACGAATGTGTGCGTTTGTTGTTGTTGTTGTTGTTGTTGTTGTTGTTGTTGTTGATGATGATGATGATGATGATGATGATGATGATGATGATGTTGTTGTTGTTGTTGTTGTTGTTGTGTTACAATACTGTAGGGCCCCATTATGCAAGGCACAGTAGGTTAACTAGTATCAAATAGCTAATTTTGTTATTGAAAAATAAGTTTTGTTTCTGGACTCAGAAGTGAGTTCAGAGAAGTGTTTGATCCAAGAATAGTCATAATAAATTTAGACACCTGACGTGACCTTTGAGTCAGAGATCAGAGTGAGTCGTTTTGTCCCCATCTCGAGCGTGGGAATGATGATTGCGTCACCACGGAAAACAAAAACTTAGCTTTTTAGAATCAGTCTGAGCTTAGAGGCGATACCGTTCAGACCGGGTGCGAGCATGTAGCCAGTAAACTGGTAAGGCCCCGTTCTGGGAGGGCAGAAGATATCCCAAAAGGAACCGGAAAATAGCCGGGGCATGAGAGAGTCGAAGCCGGAATCCCCCTGACAGCAAACGAACCAGAAAAATAAGAAGCTTGTGTGAGAATAAAGAAATTTGTGTGAAATATCCCTTCAAAAAATTCGTGTCTCGTGTATTCATTCTGTCTGAGACAGACCTCTTCCTTCGATCAAGACGACACAGCCAGCGAAGACTAGACGAATCACAGGCCAAAGAAGAGAACAGAAGATAAGGTAAATCTTGAGATTTATTTGAGAACTTTTTAGAGACTTTAAGATACGTATAAATGAACAGAGGCCGTAATTGAAAAAGGCTTGAGATGCCGTGAACAGATTCGTGGTTTTAAAAAGGCCTGAAGGGCCGTAAATTGATACGTGAAGATTTAAGACTGTGGTTACAAAATGATATGGGTAGATCGGTAGCGTGTATCGTAACAGTTGTTGTTGTTGTTGTTGTTGTTGTTGTTGCTGTTGCTGTTGCTGTTGTTGTTGTTGTTGTTGTTGTTGTTGTTGAGGAGGAGGAGGAGGAGGAGGAGGAGGACTTCTGCATAGAGCTTACAAAGATCGTGCCTGAGGATTGCCTGACCTGCATTAAGTACTCCTCGTTGGTCGCAGGTTTTTTATAATCTGTATGATTGCTGGTGTTTACCCGCAACACCGAAAACAGCAAGGTTCAGCGGTTGCATACGAAGTCGGAGAAGGTTTATTCCATAACCCACAAAAGAATGGCGCAGAAAAAACGTTGCTACTTTCGCTCAATTGATGTGTGGTGTCGTAACTAACACGTTTTTGCTTGTCACATACAAATACAGAGACAACCAGAGGACGTCGGATCCTAATGCCGACTCCTGGATTTTCACTGGAGCCTGGCTAGTTCTGACACTACAACGTTACAACGGTGGGGAAGGGTTGACTTTAGGGGCGTGTTTGTGTAGTCGTGAGATGGTTGGCATATGAGCAAACTGATTCTGGATTTGAGAGGCATGACCGGTTGAGTGTGTTGCTATAAACAATACTCGGGGTGTACCATAGCTGAGGTGTTCTTCATTCCTAAAATTGCGCCCTTTTGGTCGAATATCTGTAGCTGCAGTGATTCTCATTTCTCTGTCTTTTTTCTTCTCAATAACAATTTTTATAAATATACTAAATATTAATAAAGAAACATCGACAAATGCAATTGGGTTTCAAAGATGTATTTTCGGTTTATTCTTTCTTTAAACATAACATATCCAAGTCTAAGTCTCTTCTACAAGTACTATTAAAGCATGTATTCTTAAGAATTGTATGATTTATTAGGTTTCCTTTGTCCCAGCTCGTTCGAATCGTTGGTCTTATGGTCTTCATCAATTCGCTGTTCTGATACCTTGTTATAATAGCTACTCAAGTAGCTTCTTTCAAAGAATGGAACTCTCTTCCTGTTGACTGTTTTCCTCTTACCTATAGTATTGGTCTTTTCAAGACTGTAGTCACTAAGCATCTACTGTCTTTACGATCATTATCTTTCGTTCTTTTTAGCTCCTTTCAGCAATTGGCTTCATGCCTTGTCTGGACCAACTTTCATAAAAATCACTTCCCTATTAGGGGCCAACAGCTATCCAAACCCACTGCTCTTTTTGTTGGTTTAGTCGAAAGAATAATATTTCCCCTGCTCACGTAAGATTGACGGCTTAGTCTCTTTGTGACGTCACGTGACCTTACTCGAATTTTAATTTGAAAATTCTACTCTTCTTAATTTGAAACCTTACTAAATGGATATATTGTCAGTTGAATGAGCAGAAAATGATGTGAGGCTTGAAAATGATGAATGGATATACAAATAAGGACGGTTTATGACAAGTATTTGTTTATATTGGAATTGAATACGGCTATGTTGTAATCTGTAGGAAAGCAGTTTCGTAGTAATGTTTTTCATAGAAGAGAAGTTTTCAGAAGAAAACATTTTTTCATGGAAATTCAGATTTGTACTAGCATTCTATTCCAAATCTAATTTCGTTTGTGGTTCTTTTCTTTTCTGCGTCGTCGTTGCTTTGTGTTCATCATATTCATTCACTTGTATTGGGTCGGTTGTGTTACAAAATTAGAAAAGAGCAACATTTGCACGATTCCGACGATGTCACTTATATTTGTTATCAAAGAAGCCCCTTCCGACTATGACGCTCATATCTTTCTTTTGAGACCCACGCATGTTTTTATATTTGTGTTGTGATGTACGTAGCAACATCACGCCTTGGCTTTTACCACGAGTACTATTTACCCCTGAAGAGTTCACTATCACACGCATTTCGCGTGTTAGCTGTTTACTGTAAAGGATGTTGATCGGTATTTATTTCAATGGTCTATAACGCGGAAACAATGCGTTTCCAGACTTATGTTAATCGCAACTTTTTTTCATTATTTGCAACTATAGAACATAATCCCGACGTAATGCCATCGATTTTCAAAACAGCCTGCTATTAACACAACTAAAATTATAGGCTCCGAACGATTTTATTGATTTTAGTTACGTTGCCAACCGCTGATTAGTAAACTGATAGGAATTGGCTAGGATTTCTGTAATCTATTTAGCATAATGGTTAAAGGGTTCGCTAATGAAACAGAAGATCGAAGTTCAATCCTCGGTCGAGTCATATCAAAAACTATAAAAATAGGACTTGATGACTCCTTGCTAA
>OY744553.1:26398591-26406091 GCA_963556195.1 Sepiola atlantica
ACCTGAGAGTTCATCCTTCAAACTCGTCGGTCTAACCTTTACAGATAACATGAATTGGAACAAATACATTGAAGACATTGCCAAGGCTGCCGCAAAGAAGGTTGGCTCCCTCTACCGTGATAGTAAACTACTCACACCCGACATTATCCTGTATCTCTACAAAGCCACCATCCGCCCATGCATGGAGTATTGTTGTCACATCTGGGCTGGTGCATCATCTACTAGTCTCTCCCTCCTTGACAAGGTCCAAAAAAAAGTCGCCAACCTAATAAGTCCCTTACTGTCAACCAAGCTCCAGTCCATGTCCCATCGCCGCAATGTAGCATTCTTATGTTTGTTTTACAAATACTTTAATGGATTATGCTATGATGAATTGACTACTCTGGTGCCCCCTCGACGTAAATTCACTAGACTAACTCGACAATCAACTAAATCTCATTCATTCACTGTGGAGGTCCCCAGATGTCGGAGAGTCTTCTATTCAAATAGCTTCTTTCCTCGTGCTACTGGCCTGGGGACCTCCCTCCCTGCCCCCTGTTTCCCTGGCAGTACTGACATGCAGAAATTTAAAACTAATGTAAACAGACATCTCGCTGCGCAGTTCCCAATTTAGGTTGACCCCCCCAACCTTCTTCCCTTTTCTTTTTTCTCAGTAGCCCCTTACGTCTACAGTGGTTGTCTGCCTTGTTAGGGGTGAACTATGTTAAAGAAAATAGAATTGTGAAAAGTTTTTAATGAAGAAAAAAGCTTTAACTTCACTTTGTCCATCACAAAATAAATGCCTTACCAAAAAAGTATTGTTTACAAAGCCATAATAATTGGCAAAGAAAGGTCGAATAACAAGAAATACTACGTGTGTATTACGTCCCTAGTTTTTAAAACCAGATATTACGACAACAACAGCACATCTAAAAACAAAAAAAAACACCGAATTAAAACAGCATTAGCGAACCATTATTGGGAGGTCAGTGAAAGTGGACCCTCACCAATAATCGAATGGAAAATAATACAACAGACTAGTAAAGATATACATTTATACGACTCGGGTAGATTATGTCTGAATGAGAAATTTGAAATTCTAAACTTTAAAGATACCCAAAACTTATTAAACTGTAGAAGTGAAATAGCAAACAAATGTATACACAGAATACAATTTAGTTTAGTTTAACAATACATGATAAATAAATAAATGAACAAGTAAATAAATAAAAAAAATAAAATAAACTACAACCTAAACTAGCTAGACTAAACACTACGTGTACATATATAAACAATCTGCAAAGCAAACTCTATGCATTTTAGCCTAACGAGTCCCTACGCGGAAGCCTCTGTGTAGCTTAATTGCCATAATTATATTTTCATAACTTACTACTATATATATACATATGTTGGATAATGGCTCTATGGGAATGGACGTATCTGTTGAAAATCGTTGGTTTAGCTTGCGCGAATTAGTGCGGGGGACCCGTGCAGTTAAGTGCAGAATAGGGCCTGTTCTCACAGTCGGAAATAACAGACGTGATTGTGTCACCGCGTGACGAGACCTCAGATTAAGAGTCAATGTGAACCTGCGAGAGGCTCTGTGAAGTCACGGTCCTTTGCGTGGAAAACAGAGGCATCCGTGACGTCACTAGTTCTTCGTGAGAAGCGAGTTTTAACAGTTTGGGTTTTGGAGGCAGACCTATCAGACGTGATTTTTACCATGTAACTACAAAAGAAAATACAGGCGAAAGATCTCTATCCACGAGTGATTAAGGACTTAATTGGTAAGTAATTAGGAAAGTAGTAATTTGCTCTCTCTATCTCTCTCTCTCGACGTTAGTGAATATCTCCCAGTTGATTTGATAACTAACGCTTATAATAAAAAGAATTAAATTTAAAGAAGATTGTTTGTCTTCCGACCCGATCATGTTGCAGCGGCGTGGTTCACGGCAGCAAAGAAAGAAGAAAGAATTTAACCACTAGACGACATCGAGACGGCGACCCTCTACGCGGCGAGGAAGACATTTAAAGGTATAGAAACTATATGATTGATGTTTAAAAAATGACGAGTGTACAAAACGCGTACTGCCGCGGTCCAACCAAGAGAGGGCCTATGTAACACATATATATATGATTCCGACACCATTTGTTGTTGTTGTAAAATCACTTTCAACGGCTCGCTGTGCGCGCTACCGATGTGGCGTTTATAGATTTAAATCACTCATAATTGTCATGTGACTTCTCGCCGGCCGAAGGGAAAGATACCCAACTGTAAATCAGTGGCGATTTCTAAAAACCAGGTTCAAGACCTCCGACCGACGTGAATTAATATCCCTACACTGAAGATTGCGTAAGCATGAAATATCGATGTTTTTAGGTTAAAATAAAGGATATTTACTTTTAAAATATAATTAAAGTTCCTTTACTAGGATTCATGCACTCTGAGATCATTTATAAACGAGCAGTAATACTATGGCTTTAAAGCGAGATTCCGACCCAATTTGTTTATGTTGTTGTAGAATAACTTTCAACTGCTCGCTTTACGCGATCGCTGATTTGGCATTTATATATTTAAATATCTCCTAATTATCATGTGGATTTTCGCCGACAGTAGCGATTTGTAAAAACCGGGTTCAAGCCCGCCGACCGACGTGAATTAACATCCCTACACTGAAGATTGCGTAAGCATGAAACATCGATGTCCGTAAGTAAAAATAATTTATATTCAATTTATATATATATATATTATAAAGTTGGGTATGTGCATGAATTTATTTCATTAGTTGTCTGCATTTGCATATAAGAATATCCTGTAAATATATATATATATGTGTGTGTATAAAAAGTCAATGTGAAATACATATATTTTAATATAACTTTTATTTATTTCTATATTTTACGTGTAATAATATCAATTGTACCTTAAATAAATAAAAAAATTTCTTAAAAGGACAAAATTTTCGGCCGTGTAAAATTGTTTATGTAATTATAATATATATATATATATATATATATATATATATATAAACATTACATAAACCATATTATATGCTTACGTCAAGAAACTAACGTTTCGATGCTACAGCAGTTTGTCAAATACTGAATAATTTATTTTAAATCAAGGGTGAAAGTTGAGAATCTTGTATTGAAAACACTTCACCAGCAGAGCCAGATTGTTCAAGAAAAGGAAGGGAAAAACCGGCCAAGTCAATTCTAGGTCAACTGCTTACCCATCAAGTTTGCACTCACGACCTCAGCTTCCTAGCAGATTTTTAGTTGAGTGGCCATTAGTTCAACGCCTGCCAGATCAAACAGGTAGGGGGGCACAAAATTAACAAATCAACAGACATATAATCCGATGTATTTCTATGTAAGAACGCTAAGGAAGGCTGAGGCAATTAAAAAAAAACAATATTTAAATGATCGTCATGATATTCTTATAAGTGTGGGTTCTATAGATAAATAACTGTATTATCCATTATTAATGTTATTCATTATTTATTATTATTCCTATGCAACCTACACTTATTATTACGTCCACCACCCCCACCGCTGTTACGATTATAATTATTATTAAAGTTATTATCATTGCTATTTTTGTCACTTCTTTTCTCTTCCTATTATTATTATTATTATTATTATTATTATTATTATTATTATTATTATTATTATTATTATTATTATTATTATTATCATCATCATCATCATCATCATCATCATCATCATCATAATCATCATCATCATCATCATCATCATCATCATCATCATTATTATTATTATTATTATTATTATTATCATTATTATTTTTTATTATTATTATTATTATTATTATTATTATTATACTATTATTATTATTATTATTATTATTATTATTTACTCACTAGGAGTTATCACACTGGTCATCGTCAGTGATCGCCCACTGCCAACAACCTGTGGTATTCCCTGGAGTCTGAGTGGCAACAAGTCTCCTCAGACTTCCAGTATGCTCCACTTCTTTCCGTTCATCACCGCTGATGACCTTGCGGTATCGCAACAGCCACCTACCACCGATTTCTCGCTGATAAAGGCCATTGGTCCCCTCTGGGGCCCGAGTGGCAACAAGCCTCCCCAAGGTCCCAGAACTGTCCGCGCTCTTCCAGTGGAGGTCTGGTTTGCGCTTTCCCTCCTCGAGCCTATGTCCATAATTTTCGTGGTGTCAGCCTATGCTTGCGCATCTCTGGTGCGGTTGTATTTTCCCCGGTTCTGTTTTCTTGTGCTTCCATGTGTTTGTTCTCCATTCGTTGCTTATGTGGGTTGGTTTCCACATTCGAGGACATTTTTCAGGATTGTAGCTGTTTTGATCATTACTGTCCTTTGTATGGTATCAGTTATCCCTTTGATTCCTATTTCTCCTAGTCTTTTCTCCATGTTTTTGGGGACTGTTCCTAGTACTCCTATGATTATTGGTGTTATACTGACTTTCTTCGTGTTTTCATATTCCTTTCAGTTCTCTGGCAAGTTCAGTATATTTGTTTCTTTTTTCCGTCTCTGTGGTCCGCTGGAACGGCAAAGTCTACGATTTTGCAGGATTTTTCTTTCTTGTTGATTATTATCATATCCGGTCTCCTTGCTGTTATGGGTTTGTCTGTTTGTACATTCATATCCCATGTGATTTTGCGTTTTGCGTTTTCTAGTACAGTTTCTGGTTTGTGTCTGTACCTTTTTTTTGCATATTCGAAATTCAGTTGTTTCCACAGTTCCCGGTGTACTTCTTTCCCCACGCTGTCATGTCTGTTCTTGTATTCCTTTTGGGCTAGCTTGCTGCATTCACTTATTATATGATTTATCGTTTCGTCTCTTTGTCCACACAATCGGCATTTGCTGTTTTTCTGGGTTTTATCTGTCTTTGCTTTAATAAAGTTTGTCCTAATCGCATTGTTCTGTGCGACCGTCAGCAGAGATTCCGTTTTTCTGTTCAAGTGTCCTTTTCTTAGCTATGCCCAGCTATTTTCATTGGTTTCATCGCTTGTGAGTCTTATTATTATTATTATTATTATTATTATTATTATTATTATTATTATTATTATTATTATTATTATTATTATTATCCTTTATTATTATTATTATTATTATTATTATTATTATTATTATTATTATTATTGTTGTTGTAGACCCGTGCTAGGGGTCACAAAGATAACAACCACAAATTGTGACAGGTTAAAATATACAATGTATTTATTCATAGCAATACAGTAACGCCACTAAATGTGGTAGGAGATGACCGGATTTCTACCATGCGGTAAAACATGAATAGGAATGTCCTCTGTTGAGTCTTTGCAACCATGGTATTTATTATAGATGGTTACTTCCATTAGTTCTTCAATAGGGGTGATTTGTACCCCACAACACCCCCCTCCCGAGCTTTTCATTCCCCTGGAATGATCGTATAGCTCTTTTTCCTGGGATTGATCTCTATGGGATCGATTCTTTTTCTTTTTCTGGAAGACCAGCGTTGTCCGGCTTCTTGTGGTGTTTCCAGGTCGAACGTGTCATATATATGGTGCATTACTTCTTCTTGTTCAACAGGAGGTTGTCTGTCGTCATCAGTGACACGTTTCCGAATTTGGTTCAAAGATAACAACCACAAATTGTGACAGGTTAAAATATACAATGTATTTATTCATAGCAATACAGTAACGCCACTAAATGTGGTAGGAGATGACCGGATTTCTACCATGCGGTAAAACATGAATAGGAATGTCCAATATTTAACCCCTACCCACTATAGGAGTATGTGACACAAGGTCGGAAAGTGGGATTTAAAAAGCCAGCGACCGAGAAGGTGAGCGCTCTAGCCATTACAAATTGCCTGGGCAGCCCCGTCGGCATTCCCCGGTAGGGGCGCCTCAGACAGTAAGCTATAAACTTACTCCTCCCCAAAGAGCAGAGGCAAAGCCTGGGAGGGTGAACCTCCTAGAACTGCACAAGACAGACACATAGACCGGCGGAATCATGCCCCGAAGGCCAAGACAACACCGGTCTATAGGGTGTGGTATCCATCGGAACAGATACCACACGTGGTATGAAGACTCTCACGTGATAGGAATGTCCTCTGTTGAGTCTTTGCAACCATGGTATTTATTATAGATGGTTGCTTCCATTAGTTCTTCAATAGGGGTTATTTGTACCCCACAACAAGTATTATTATTATTATTATTATTATTATTATTATTATTATTATTATTATTATTATTATTATTATTGTTGTTGTTGTTGTTGTTGTTGTATTGTCGACCAGGAAAGTAAATCTAGGTTTTAATTTATACTTGTAATACTATGAACTATTTTCTTATGGTTTTCCCTTCATCAAAAGAGAAATTTTTTTGGGGGGGGTGCATAATTTAAATTGTATTATTAATTTCCAATCTTCGAGTAAGGGTTAGATCTATTAATGTTTTTAGTTTATTGGATTCTACTCTTTCTAGTACAATATAGCTATCTGGGGTGCATTAATTTTGGCGCTATACAGTTATATAGTTAAGTTATTTATGTTATATTTTCTAGATTGTTCACGAACTTCCTCAGAGTCAGCCGTTTGTGTCTACAGTTAAAACCTATTTTGTCTTGTTGATTTAGTAAGCCACTCTTATCAGTGAACATAACAATGGCCAATTTTTCGTTAAGGCAAAAAAAACACGTGAGGTTGTGCAGTGTAGGTGTCTAGGACTTTTTAAAATGATCCATTTTACCACACGAACTATTTTAGCATATTTTTGCAAAAATGTAGTTGGATTATGAGGTTCTTTATTTATTATTATTTAAGTTGTTTAATGAGAATTTGTGGTTCGTGTACCTGGCTTGACATACTTGGTACTAGGCACTCTTGAAAAAATTGGTTTTATGTTAATTTTATTTACATAGTTTAACTTGATCAATTAATATATATATATATATATATATATATATATATATATATATATATATATATATATATATATATATATATATAGTGCGTCGGGCTATGTTGAAAAGAAACCAATAAAGTACTCGATCGTAGAAATGTGAGAGCTAAAATACAAATTATTTATTTACAAACAATGTTATATATTTCAAGGACCTATATGTTTTAGAGACATTCCATTGTTTCATTGACACAGATTGACCTTTTACCTGATAGAAAATACTGTCAAAGTCCATTAAAATCATCAACGACTCACGAAATGAAAACAAATTGGACTCCATTCTTTGATTTGTTTTCATGTCTTGAGTCGCCGGTGACTTGAATGGACTCTAAAGGGTCTTTATAAACGGTAAAAGATCAATCCATGTCAATGAAACCATGGTACGCCTCTATAACATATACATTTTATATAACTAATTCGTATATATATAAATATATATATACGAATTAGTTATATAAAATGTATATGTTTTAGAGACCTACCATGAACCTTAAAACACTTTATAAATATATATATATATATGTTTATATATATGTATATATATATAGTCTGATCATTTATATTTATATATATATAT